>CM048744.1:696586354-696976354 GCA_026315105.1 Locusta migratoria
GTTTGTTATTAATTAAGTCAAAGTTATATATTTTTTCCATTCAGTAGTAGTAGTAGTAGTAGTAGTAGTAGTAGTAGTAGTTGTTGTTGTTTTCTTCAGTCCAAAGAGTGGTTTGATGCTAACCTATCCTGTGCAAGCATCTTCATCTCTGAATAAAAGCTGCAACCCACATCCTTTTAAACCTGTTTACTGTATTCATCTCTTGGTCTACCTCTACAAGTTTTCCCCCCCTTTAACACTGCTAACAGGCCATTGTGTGTATGAGAAACCAAATTACACACCCTCTAAGTGAAACAGAGCTACTAGCGGATGGGTGGAGAAAATTGGCAATAAACAATGGGTGCTGTAGATAAAAAACTGCAGGTCAAAATGAAGACCGTTGTTTAATATCAGATAAAATTTGGTTCCTAGTTTTGCTTAAAGCCTTGTTCCCATTAACAATATTACTGGAAATATGAATTTCCATTGACTATAAGAACACATTCCCAGTATCAGGACGCAGAAGCAATCACTTGTGTCTCATGTAACATCCTGATTCCCTCATTAAGACAATTTTCTGCAACAGCTGACTTTTCTGTGTGAAGCAAATAAGTATGATGATGATCCATGCACCTATCCTGAATAGTGTGGATTGTTTGGCCAATGTAAGATTTAACACAAAGACATGGAATTTTATATAAACCAGGATACCTAAGTCTCAAATCATTCTTGACTGAACCAAGGAGAACCCAACTCTTTGCTGCTGGAATAGAAACACTTTTAATATCAAGTTGTCTTAAAATTCTTGAAATTTTTGGGGATATATTCCCAGCAAAAGGTAAAAAAGAAACAGATTTATAGTTGGCTCTAATATTCACTTGATGATCCAAACTGAAGTGTGAGACAAATTTGTTTAGCAGTGTTCTCATTCTGTTTAAAAACAACCTTAAGCTGCTTCAGATCTTCATTCAAATGTTCTGCATCAGAAAAGGCATACGTTCTTTTCACCAGAGTAAACAAGACCTCTGTGCATTGTGTGGCGGACAACAGCCACATGAAGATGTGGATTTGTGATATACGTTATGCCTTAAAGTCACAACAAGAATGAGGGCGTAGCATATATCGGAAACCCACGGATACTGATCTTCATCTTCATGCGACTAGTAGTCACTTGCCACACCAACACATAGGGATCTTGTGTACTCTGGTGGAAAGAGTGTACGCCATATCTAATGCCGAATATTTGAATGAAGAACTGATACATGGTAAGGTTGTTTTTAAAAAAGAATGGGTACACTGCTTAACAAATTTGTCTCACATTTTAGTTTGGACGAACAGAATAACCATTAGAGGACAACTATAAATCTGTTACTTTTTTGCCTTTCACTGGGAATATATCATCAAAAATTTCAAGAATTTTAAGAACACATGATATTAAAAGTGTTTTTCTCTATATAACACACAGCTACGGTCTAATATTCTACAATATTTATTGTTTTTCACAAACTTAGTTTTCGTCTGTGAGGCTATCATCAGGGCAGATTGCATAACAGCCAAAAACTAGTTTGTGAAAAACCATGAATATTGTAGAATGTTACATCATTGTCATGTGTATTTATTGATGATGTATAAAAAATTATACCAAGCACCAATGGAGCATTCAATCAATGAAAAGTGATTTTATTCCCCTAGCAAAGATTATGGCCCTCCTTTGGTGGTTAGTCGAAGATGATTGAGACCAAGTAAGCCCTCTTTTACAGAATTACATGACACTGTGTTAAGACTTACATTAGCCAAACAACATGCACTATTCAGGATCGGTGCATGGGACATCATCATCATACTCTTTTGCCTCAACCAGAAAAGTTTGTAGCTGCAGGATGTCGTCTTAATGAGGAACACAAGATGTTATATAATGAGACCCAAATAAATGCTCCTGCCTCTCATTACTGGGAATGTGTTCTTAAAGACTCTATGGAAATTCGTATGTCTGATATTATTACTAGGGATGAGGGTTTCCATTTAAGTAAAACCCAAAATCCAATTTTATCTGATACTAGCTGTAAACCTAGCATTGTCCGGGTGTTTGTTTATCGTACACTCTCGTAGCCCGCATCCCTTCCCCCCTCTCTCTGCATCCACCTCTTTTTCTCCCATTTCTCTGTTCGTTTCCACCTTTACCTCTCTCGGTAAAGTTTTCTACAAGGTACCCTCTGTCATGTACCATACGAACATTTATGTACCCATTGATCTTCCTCTTGGTTTAAAGGTCATGGCTGCAATAATTCGTACAGACTGGAGCAAAACTATGCATTTTGTAAATTTCCGTAAGTTAAGTACCCTTCACCACGCACCGAACAAAATTTTATACAGACAATGACATTCCTCTTGTTTTTAAGAGAGAGTGTGCAAAATTTTGTCAGTATCACAACAAAACTATAGATTTCTATGCCATAGAAATGCAGGGTCACATTGAAAAATGCACTTTGTTGTTCTCAAATATTACAGTTTTATTTCATAAAACCCTTGTCCTGAGAATAAAAATAAATAAATAAAATAAAACAGATCTGTGAAATCGGTCAAGCCATTCTCAAATTATGGCGCGACCAAAGTATTTAGGGATCCATTTTTATATTGCAAGTATCCTTCCCTATGCACCGTAAGAAACTAAAGGTAGATGGTGACCTTCCTCTTGTTTTGAAGATCAAGCCTGCGAAATTTAGTGAAAATCTGAATGAAACTGAAGATTTAATGATTCTGTAGGAGAAGTATGTCCGCAATGCACCTATCACAAAATACTTTCTTAGCTGACGTTTTCTACCTATAAACTATATTCATGCCAAATTTCAGCTTCATAGGTGAAGTAGTTTTCGAGATTTCATGTTTAGTCAGTGAGTGAGTGAGTGTCCTTTCACTTTTATAGTAACATGTAAATCTGTAATGCTAACTTTATTCGCTACAAGGTCATGCCTGACGCAACAGTTTTACGGCATCTACAACAGGCAAACATTCATTTATATATATATAGATTAAACAACAACAGTCTCCATTTTGACATGCAGTTACGTTTAACTAGTACTTATTTTGACCCATTGTTTTTAGCAATTTTTTGCGCCACTGGGCAACTAGTTCCATTGTGCCTAGAGGGTGTCTACTTTGGTTTTTCATATGCGCAAAGTGCCATCAACATTTTATAAAGGGGCCACCATTTCTGATCAATCTCAGTTTCCAGCAAGTCAGTGCATTCAGCTTACTTTACCTGAAGATGGCAGCCAATTGGACTGTTGAAATATTCCGTCAAGATGACGTTATCTGGTTGCAAACCTAAGAAGAATAGCATCAATTATTACACCGGGAAATTCTAAACAACCACTTTTTAGTACGTCCTCATCAGTTACATGAGCTATCCATCCAACCTTCTGCATTCATCTGTAGCACCACACATCAAAAACTTTTTGATTGAATTCCTTAACATTTCACTCCCTTAAAATGCAACACTCCCGACAAAAGGACTTCTAACATCTAAATTAATTTTGGATGTCAACCAATTTCTCTTCTTGAGATATGCCTTTCTTCTCATAACTATTCTGCATATCTTCTGTAGTTAGAGCCTCCAGATGTTAATTTGCTTACTAACTCATTTTTTACTTTTATTGTTAATTCCTTCAGCATCACCTGATCTTCACTATGTACTATTGCATTTGTTTTGCATTTGTTGATATTCGACTTCCACACTACTCTCAATACACTACATTCTGTTCAACTGCTCTTCTGGGTACTTTCTGTCTCTTACAGAATTACTTTGTCATCACCAAAATGTAAAGTTTTCATTTCTCCTCCCTGAACTATGATTTCTTGCTTTCCTTCACACCTAGCTCAGTGTACAAATTGAACAATATTGGGGAAAGGCAACAATTCTGTCTTACTCCCTTCCCTAACAATGCTTCCCTTTCATGTCCTTCAACACATATAACTGCTGTCTGGTTTCTGTACTAGTTGTAAATAATCTGTTCCCCATATTTTTTCCCCTGATGGCTTTAGAATTTGAAACAGCGTATTTCAGTCAACATTGTCAAAAGGTTTCTCCAAATCTACAAAAGCTAAAAATGTAGGTTTGCCTTTCCTTTATCTTCTAAGATAAGTCATAATGTGAGTATTCCCCCACCTGTTCCTACATTTCTCGTATATCCAAACTGATTTCCTCGGCTTCTACTAGTTTTTTCATTCACTTGTACATAGTGTGAGTAAGTATTTTGCAACCATAACTTATTAAACTGAAAACTTTGTAATTTTCACAATTATAAGCACTTACTTTCTTTGGGACTGAAATTATTATATTCTTCTTGATGCCAGAAGGTATTACCCCCATCTCATACTTATTGCAAACAAGGTGGAACAGATTTTTCATGACTGGCTCTCTCAATAATATCAGCAGTTCAGAAAAGTCCATTAAGGTGGGTGGAAATGGAGCTCGTGCTTTTAAACTCTTTTTCAGGAAAGTGGCTGTATTTGAGGAGGGTGGATGTTTTCCATTGTACTGTATCCATCAGATCTTTCTGGAGACGACAATAAACTGAGTCCTGCAATAAGTTGATCATCTTGTCAAAGTATGATCTTGCAGGCAGGGGAACTATAGTGCTGCCTTTGTCAGCTGGCAAAATTACAATCTCTGTGTTTTCTCTTAAAGAACAGATTGCCTTTTTTTTTTTTCTTCTTCTTCTTCTTCTTCTTCTTCTTCTTCAAAGCTATTTTGCTTCAGTGCGGGCATCCTTGTTGAGGCTCTGCAGGGCTCTCGCCTTATTTCTCCAGCAGTTTGAATCCTAAGTTTAGAGACACCTTGCTCAACTGCACTGATGAAGTCCTTGATAGGTAAGGTCTATGAAGTGGGCGCATAATTAAATCCCTTTTCGAACACTGACATCGTGAGTTTGCTAAGTGGTTTATCTGTGAAATTCAGTACAGTCTGTCCATTAAATGTGTTTTCTTGCAATGATCAACATGTAAAATGCTGGAACTTAGAAGTTTGTCATGCCATGGTTTACTGCTGCATCCAGTCTGAAAGTGCCCATGAAACTGTCCACTCACTCCCAGGAATCCACTAACAGACAGGGACGATATCTTCAGATGGAGTGAAAGCAAATTTCTGGAGACACTATAATTCTCGTGCATTCTTTCTCTCACTAATCTTCTTGCCACTGCAGAGTTGACTTAATGGGTGAACTTAGCAAATGTCGGCATAATTTTCTAGTCCCGACATCTCAATAAAAATACGAGAGAGCACAACAATCTGTTCTTGTTATGAAGTTAATGGAACACTATACTGCTGATCATTTCCTTGCTATGGAGGTACCACATGTGCTGTCTAAGGCTTTCCCAATGTAATATATCCTGGAATGGTTCACGGGAGTACCATCAGATAGTATTGCAGTATTCATACAATATTTCCGCGAGACAACTTCTCATCATTTTCAGTGTACTGGTGCTGACGCTTCTGTGTTCATCAATATATACAGTGGCTTCTTACCATGGCGAAGTCGGCAGCGCTGACTCTGGTGTGACATCATCGTTAACCAGAATGTTGATGGTGTAAACATTGAGAGCCCCCTACCACTGGTGATCTGCACAGGCGTGGCATGGGCAAGAGTAGCCGCTGGCGGCAAACCCACTGCTGGCGTGCCACCGGAGGAAAAAGTGCATGTTTTACAAATGTTAGTTTCGATTAGCCATCTGCGTCAATTGGTGACCATCATTTCTCTGCGGCTGATGATGTCTCAGCACCACCAAGGACAGTTCCCATGCTTTAATAAGTTGGAAACCCGGGTGTCTATTAATTCTTTGGCGATACATAATTCGACGACCTCCTTAATTATGGAGGCCCAGTAGGTGAAAGCGGAAGAAAGGATCTTAGTCTCTCTATATTTCATGCAGTGTCTCGAATCAAGGCTGTGTTCAGCCACAGCTGATTTTTCCAGTTCACACAAGTCTGTGTGACATTTGTGTGTGCTGCATCTGTCCTTCACAGTGTGACAATTCACACTGGCAAAGGATTTTACATATTTCTGGTCTTCTGAGGCCAAGGTAGCCTTTAACGGAACCCAGCATTGTCTGCACTCTTGCTCGAGGGTGGAAGACGCACTTTACACTATGTTTTTTAAAGAATCTGCAAATCTTTAAAGACATGCCACCGATGTAGGGAAGTAAAACAGTCCTTGTGAGGTTCTCTGTTTCTTCTAGTTACTCTTCAGATTTTGAGCGAGCTGGTCCAAATACTGTGTGAATCTGTTTGTTAGAGTAGCCTTTCTGAGCACACACAGAATGAAGATAGTTGGTTAAGTTCTGATGAAGACAACAAGCATCTGCAATCGCTCTTGCCTTATGTATGAGTGTCCATAGTAAAACGCTGTGTTGAGATGGGTGATGACAGATCATGGCTTGCAGATACAGTCCAGTGTGTGTGGGTTTACGAAACGCACCATGGCCCAATGAGCCAGAATAAGTTTTTGCAATGAACTTTCCTGTGAAGTATCGATTGTCTGTTATAACATCTTTGTAAATCTTAACATCTTTGAAAACATGTGTACTACATTCAGTTGTCACCTGATGATGGCCTAAGAAGCCGAAAGCCGGTTTGTGACCAATAAAAAAGTTTGCAGAACATCAGGAAGTTGTTCCTTTTTTATATTATTATCATGTTCTGTCAAGTACCAATGGAAAAATCAATTAAAGACTTAATTAATAAAGACACCACGTTCCAACTTAGTAAAACATGGGAACTGGCCTTGGCGGTGCTGAGGCATCATCAGCTGCAGAGAAATGATGGTCACCAACTGACGCAGATGGGTAATCCAAGCTAACACATGTAAAATATGCACTAAAACTTTTGGCACAAGCACAGTGGATCCACTGTCAACAACCGCTCTTGCCTGTGCTGTGCAGACCACCAGTGGCCCGTTCAATGGACCTCCGGTAGGAGGCTCTCAATTTTTCAGCCATCGATTTTATGGTCTATGATTCTGTCACAGCAGTGCCGGAGCCGTGGTAAGAAGTCACCATATATACTGGCAATCAGAGCAGCAACAGTAGCAGTAAACCAGAAGATGTCAAGCAGCTGTCTTTGCTAAAATATTGACTGATTACTACCATACTACCCGATGGTACTCTCATGAACCATTCAACAATATACATGCCAGGAAAGACTGCACCAGCACAAATATTATATAGCTAATCTTTGGCAAGCCAAATGTTGCAAGAACATTACTGGTGCCACAAACTTTGTTATTCCTATGCTGTAAAGGTTGAAAAAATTATAATTATGGATTAAGCGTACCTGAATGACAAATATTGACAGCCTAAAGACAGAAGTTGAGAGTTATTATGCGATAGCACTGCAAGTAGAGAAAAGCTAAAACTCACAACTAAGAGGGCATATGAGTATGTGTTACATGTTGCCTATCACTACAGAGCCTTCATAGCAGAGCTAAGAACTGGCAATATCATTGTAAATACTTGGCAGCACTGGCACAGCACATTTAATTCCTCAAGTGGTACTGAAATGGCATACTATATTCACCTGGCATTCCTTTTCCATTATCAAGACTCATGTGGAATAAGTCTCCTGTAATATATGACACTGACAAGGAGAGGACGCCTACTCGTCACTGCCAAATTCGTCCAAATTTATGGTAATGCAAGGCGTGGATACACACAAAAGTGCCCCAAGTGGGAACTCCAGATGGCAACGTGTTTAGGAAATAAAAGGAAGTTTGATACGGATCTATCACCATACGCATCTATCAACTGTCCCTGTGATGGCATGTTTAGGAAGCGGTTTTTGACTCAGCAGCAAAAGTTCGGATTCGTATTGAGAAGGTTGCAGGTTCAGCCCCACCCGCCGGCAAATTTTTTTCTGCTCCTTGGCAATGCATACACCCACAAATTGTTCCCGTAGGGATTGTGAGGAAAAGATTAGATTAATTACAGCATTCACGGAGACATTTAAACAATCATTCTTCCCACACTCAATATGTTAATGGAATGGGGAAAAAAACTAATAACTGATACCATGCAATTCACAGAGGTTTGCAGAGTATTGATGTAGATGTAGACTGAGGTCACAATTACCCGCAACATCATATAGAGTACTTTATTAAATTATATAACAAAAGAGAGAGAGAGAGAGAGAGAGAGAGAGAGAGAGAGAGAGAGAAGGGGGATTGGATGAAATTTGGGACTACAAACACTTAAAAGGGACTATAGTTAACAAGTACTTGGGGACATCGTGTATGTAAATTGATACTTCCATTCTTTTACAATTGATCTATTACATGTACCGGGGTGATATTCATTGAAGAAGCAGGACAAGCAATAATTTTGACTGCATCTTGCACACGTTAGGAACACCATCCTTTTGCAGTTACATGTTTTTTTTTCTCTCTCTCCATAGAAAAACAAACTTGATTAACATTCTGAAAACAGCTTCTTTCATCACACAGTTCAGCAGCGAACCAAGCGTAATGCAGCATGTCACTGAATACTGCGAGGACAGCTGTTGAGGTACAATGGAATTTAGTTTGATGCAAGCTTCTCAATTAAGTAAGTGCAGTTTTGAATTTTTTTTATTAAATTTGTTACCTGATGACAAAATTATACATCGCATGATTGCACTAGTGGCATACATTTGGGGGGAATTACTTTTATACTGCATGTTGGCAATCCAAAACAACATATATGATATTGGGGTTGACTGTGAAGTCAGTAGTGTACACATTGCTAAGGAGCAAAAAAATATTTGCCATTGGGCGGAATTGAACCCACGAACCTTTCCATGCAAATCTGATCTGTTACCTCTGAGCCAAACACCGCCTTCTGAACACTCTCTCAGGGGCAGTTGATAAAGTGCACATGGTGATAGATCCGTATCAAAATCCATTTTATTTCCTAAATGTTCAGCCATCTGGAGTTCCCACTTGGTGCACTTTCATATCTCACCACACCTTACATGTACCATAAATTTGGACGAATTCTGCGATGACGAGTAGGTGTCCTCTTCTTGTGAGATTACAATTTTAATATTTGATTTCAATAAATGACAGTTTCCATGAAAGTAACAACTTTTGTTAAACAACTCTTCAGGCTTCACCAGCTATCTAATTACATAATGGGTGTTGGGTGTTCTGCTGAATGTCAGTGTTGAATTTGCAGGATATTTTGGTTACGTAGCTCGTAACCATCAGGTGTGACCTGAGACTGCTCTCTGAGTGGACCTGGTCCAGAATTTATGTCTGTGGCCTTCCCCCTCCACTGACAGTTTTATGTGCTCTCTCTGTGGTCCGTGCTTGTCACACCTGCCTCTTAGCATTCCATTTTCATTCCGGCAGTCCACGCCCACTCCCTGCAATCTTCTGGAGCGGTGACATTCTGTTTTGCATCCGATGTGACCCTAGCTGCACCCTCTGTGGTCCGTGCCCATCAGACCTGCCTCTGAGTGCTTCATTTAAAGTCTGGCAAACACCCAGGTGTGGGTGTGGCAGGTGCGGACCACAGGGGGAACACCTAGAGCCACAGAAAATGCAAAACTGAATGTCAGCACTCCAGAAAGTGACAGCGAGTGAGCGCAGATCGAAATCAGAGTGCCAGTCCTTAGATGAAGCACTCTAAGGCGGGTCTGACGGGTGTGTACCACAGAGGGTGCACCTAGGGCCGCATTGGATGCAAAACAGAAGGTCAACTCTCCAGAAGATCACAGGGAGTGAGTGCAGACTGCAAACAGAATGTTGGACTGAAGATGGAATGCTTAGAGTCAGGCACGATGGGCTCAGATCAGCACATACAACCGTCGGTGGAGAGGGAAGGCCGCAGACAAATACTGGACCAGGTCCAGTCAGAGGAAAGTCTCAGGTCACACCTGATGAAGGTTATGAGCTATTTAACACGTTGACTGCCAACTACGAGTTATCTCGTATGTGCCGAACTGGCCACTGGTGCCCAATATGAGTTAACTCGTATGAAACGAGTTCCTACATAAAGTCAGATATGAGAACATTCGTAGCAAATATGTGCGATTTACAGGTCTTGGGCATTGGGGAGAGGTAAAGTAAAGTAAAGTAAATCTTCTAGGCATGGTGGAACAGGATTTTTAATTTCACAGAATTCATCCATAAACTCGTTCCACTGTGATTCATCCATGTTAGCTAGCTGTTCAAGTACTACGTCACTCAGTTTCCTCTTATTACTAGCCATTTTACGAGGAAAATTGAACACGGATAACGATAAACATCAGTCAAGTATCTACAAAGAAAATTGAATAAATACTGACGTGGTTACAACAATGATATGTGTCGTATTGTCAAATGTACGTCGAAATACTCTCTGATTGTTGACAACGAATTATCTCGTAGCTGGCGTCTGAGCTGAATTTTCTACTCCATACGCCAACTACGAGATAATTCGCACACCCCATTTTCCCGCCAAAACTGTTATTTTTAAAGTTTCGATGATACAGATGGACTTCAAATGAGATGACGAATCAATCTGTATGAACTACTTAACATGGCTTCTGGGAGTAGTTTACTCATTTTGGCCGTGGCAGTCAACGTGTTAACCAAAATATTGTGCAAATTCAACAATGACGTCCAGCAGAATACTCGATATACCAACTTATGTTACCTTTATTTCTCTGATCCTATTTTAATTATTGAAGCCTTTACATAACCGCACAATATGCTCAAGTTACACGTGAAAACCCCATGAAAATTCGTCAAATAGTTTAGGAGATAAATCTATTCAACGAGTTAGACACACATGACGGTAGTTGATAAAATATTTCAAATTACGATATTCTTTATTTCCGTGATCTGATTTTTATGAAACAAAGTCTATATATTGTGCAGAGTTACACTCAAGTTACCTGTGAAAACCACATGCAAATTCGTGAAGTAGTTTTGGAGATAAGTGGTTTTTAATAGTTGAACAAAAAGACACGATGGTTACTGAAAACACTTAAAATTATGATATCTTTTGTTTTCGTGATCCGATTTTGACAAAATTATGCCTATATGTTGACCCGAACTTTTCTCTTGTTTCCTGTGAAAACCGCATGAAGATTCGTCCATTAGTTTTGAAGATTGAAATGAACAGCAAGAGGCCTACATTTACAGATTTATTATTAGTATAGATATCAGTATTATTGTCTGAATAATCTGTAAGATGTGCGGCTCCGTAGCACAGTGGTAGAGTGCCAGACTACAAATCCGAAGGTCGCGGGTTCGATCCCCAGCGGGACCTCGGATTTTTATCTGTCACTTTCCACTTCTTTCACCTCTGGCAGTCTTGCTGATGTGAAAAATACCGAATAGCACCGTGGTTCGGAACCCACGTTAAACTGTAGGTCCCCCTCTAACTGGCTGGGTAAGTCAGTTCGAAGGTCGGAGGAAGGCAACGGCATACCACCTCCAAACAGGACCAGGCCTAGTAAAGCACTGTGGTGTTCAAACCAATCTTCGGATTGTTGACTGCTTTACCTTTTAATTGTAAGATATTCATTACTGTGTCCACTACATAAAGTTACTGAAAGTATGTCAGAAAATTATGTCAAATAATTGTTTAGAAAATTCATTCTATGGATTTTACTAAGATTTTGAATATTATTTCACATGAACTATTGTATTCAGACTACAATCAAGAGTTATGAATAAACAAAACAAAAAACCAAACATACCTTTCAGAGTAGAGTCTGCACTTCCACTGACCAACATTCTTGAATCTGCTGCCCATGCCACCTGATATACTGCTTGCACATGTCCTCTCAAAGACGTCAGATATCTGTTTAAATGTATATTTAGTATGGCATTAATAAGTATAAAGTATTTTGCCATATCTGGTTTATGAATAAACAAGCATAAAATTTTAATAACATGAGTGGTAATGCCAGTTAATAATACACAAGTTTTCAGAATGCCCTACATGCAAAAAAAAAAAAAAAAAAAAAATGTTGTAAAGGCAAATGTTCACTTTTGAAGTATGATAATTTCTCAAAAGTATGATAATTTCTCAAACATTTTGGGTACAAATTTTACCTGTCCAATGATACTACTCTTTGCTGTATTGACACAATAATTATATGACACACATATTTTAATAATGGAAAGTCTAGATTGTAATTCATTAATGAGGTTAGTTTATAACTCCACGCAAAGACATAGCACGAGCTAGGACAGGCTTGTAAAAAAGACACACAGACAACACTTAAGCCATCGACCATTAGCCTTTGGCAAAAAAAAGAACATTCACACAATCGGGCAGGCACACTTCACAAACACACAGCCAACCTCTCCGGCCACCACATCCAAGAGTGCATGGCCAGAGAGGTGTGCCTGAAGTGTGCTTGCCTGATATTGAGAATGCTCTTTTTGTCACTGAATACTATTGGCCTATAGCTTAACCCTCCGGTGCTGCAGACGTGATATTCTGCGGAGCTCCACCTTGCCGTGGGTGGGGCCTGCGGACATTGTATGCCACTGCAGTCATATTTCCCGTGGGAACTACAGGCGGCATTCACCGTGCAGCCTAGCCTGTACCCGAGCCCTAAAGACAGCGTATACCGCAGCCAGTTTCACTGCCTGTGGGCCTGCAGACATCAATAGCCACTCAGGGCTGCTACTTGTTCTTGAATGTTCCAGATTTTAATTTATAATATTCAGTGATTACAAGTTTCGGCTAGATATTGTAAATTCGTCACATCAGTCAATAAACTGAGTGCAGTACATCTGTAAGATTAAATAAAACCTCATTGTCATCAATATAGCAGAGGTTGGTAGGCCCCTCGGACTACCAGGCCACTGCCAGAGATTCTTACACTTCTGGTTGCGTAACGGCACAGATTAAGATCAAGTCTATACAAGCAGCTGCCACATCCAGTTGCAATGGCTCTTTGATGCTGCACAGGCATCTGGATTGAACGGCTCAAAAGATGGCACATTTTTATCAAAGGAGGCACTCAGATGCTACTGTTTCTGGACTATCAATAATATCACCTTCAATACTGGTGACACTACTAAGAATAATAATTTAAAATACAATAGTAGTGGACCACAAGTAATACTGGATTGACCTGGTGTTTTTGTAGGAGGTAATCTGAATTTTACTGTAGAGAAGAATGATAACTTTCAGCCAAGATGTCATTGGTCCACTGTAGTTATAAGACTGGACACAACGGTATCTATGTGGCCTCTGGTATGTTGATGGCAATGTGTCTTCATTTAATCTTAGGATCAGACACTGGATTCTATTTGTCAATTGATATGAAGATGGTGAATATCAATCTGAAAATAGGAATCTCTAAATGTTATACAACTATGATGTGGACTACTAAGACATCTCTAAAAATTTTAATCTACGATAATGGATGTTTCTGGCTGACAAATGTAAGCTGATGTTCATTTATCATTTGAAGATATGATGGCATATTAATATTCATATAAACAAGAGATTTCATGGAGATAAGAGTAAAATCATTGTTTGAGGAGAAAGCTACTGGGAGAGTTTCACTACACAACTTTGTAATAATGTAACCAAAAGGAGCTGAGTACGAACAGGTGATACACAAAGAAAATGTAAACCACTTTGATGGCCTAAGTTTCTCTTGGAAATTACGCTTGTTCTGAACTTCTTTGGTTTCTACAAATGTCTGCCTAGGTGTGTTTGCATGTGGATATGTGTGAGTGTGTGTGTATTTGTTTACCTTCCTTTTTGTCCCCTAGGGTAAGTCCTTCCACTCCTGGGATTGGAATGGCTTCTTTTCCACTTCTTTAAAACCCGTATCCTTCCCTTTCTCCTCTCCTTCCTTCCTCTTTTTCCCGAAGAAGCTGCCAGTGGTGGCGAAAGCTCGAGTGTTTGTTTTTGTGTGTGTTTTATGTTTCTGTCGATGAGCCTGTACTTTAGGTAAGTCCAAAATACATACGTAAAAAATAGATGAAGTACACTTACCAGGCGAAGGGGCACAGGCAGTGATAGCAACAAATAAACACACAGGCACACACACACACAAACGCAAGCTTTCGCAGCCTAGCTGCTTCGTCAGGCAGAAGAATGGAGAGGGAAAAGGAAATGATGAGGGTTTTAAGGGAGTGGTTAAGGAGTAATTCCAATCCCGGGACAGGAAAGACTTACCTTGGGGGGAAAAAGGAGGGTAAACAAATACAGACACACCCACACATTTACACAGACACTAGTACACTTAGGCAGACATACTGTAGAACTGTAGAAAGCAAAGAAGTTAGAAGTTAGACAGAGATTCCACTTGAGGCAGAGGCTCTGTCCAGAGAACCAAGGCAAAGATGTTAAGATGGTGGGTGGGAATTCGAATTTAGCGGAGGTTGAGACCAGGTGGGCAACAGGAAGAGAGAATATGCTGAAGGGCTAGTTCCCATCTCCGGAGTTCTGAAGGATTGGTGTCAGTGGGAAGTATCCAGATAACCCGGACGGTGTAACACTGTGCCAAGATGTGCTGGTCGTGCCCCAAGGCGTGTTTAGCCACAGGGTAATCCTCATTACCAACAAACACTGTCTGCCTGTGACCATTCATGCGAATGGACAGTTTGTTGCTGGTCATTCCCACATAGAACGCTTCACAGTGCAGGCATGTCAGTTGGTAAATCACGTGGGTGCTGTCGCAAGTGGCTCTGCCCTTGATTGTGTACACCCTCCGGGTTACGGGACTGGAGTAAGTGGTGGTGGAAGGGTGCATAGGGCAGGTTTTACAACGGGGGCGGTTACAAGGGTAGGAGCCAGAAGGTAGGGAAGGTGGTTTGGGGATTTCATAGGGATGGACTAGGAGGTTACAGAGGTTAGGTGGGCAGCAGAAAGACACTCTTGGAGGAGTGGGGAGGATGTCATGAAGGATGGATCTCATTTCGGGGCAGGATTTTAGGAAGTCGTATCCTTGTTGGAGAGCCACATGCAGAGTCCGCTCCAGTCCCGGAAAGTATCCGGTGACGAGAGGGGCACTTCTGGGGTTCTGTTGAAGGTTCTGAATTTGGGGGGATGAGGAAGTGGCTCTGGCAATTTGCTTCTGTACCAGATCAGGAGGATAGCTGTGGGATGTGAAGGCTGTTATCAGGTTATTGGTGTATTGGTTCAGGGATTCAGGACTGGAGCAGCCTCGTTTGCCACGAAGACCTAAGCTGTAGGGAAGGGAACGTTTGGTAGCAAACGAGTCTGCTCCAGTCTCCGGAGATGGGAACTAGTCCTTCAGCATATTCTCTCTTCCCGTTGCCCACCTGGTCTCAACCTCCGCTAAATTCGAATTCCCACCCACCATCTTAACATCTTTGCCTTGGTTCTCTGGACAGAGCCTCTGCGCTAAAGTGGCATCTCTGTCTAACTTCTAACTTCTTTGCTACAGTATGTCTGCCTAAGTGTACTTGCGTCTGTGTAAATGTGTGGGTGTGTGTGTATTCGTTTACCCTCCTTTCCCCCCCCCCCCCCCCCCAAGGTAAGTCTTTCCTGTCCCGGGATTGGAATGACTCCTTATCCACTCCCTTAAAACCCTCATCATTTCCTTTTCCCTCTCCTTCCCTTCTGCCTGACGAAGCAGCTAGGCTGCGAAAGCTTGCGTTTGTGTGTGTGTGTGTGTCTGTGTGTTTATTTGTTGCTATCACTGCCTGTGCCCCTTCGCCTGGTAAGTGTACTTCATCTATTTTTTACGTATATTTTTCCTGTTAGGAATTTTTCCTCTATAATATAATGATCGTGATTGTTAGATTCAAATTTATGAAACGAAAAGTATAGAAGGAAACTATCCTGGTGGGATAAACAAATATAAAAAATAGAAAACGGATGACTTACCCAAAAGGACCGGCTCGTCGATAGACACAAATAAAAATAAAAATCACACTCAAACACACATACAAGCTTTCACCACCACAGGCAGCTTCTTCAGGAAAAAGAGGAAAAAAGGGGAGGAGAAAGGGAAGGATATGGGTTTTAAGGAAGTGGAAAAGGAGTCATTCATAACAATTTTCGGCATTTCATAACAATTTTCGGCATGTCGTAGCATCTTTGCGATTATTTCCATTCCCGTTTTTTGATATTTCTGTCTGTTCTTGCGACATTTTCTATCCATTTTCTACACATTTTCATTTCATAACAATTTTTGGCATTTCGTAGCAACTTTGCAATTATTTCCATTCCCGTTTTTCGATATTTCCGTCTGTTCTTCCAACATTTCCGATCCTTTTTCTACACGTTTTCATTTCATAACAATTTTTGGCATTTCGTAGCAACTTTGTGATTATTTCCATTCCCGTTTTTCGATATTTCCGTCTGTTCTTCCGACATTTCCGATCTTTTTTCTACGCGTTTTCACTTCTATTCATTTGTCAGATTATTTTTACCCTCAAACCATATTCTGCCACTACAGAACGAATCCTTACAGTATACTTTCATTCTCAAACGGTTTGCAAATCTTTTCCAAATTTTCTTCACCCCATAACCTGTTTGGACACCCATACAACTGCCACACCTCTGTGCATCACATTGTTATCTAACTGTGATCGATCACAGTTTCAACGTTTCTCTTCTACTACTCTCTCAAACAACTTTTTCTATTTTTTCCTATCAGAATAATTCCTTTTGCTATCTGATCACCTTTATATCTCTCCCATATATAATTTTATTTATTAATTTTTTTTTCTTTGTACTGTTCAGTTCAGTTTTCTCTTTTTTTCCATACTATACATGTCACCCTACATCGACCCCATCAAATTTTATTTATATTCCCTCCGCAACCATGCCTTTACCCTTGCCAGATTGAGGTCACACATTCTTTTCATTCAGGCTTGTTTAACATTTGGCATCACCCCCAAGGGCCTCACACTAAAAGTTCCCATCTCTGGCTGTAACCCAGCCTTTCATCCTGCCTTATACCAATTCCATGAAAGTTAATGAATATGAATGCCTAATGAGCAACATGAACAGCACCCAGAAGCCTAAGTCTGACAGACCAACTGATATGACCTAAATCGACTCTAATGTGGAAAAATTTTTAATATTGCCATGTTGAACACTGCAGGTGGTCTGGAATTCGAAGGCTGGCCATTAATAGAGCACAACACTTAGAACACATTTATTGCTAACACAAGCCTACACTCAGTGCAGACAGCCTCCTGGTTGGAGTGCTCCACTATTTATACATAGAAAGAATTTTCTGGAACTTACAAGTACATCAAACATACGAAAGATTCTAAAATTAGTGAATATAAACAAACTTTTTTCTGCCCGTGGCAGGATTTGAACTGGGGACCGCAAGCACAGCGATCTGCGATGCTAACCACTGCACCATGTGTTCTGTTGGAAGACTCGCGGCAATATTATTCAGGAAACTGACCACACCTGGTTCACGGGAACGTTACACACCCATCTTTTCTCCCGTTTCCTAATAACTACTGGTGTGGAAAAATTCCTTCCACTATCAAGATCTGAAATGGCTACCTCTGAATTGTTTCTACACAAACAGGTTTAATCCCTTGAATACAAATGAAAGTAGGAAAACAGCATTAATACAACGCAAGAGGGGAAAAGGGGGGGGGGGATTTACACACTACAAGTTCTCATTCAATTCTTCAATTTATTCCAAAGCTCTACTTTCTAATGGAAGATTTCATAATTATCCACACACTGTGTTCTCTTCCAAAATTTGCAATACAGTATTTCCTTCTTTGCCCCATTTCATCACAGCTTTTACCATATTTTTATCTGTAATAATGTATTCTGCATTTGCAGCCATCATGTCTCAGTTTTTGACTGAATTTTGTAATTCTCAACAGCTTATAATTATTTTTCTTCAATTCTAATCAGAGTTAAGTCTACTGTTATTTGAAAACTCTGCAACATGTTTCTCTCTGTATTCATGATTTGTTGAAACTTCTGCTTCCTTCAAATATTGCATCTTTTTCTTTAAGCTTAAAACAGAACCGCTAACAGACAGAAGTGGGACAATTGCCTAAAATCTGTGGATCTGTTGACTATATTCTAGATGCCTGTTTTAGTAAACAATAAGTTCAACCTCTCACGTGAAATTCTGCTAAAATAACTATAAACAAAAGCAACACAAATTTACAGAATGAAGTTCAATTTCCTTTATACAACGGTGATTTGGGAAGTAAGTTACAGTCTCTCTTACAACTTTATTCCATTGTTTAACTTGCTTCAGAATGTTTCAACAGTATAGCTGCGAGGTTGTATTCGGTCACTTATTAATACAGGTCTTTCAAATGTGTATAGTAATAGAGAACGCTGCCCAGAAAGATGTACTTGGAATAATACGATTTCTGTGGACAAAACAATTCTTGGTGAGATAAGTGGAAACATTATGAGAGAATGTTGTTTGATGTTAGTGCCATGCATTTTGTGATGGACACACAATGATGAACAAAGTGGCCAATTATCTATTGTGAATGATGCACTTGCAAAAGTGGATAAAGTGGTTAGTCAGAAGTGCTTTTTCACCATTTCTAAACTCTTACAAAATGAAGAGCTAACAGGCACTAAAAATTTACACAGAAGTGATTTTGAAGTTTGTGAAGAAGTGTGGTAAATATTTTAATGTATTTGGAAATTATGTTAAAATAGCTGTAAGTGTGTACTGGTCACTGGAAGACACCACAATAAAGTTGTTTCTGAAATAAATAAATATCTGCATTGACACTTCCAATCACCCTCATAGTTTTAGATCATTTTCAGTACCAAATTATGTCAACTAGAGAACAAAATTTACAAACTGTACCTTGGAACAATAGCACAGATGATATACTTACTTTCCAGTGAGCCCATCCCACAACTTTATTGATTTGTCAAAAGAAGCAGACGCAATTATCCTTGCATCCGGTGAAAACTTTACATCATTAATAAGTTGTTGATGTCCTGTCATCCGAGCTGAAAATAAAGTCTTTGTCTCAAATATCTATTCAGTGTGGTTACAAAACAGCTTCACAAGTACAAAGTTTATAAATTCTACATTACCTACTGGCTTTTTGTTATTTTCTGGCTGCCACAAGAAGAGAGTGAAGTCATCTGAACCAGATACCAATCTTTCTCCTCCATTTGAGATCACAGATTCATACTTCTGCAGTGCCTGTTGTTGCATTTCATTTTCTTTGAGAAAGTCAATATTAACAAATCAACAACTCTCTTAAATATGTTAAGTTCAAATTATTACACAGAGGTACTTACTGTTGCCCGTCACTGGTGTACTGTTCACTGGATCGAAAGGTCCTGTACGTAACACATAGTCTGTACTCAGAGCTAACGTATTGACCCAATGGGCATGACCTTCAAGAGTACGACACAGAACACCCTGAAATGATGTATTTTATGTTCTAGTACAAAGTATTTAATTTAATGACAAAAACTACCAACTTACATAGCCTATGTCACTTCATTCAGAAAAGAAAGCAAAATAATTAGTGTGTATGTGTGTGTGTGTGTGTGTGTGTGTGTGTGTGTGTGTGTGTGTGTGTGTGGGAGGAGGGGGGGGCAACAAGGAGGCTATTCACTTTTGATCCTAAAATTTAGTATATCTGTTGTCCTTTGTTCATGTTTGTGTATTGCGAAATAACAACAAAGTCAAAAGCTTTACAATACTTACATCCATCGCTCTCCAGACTTTTATGGTACGATCCTGCGAAGCACTGTAAAGTAGACCTGTTCCTCCCCATCTCAAAGCAGTAACAGACTTTTGATGACCAGAAAGAGTGAGGGTAACATGTCCCAAGACAACATCCCATATTCTGATGTCACCATCCTTTGAACTGCTCGCTAAGTGACGACACTCACTGTTCCTGGAAAGAAAAAGAAAAAAGAAAGGAAATGAACAAGAAGACTCAGAAATATATAAATGAACCAATGTACTGGGTTAAATTTGAAATCTCTTCACACTGCAACATGGAGTGAGAGTACATGACATGAGATTACAATACACTACTGATGGAATTATAGCTATTAGTTTCTCCATCATTGGATGGTTGCTGTTGCCGCAATTGTGGTTCAAATTTAATGAAAGTCCAGCTCCAGTTGCAATTATTAGTGCTTTATTTAAGCCCACACTACCGGATTCGGCCTCTATGTTAGGCCATTTTCAAGTGTGACAGACGTTATGCCGTAGAGAAAGCAACGTCAATTATAGCTGTTTGATGATAAGCTCAGCACACCCTAATGCTATTTAAGAGTAGCAGTTACATTGCAGCATTGTGAATCATTCTTTTCCTTTTTTTGGTCATGCTCATCCATAACTACACATACACAGCACTCTACTACAAAGGAACTTCTTGCTCTAGATAATAATGATGTATTCCCCACTGCACACATTGCTTACTGACTTAGTTGGGGATACGAGTTACTTCTGATTTTACTACTCAATTATCAACAGCCCACAGTGCTGTTAATTCCAATATATAAATATAATGTAATTTATTTCAATAATTAGGTATGTATACGGAAAACAATGCCATCCCAAAGTACCTCACTTCACTTTCATCTCTATTGACATTTTAATGCTGAATGAAGAACAAAGTCATCAAAGACAGCAAGGTTGATAAGACGGTATGAGGAGTGGGACAAAGAGACCACAGCCACATTGTTGAAAAGTTTTCTGGATTTTTGCTTAAAGGGATTTTGGGCACCTGTAACTAGACAAAATGAGGATGGCAGATTCTTGTACTAATGCCAAAGCTGTTCATCTCTGAAACTTCTCGATGAAAACTTTGTAGCCAAATAAACATATACATAAGAGTTAATGATAGGGTTATTAGCTTCCGTTATTCAACAAAGACTAAGGAAACACATATAATGATCAACACTTTTGATTAAAAAAATTAACTCACACACAAAGTCAGTTAACACACAACACAGTACAAGAAAGAACAATCAGAGAATACAGTAAATCAAAGATAAAAAAAAACTTCACCAGAGAAAAAAATAAACTGTTATTCTATCATTTACCTTGGCCCATTGTCGTCAATAGCAGCCACAAAGAGAATAAAATTCGTAAGTGAAAATGTCCAATAATTCGATTAATGATGGAAATTCTCCACAGAGATGATAAATTATTTTTTTAATAATATTTAGAAAGGGAACAACTCACCATAAATATGAGACTGTGTCGGGTGGCCAGAGATGGCTGACATGTGTGGATGAGTGTGCTCTTTCTGAGGAAGGCCACGGACGATAATTTAGAATTTTGTGTGTGTGACTGCATGCATGTGTGTGTGTGTGTGTGTGTGTGTGTGTGTGTGTGTGTGTGTGTGTGTGTGTGTGTGTGTGTTTTTCTTTTATTTGTGTATGTTGATGGCTCAATGTTCGTCTTTACAGTGAGTTGTTCCCTTTCTACATATTATTATTATTATTATTATTATTATTATTATTATTATTATTAACTTTCCTTACTGGACCTTCCATTGTTGTTAAAAAATTATTTTTCAAAAGAGATTGATTGCCTGGCCAGTACTTACCTTTGTGCTGTACCACCAATAGTCACAAAAAAACCAAAAAGAACAAGCTTTAGGAACAGAGTTCCTTCTTCAGTTACGAGAGAAGGGAAGGGGGGAAAAATTTTAAAAGGAACAGGTAAATATGACGAAGGGATACAAGTTAAAACGAAGAAGAGATAAAAGAGCGGAAACAGTACAAGAGTGTTGTTGCTGGGTGATTACAGAAATATAAGGAACACATCCAGTGACTCTGGGACACATTAAAAACACCTACCTAGAAGACTTAGGCAGGTGGAGGACAGAGTAACGACAGACACACACAAACTTTAAATGGATTTGTAAAATCCACACTCACGGATAAAATTTAAAACAGAATCAACCATGGAGGCATTGTCGGCTATAGCAAGCTGCAAAGTATCAGGGATATTAAAATTTTGCCACTTTTCGGCTAAATTGCGGCATTCAAGGAAGATGTGGGCAACTATCAAAGGCGCACCACATTGACATTGAGGATGGTCCTTGTGATGCAAAAGGTGACCATGCGTGAGCCAAGTGTGGCCTATATGGAGCCGGCAAAGGACAATCGATTCCCTGCGTGAACCACCTCAGGGAGGTCTTCCACACAGAGGTAGAGGGCTTGACAACACAGAACTCATTTGGTTCGGTCAAGTCTGCCCATTCAGAATTCCAAACCCCAAGGACCTTGTGGGTCAACGGGGATTGGAGGTCTGAGAGTGGTAGGCCAATATCCAGGGGCCGTGAAGTGGTGGCCTGCTTGGCCAGCTCATCGACGCGTTCATTGCCTGGTATACCTATGTGGCCCGGCGTCCAGACAAAAGCGACAGAACGGCCTGACTCGCCAAGGGCGAAGACAGCATCTTGAATTACTCGCACCACAGTGTGTTTAGGGAGAAACTGGTCGAGGGCCTGTAAGCCACTCAGGGAGTTGCTGCAGATGACAAACAACCCCCTGGGGAGAGCTCTCAGGTGTTCAAGAGCTCTCAAAATACCGACTAGTTCTGCGGTGAAGATGCTGCTTGCACAAGGCAATGATCGCTGTTCGATGTGGTCATGACAGACAAAGGCATATGCGGCATGCCCATCGACCAAATAACCGTCCGTGTAGATAATGGTTGCACCATGAAATACGTCAAGCAGTGCTTGGAACCGGCAACGGAGAGTCAGTGGTGGAATGGAGGTTTTCGAATCCCGGGACAAATCCAACCGAAGCTCCAGGCGAGGAAGTGTCCAGGGGGGTATACAGGGGGAGTAGTGGAAAGGAGGAGGCAGAGGAGGGAATCAAGTGATGAGAGAATGGAACGGACACGGACCGCAATCGGAAGACTCGACCTGGGCCGACGTCGCGGGGAAGGGAGTGCAGAAAGTGGGAAAAGAAGACTGTGGTTCGGATGGTGGGGTGAAGCATGTACCTGGGCAATGTAACACACCAACAACCGTTGCCGGCGATACCGCAGATGGGGAACCCCAGCTTCGGCTAGGAGACTTGGTACTGGACTGGTGCGAAAAGCCCCCGTCGCGAGATGCACACCAGCGTGATGAATGGGGTCTAAGACCGCAAGGCAGAAGGAGCTGCTGAGTCATAAACCAAGCTCCTGTAATCAAGCCGCAACTGAATAAGAGCCTTGTAGAGCTTAAGGAGGGTGGAATGGGCTGCTCCCCAACCAGTATGGCTGAGGCATCTAAGAATATTTAAATGCCGCCAACACTTCTGTCTTAGCTGACGTAGGTGTGGCACCCAAGTCAGCCAGGCATCGTAAACCTCGCCCAGAAAGCGATGTGTGTCCTCGACCTGCAGTAGTTCACCACCCAGGTAGAGCTCTGGGTCAGGGTGAACTACCCGACGGCAACAGAAGTGCACCATGCGAGTTTTCTGTGCGGGCCTTTCGGATGGCACCCTGCAGCAGCTGTTCAGCTACACCAATACTAACAGAGCTGAAATACAAGTAGAAGTCATCGGCGAACAGGGAGCAACTGACCAATGACCCCACAATCGCAGCAAGACCGTTCATTGCCACTAAAAACAGTGGTACACTGAGGACGGAGCCCTGTGGGGCACCGTTCTCTTGAATACGAGGGAGCTAAGAGAGGCCCCAACCCTCACCCGAAACGAGTGGTCGGAGAGGAAATTGCGAATAAAAATAGGAAGGGTGCCACGTAAGCCCCAATCATGCAAAGTAGTCAATATTTGGTGGCACCAGATGGCATCGTACGCCTTGTGAAGGTCAAAAATACAGCAACCAAATGCTCAAGCCTAACGAAGGCAGTGCGAATGATCCACTGGTAGAACAGTTGTCAATGGTAGAACAGCCCTGGCGGAAGTCTCCCTGTTGTGGAGCAAGGAGCCCACACCCTTCAAGGATCCTCATAAGCCACCGACTCACCATATGTTCGAAGAGCTTGCAGAGAACATTGGTGAGGCTGATCGGTCAGTAATTGTCAGCCCCTGGGGATCAGCACCAGGTTTAAGCACTGGTATAGTGATGCTTCCTCGCCATTGTGACAGGAAAGCCCCCTCTGCCCACAGATGGTTGAACAAGGCAAGAAGCTGATGTTGAAACTCTGCTGGAAGGTGCCAGAGGAACTGGCTGTGGATCCTGTCTCGTCCCGGGGAGGTATCGGGGCATGCTGAGAGGGAAGTTTGGAATTCCCATTCACTGAATGGGAAATTGTATGTTTCTTGCCGGCGCATATGGAAGTACAGCCGGTGCTGTTCAACCCACTCTTTAAGTGCGTGAAAGTCTGCTCTGTATGCTGCAGTTGCAGAGTTGCAAGCATAATGCTCCGCCATATGCTCAGCAATAGTAGTGGCGTCGGTGCATACTGTACCCTGGATCTGTAACCTGGGGATTGCTGCTGACGTGCGGTACCCAAAGAGGCGTCTAACATGGGACCACACCTGAGATGGTGAAGCACGAGAGCCGATGCTGGCTACATACTGCTCCCAGCTGACCCGCTTGCCCTGCCGTATGAGCTGTCGAGCTTGGGCCCGAAGCCGTTTAAAGGCTATCAGGTTGTCTTTGGTGGGGCGGCGCCGATGGCGCTGGAGCACTCGCCGATGATCCCGAATGGCTGCAGCAATCTCTGGTGTCCACCAGGGCACGGACTTGCACCGAGGGGAGCCAGAGGGGTGGGAACAGTGCCCCCAGTAGCGGAAATGATGGCAGCAGTGACCTGACGACCCACCATGTCCACGGTGGCAGACACTGGTACAGGAAAAGTAGCAGTGGAGGTGTAAACCTGCCAATTAGCTCGAAAGAGAGACCATCGAGGTGGGCTGCCTGTAGGTTGGAAGTGCAGGTGGGACACAAGGATAGGAAAATGGTCGCTGCCGCAGAGGTCATCGTGGGTCCTCCAGCAGAAATGTGGGAGCAGACTCGCACTACATAGAGAGAGGTTGATTGCCGAGTAGGTGCCTCGCGCCAGGCAGAAATGCGTGGGATCCCCAGTGTTTAATAGACAGATGTCCTGCTGTGACATTGTCTCGACGACCCTGCTACGAACTGTCGTCTGCGTCCCACCCCATAATGGGTGGTGGGCATTAAAATCCCCCAAGAGGAGAAATGGTGGGGGGATTTGCGCTATCACTGCAGCAACATCAGTGATGGAGACAGCTGTATCCAGGGGAAGGTAAAGGGAACAGTCGGTGAATTCCTGCCCCACCCGGATGCGAACAGCGACTGCCTCTATGGCCGTTTGGAGAGGCACAGCAGCACAAGGGACAGTTGCGAAGATGTAAACAGTGACACCACCTGAAGCTCTATCGCATGTAGTCCGGTTATGGTAATAGCCCCGATAGCCTCGAAGGGCTTGGGTCCTCTGAACAGGAAACCACGTTTCCGGCAAAGCTAGACAAAACACCGGGATGCGGCACAACAACTGCTGCAACTCAGCTATGCAGTTGAAAAAACTGCCGCAATTCCATTGTCTCCTAGCTGAAAAGCCATAAATAATAGCTGAGGAGCAGATTATTCCATTGCATCACCATCTGCCTTGTGCTCAGCATCAATAGTGTCATGATCCATAGGTTCTAGTGGATCAGTAATTGCAAGATCCTCCGGGGAAGCGAGGATCTTGACTTTATCCTCTGAAACAGAGGATGTTGGTATCTGTGGCTTTGGAGCCACCAAGGTTGTTTTTTTTTTTTTCGTTGTCTGTTTCTTAGCCTCTCGCTGGCCCTTAGGTTTTGAGGGCCAGGAGGGCTACTTAGGCACAGCCTCGGGGGCTGACGAAGAGCAGGAGGTCTTTCGATCAGCAACAAGGGGATCCTGCAGCAATTTGCTGGGATCCTCTTTGCGGTGTGGAGAAGCCTCAGAAGGGAGGGTCCCAAGGGACCCCTTCCGAACAAGAGGGGCCGGAGAAGGCTTCTCCTTCTCCGGCTTACAGGTGGGGACTGGTGTTCCCGATGTTTGAGCGGTTGTTGCTCCCACTGTGAAAAGAGTGGGAGCCACCTACGAGGAAGTGCCCCCCAGCTGTCAAGGGGGCAGGGGTAGTTGATTGGGCGTGGGAGCCCACTGGCAGTGGTTCAGTACGTGGTAAACGAGGCACTGTAGATGACGGTGAGGCTGCTGTGGCATAGGTTGTTGTTGGTTGTTTAAGGGGGACAAGCTGTGGCATAGGAAGTGGTCAGATGTACAGGGTGGAGCTTTTGGTACTTGTGTTTTACCTCTGAGGAGGTCAGTCGGTCCCGGGTCTTATATTCCATAATCTTCCACTCTTGCTGCAGAACAGAGCACGCAGGTGAGCAAGGGGAGTGATTCAGGCCCCAGTTTACACATACTGGTGGAGGGGTGCAAGGGACGTTCGGATGGACTGCACGTCCGCACTCCTGACATATAGGATTGGCATCACACCGATAGGACATATGCCCATAGGGGGAGGAAAGTAGGGCTTTACGTCACACCAGTAGATCATCACCTTGACTTTCTCAGCCAACGAATCACCCTCGAAAGCCAAGATAAAGGCACTGGTGGCGACCCTGTTGTCCTTCGGACCCCTATGGACTCGCCGAATAAAATGTACTCCCCGGCATTCGAAGTTGGCATGTAGTTCTTCATCAGACTGCAGCAACATGTCTTTATGGAATATTATCCCCTGGACCATATTCAAGGTTTTGTGTCGTGTTATTGTTACAGAAACATCTGACCCAGAGCGCATCTTTGACATTCCTTCAACCTCACCGAACTTGTCTTCCAAGTTCTCAACGAAAAACAAGGGCTTTGTGTTCTTGAATAATTCTCCATCATTACGGGTACATACTAGGTATTTCGGGGCATAAGCCTCACCCTGATGTCTGGCCCAACGTTCCTCCCATGGTGTAGCTAGGGAAGGGAACGTATGGGGATCATACCCTGCAGCATTGTAATCGTTTCTCCCTCTATTAGAGACGCCAGGTTTGCGTGTGGCGATGCTATTATTTGCTCGTTTCATTCTGGTCCCACGAGCAGCTAGGGAACTAAAGTACCACCCAGGCAGAGCCCCGCTTGCCTGGGTAAGCCTTATACAATTGAAGTGTGGCAAGTTCCTGAGAGGTTGCTCGCCAGTGGCTGTTTAACCTCAACAGCCATACATCTCCTCGGCAACACCTTGAGATTGATTGAGTTTTTTTTTATAGAGGTTTGTACTGTCCACACGACCCGGCGATTAAGCCAAGATCCCTGGGCTCTGAAACGTACAACATTCCACCGTCACGCGAAACAATGGTTGTTCAAGCACGCACAAAGCTTACGGTGTAGTGGACTGTTCGCGCGACACAGCCCATGGCTTAGGACCCCGGGTTCGCCAAGCCCATACTCAGCACATTAATGCCGAGCCCCTGAGGGGAGGTCATGAATTACCTTCCCCTTCCGTTCCCATCCCCCCCCCCCCCTTCTCTCCTACCTGAAGAAGTAACTCTGTTCCAAAAGCTTGTTATTTTTTGTCCTTTTTCTGTATTTGTGCAACTATCGGCAGTACAGCACAAAGGTAAGTACTGGCCAGTGACTCTCTCTCTTTTGAAAAAGAGAATGTCCAACAATAGCATTCTCAATTACTTAAACTTTAAAATTATTAGCAACTTGTTGTTGTTGGGTGTTTAAAGGGGACTAAACTACTGGGTTATCAGTCCCCTGTGCCCAGCTAAGAGTTAACATCCATAATAAAACTTAGCCATTTATAATTTAGCACTCCATGCCCAGTGGACACGGGCACAGAATGTCAGTCGATGGTTAAATGACAATATGAAATGGAAGACAGTAATTTTTGAAAGCATTTTCTTGGAATAGCAACCTTAAAATTTTTAATAATTAGAATACGACAGTCTAGATCGAAATTTGTTGCATTTATTGCTGGCAACCGGTTTTGGTTCTATAGAACCATCTTCAGGCCTTTGGCACCTTGCTGGTGGACGGTGGCGGTGGCCAGATCAGACATCAACTCCGGCCTGCTCCGGCCACCGTCCACCAACAAGGTGCCAAAGGGCTGAAGATGGTTCTATAGAACCGAAACCGGTTGCCAGCAATCAATGCAACAAATTGCGATCTAGACTGTCTTATTTTAATTATTAAAATGGATGACACAATAGGTGTTGACCAAATAGACAACGAAGCTAAAATATTACGGCAGCAGAGTGCGACTGGCTGATCACGAAGATAATACAGGATGAGCCAGCCACTCTGCACACACTTAAAACCTCCAGTTTATAACTAGACACAAACTGAATAAAAGACAGCAGATTAAAAGTCCTGTAAGGGTAGGGGGGCCGAGAAATCAGGCAAATGAGCCCACCACTAAATAGAATGGTAAAAGCCAGCTGTGCGAATAAAACCTAAAACACGGGCAGCCATTGAGGCATCGTCAGTTAAAATTGATGGAAGTGCAGTTGGCACATTAAAGGAGTGACTCAAAGCAGCTAAAAGCGGACAGTCCATTAATATGAGGACAACTCTCAGCAAAGTACCACAATGGCACAGCCACTTTGGTGGGTCCTCTCGGCGAAGGAGGTGGCCATGGGTTAACCACTTATGGCCAATATGTAGTCGACAAAGAGCAACAGAGTCCTTACGAGATACCCTCAGGGAGGACTTCCATGTGCCTGTGGAGGGTTTAACTGCACAGAGCTTATTTGGTACACTCAAGTCAGCCCAATCAATGTTCCAAAGCCCTAGGAACTTGCAGTTCAACTCCTGTCGGAGTTCCCTGTCCTGGAGGCCAATCTGCGAAGGCCGAGATGTGGTGGGCTGCTTGGCCAACTGATCACCAGATTCATTCACTCTTATGCCAATGTGGCCAGGGGTCCAAACGAAGGCCACAGACCGGCCTGACTTGACCAGGGTGGATACAGAGTCTTGGATAGCCTATACCAATTGGAGTTTCGGAAAACACTGGTCAAGTGCCTGCAAACCATTCAAAGAGTCGCTACAGATGACAAATGATTCCACAGGGCAGGCTCTAGAGATAGCGACCAGCTCCGCAGTGAAAGCACTACTCCCACTTGGCAAGGACCGCTGTTCAAAAAGGTCACCATGGAGATAGGAACAGCCAGCATGGCCATCTACCAGGGAACCATTGAATAAGGCAAGGACTTCCTGGAACTGGCAATGGAGAATTGATGGTGAAACAGAGGCTTTCGAATCCATGAACAAGTCCAAACTTAGCTGTAGACATGGGAAAAGTAGTGGAGTGGGAGGGAAGGGATTCAAGTGAGGAGGGAGGGGAATGGACACGGACTGCGACCAGAAGATCTGACCAAGGTCATCTTTGTGGGGATGGGAGTGCAGCAGTCGAAAAAAGGAGCCTGCGATTTTGATGATGGACTGAAGTGTGGACGTGGACAACATATGAGGCTAACAACTGTTGCCGACGAAACTGCAGGGGGAGAAACCCAAATTTCAGTGAGTAGGCTCATCACCGGGCTCGTATGAAAAGCCCCTGTTACTAAACGAACACCAGCATGTAAGACCCGCAACATAGAAGGACCTGCCGAATCATACACCTGGCTCCCATAATCCAGACGTGACTGGAAGAGAGGCTTATAAAACTGCAAGAGGATTGGACGGATGGCTCCCCACCGCCAGCACTTTTGTCGCAGCTGTCGAAGGTGTGGGACTCACATGAGCCGGGCATCGAACAGCGTGCCCAAGAAGCGATGCGACTGTTCAATGCGAAGAAGTTGATCACCCAGATACAGTTCAGGTTCCGCGTTCCCAGCCGACAGTGACAAAAGTGCATGGCACGAGTTATGGAGGCAGAAAACTAGAAACCATGGACTAAGGCCCAGGACTGCACCTTTTGAATGGTTCCCAGCAGTCGCTATTCGGTGACACCAATGGTATCAGAACCTGTAATACAGACGAAAGTCATCACCATACAGCGAGGAGGAGACCGATGACCCTACTGCCACAGCAAGTCCATTGATGGCAATTAGAAATAGCGGAACACTAAGAACAGTTCCCTGTGAGACTTCATTCTCCTGAGATGGATACCTACCCTAACTCGAAAAGTGCAAAGCAAGAGGAAGTTCTGGATGAACAGCGGAAGTGGGCCCCTCAAGCCCAGCCATTCAACATAGCCAGAATATGGTAGCACCAGGTAGTGTCATAAGCCTTTCAAAGATCAAAAAAGAACACAACTAGGTGCTCACATCTGGTGAGAGCAGTGCAGATAGCCGATTCCAGCGGCACTAAGCTGTCTAAAGCGGAACGGTCTTGGCGGAAGCCCCCGTGTTGTGGGGCAAGGAGTCCACGATCTTCACGAACCCACACGAGCCGATGACTCACCATACAGTACGTTCGAGGAGCGTCTGTGCGAAGTTGAAACTGCACGTCCACCATTTGTCAGAACATGAAAGAACTGCATACAGTGGAAATACAGTTAATGTCCACCATCTGTCTGAATGTGTACTCAGCACATTAAATGTCAGATATATAAAATTATAATTATCGCTAGAAGCATCATCCTGGATAAAATGTTTCCTCTCAGATGATATGAAAGAAATCACCGGGTCCCAAGCCTTGCCCAGATGAAAGCCACAGTCACGATTCATAAGATCTTGGGCTAAAAGTATTTCCACAGTTTCTTTGACTAATGAATCCCAAAAGGATCTCATTGTTGCCAAGATTTCTGTGGTGAAGTAATCCATATAATGTCCTGTAGTAATACAATGCTTGGCTACAGCCGACTTACTGGGCTGCAACAGACTGTGCGTGTTGTCTGGCCAATGTAAGCTTTGCCACTCTGGCAAGGCATTCTGTAAATTCCAGCTTTCCTTAATCCCAGATCATCCTTAACCAAACAGAGAAGTGCACTAATCTTCACAATTGGCCGGAAGATGACTTTAACTTGATGTTTTCTTAAAATTCTGCCTAATTTTGACGAAAGGTTTCCAAGGTATGGAAGGAAAGCACTTGACTTGAAAACCTCTTTATCCTTTTGATGTTGAGGGTGGTCACATTTCTTCCTCTTCAATGCTATGCTGATTTGATGTGGAGAATATCCATTATCTTTGAAAACAAACTTTAAATGTTCTAGCTCCGTACGAAGGCTCTCTCCATCAGACACAACATGTGCACAATGCAGCAATGTTCGAAGGACACCAGTAGATTGTGCAGTGTGGTGGCAGCGAATCGAGTGCCCTTTCCTCAATATCTTCCATAAAAAAATTTGCTACCAGAGGGGAATGGGACTGGCATGGCTACACCGTTAGTTTGTTCAAAATATTCATTGTTGAATAAAAAATATGTTGACAAAGGACATGATGAAAAAATACTGTTACATCAGCTGTGAACTTTTTGCTGATGAGTGACAAGGAGTCCAAGAGAGAAACCTTAGTGAAGAGTGAGATGGCATCGAAGCTCACTAATATATCAGACTGACAAAGTTGAAGTGACTTCAGTCTATTGTCTAAAGTCAGCAGAGTTGCGAATATGATGGGGCATTTCCCCACTAAAGGTCTCAGTAAAGAGGCAAAATATACAGCTAAATCTTATGTGGGAGTGCCGATATTGCTGACTATCGGTCTTAAAGGTGCTTCTGTTTTATGGATCTTTGAAAGACTCTATAACCTGGATAGCACAGAGCTGTGAGGTCTTAATATCTTGCTTCTTGCTGAAGTGAAGAAGAATTCAATAATGATGCCATTTTTCTTTCTACTCTCCCTGTGGGGTCTTTATCATTCTTCTGATACATTGGTTCACTCAGTAAGCTATAAATTTTCTGGTTGTAGACTTCCCTTGCCAAAAGCACAGTAGGGTTTCCTTTATCTGCTGGTAGGACCACCATGTGAGGATCTTCTCGTAACTTGCATAGTGTGGCCCTAGTGACAACACACATTTGGCTATTCATGCTTCCCGTGATTCATCACGCCATTACTGACAACTACAATAGTGTTTTCACCAAAAGCTGAACTGCTAACTCTATGATGTGAACCCAACTACTGCAACTGTATCATCATCCATTCATATCTCATGTTAGAATAAAATACCTTTGTTTCAATTTTGAAATGCAGATTATAACTCCCCACACCCCCTTGAATTTTTCGAGCACAGATGGCAGTTTCTTGTAAGATTTTTTTTTTTTTTTTATATTTTTTTTTTTTTTAATTTATTCTTTATATTTTTTTAGTAAACTGCAGCTTTAAGTGAACTCAATTTCTTTATCTAACAACATATCAGTTTGATATGTCACACTTAAGCCTTCTATTACCTTCTATCCTGTCCTGTCAGTGAATGTTAAACCTAGCACATTGTTCTATTTTGGGAGCTACTCTCCTTTGCAATAAATCAATGAAAGGCCTTGCTGAAAGTTAGTGCATTTAGTTTTTTTAAAAGGGTCAGGATTAATCCTGTTGATTGTAATTACGACTTTAGCCTTGTTCTGTTTTACCATTCACTAGGGCCGACAGCCATTAAATATATTTGTCTTATGCTTGTCAGTTTGCAAGCTAATTATTTTTATTGCTTTATGTTAATAGGGAACCATTTGTGTTAATCTGCTTTTGGAGCATTGTTTAATATTTGCCAATTGCAGGCCCTCATTATAATGACCTGTTAAGTGGGTCCTGAAGTTATTTGCAAGCTGATGTCTTACCATTACTGCAAGAGGTTGTGGAAAGTTTTAGCAGCCTTACAGGTTATCTAAGTGGATCGCCTTACTTGGAATCACCTACATATGGGCTAATTTGACTGTCATCCAGTATATAAACCACCAATATATAATTCATTTTATATTTATGCCAAAAATAGTTGTCACTATAAACAAAAATAATATTGAAAACCCATCATATTGATTCAACAGAAGTAAGAACACTTGTGCCCTATTATGAGCAAATTAAGTAAAATAAAATATTGTAAAAAGATATAAAGTAGCCAAGATCGCTTATCATCAATTTTTATTAACGACGACCGGTTTCGCTGAACTATGTCAGCATCATCAGGTCAAATAAAATATTTTACAAGTCCATAATCTTGTAATGTCAAACAGTTGTTATATAACAATTTACAGTGCATAGGTGCACTATGTCATTATAATAAAACATAATTATCACAGTGAGTACTATGATAATTATGTTTTATTATAATGACATAGTGCACCTATGCACTGTAAATTGTTATATAACAACTGTTTGACATTACAAGATTATGGACTTGTAAAATATTTTATTTGACCTGATGATGCTGACATAGTTCAGCGAAACCGGTCGTCGTTAATAAAAATTGATGATAAGCGATCTTGGCTACTTTATATCTTTTTACAATATTATAAGTGGATCGCCTCCTAAAATGTAAACCAACTTAAAATAAAATAATCTCCAGTGAAAATAATTCATCTATTACACAATACACAAGAATAAGTTCTATGACATCCCAAAATGATATTTTCACCCTTCAACACAGAGTGTGCTGATATGAAACTTTCTGGCAGATTAAAACTGTGCCAGACTGGGATTTGAGCCCGGGGCAAGTACAGTATTGACAGAGCTGCCCTGGCATACCTTACACCCCATCCTCAAAGCTTTTCCTCCACCAATGCCTCAGCTCCTACCTTCCAAACTCCACGGAAGTTCTGTTGCAAACCTTGCAGGACTAGCACTGGTACTAGTGGAAGAAAAGCTGTGAGGATTGGCCATGAAGTGAGACAGGGTAGCCAAGTCAGTAGATGCACTTGCCTGAGAAAGGCAAAGTTCCCGGGTTAGAACCTGCCAGGAAGTTTCTGTGAAACAAAAAAGATAACCAAATAAATTTAAAATGTTAGCTTACCTATGGTATGGTTCCCAACTAAGTGCTGTAACCCACTGCTTATGTCCAATTAAATTTCGGCCCAATTGTTTCCCTGTATCTGGATCCCACAGACAGATGTGTCCATTTTTACATGCTGAGGCCAAGCGTTGACCATCTGGAGACCATGCAATGCAAAGTACCCAGTTTTTGTGCCCTGTAAATGCAGTGAACAAACAGTATTGTATAAAGTGAATTTAAGATACAAGGAAGTGTGTATGTAATGTACATTCATTCAGAAAATCAGCCCAGGTCTAAATGAACGACAGTCCCACAAGTAGAGAAATAGTCAAACGCATAAATTGTCTCTGTAAATTTAAATACACCATTGGCTATTAAAAATAGATAAAAAAAGACAAGAAAATAATAATTTTTACTTATTGTGCATATACACGATTGTAGGAACAATACAATTAAATTTGTAGATATTTTGGGGGGTACATAGTATACAAAATTCAGTGTACAGCACTGCCCCCTTGGCAGTAACAACAGTTCTAGCCCAGCTGAGCAGTAGTTCAAAGTGAGTCTGGATGGCATATGACATGAGAATGTTAACTTTAAGGCACACAACAGAATGGGTTGTTTTCTTCTCTTTAGTCCTCCTATACTAACTTCAATCACAATTTGAACAAACAATCTGTGTTTATTTTTTGAGCAGTAAGTTTTCTGAAATCCAACCCCTTTAATTCTGCAAAAATAGATATTGTTTTAGTCAATGAGAGTAGTGTTAAATAAACACCAGCTAGTACCTGTTAAACAGAGGTCAAATAAATCAAACTCAGAAAAAATACCTGTAAGTTTGTAAGAATATACAGTATTGGGTGAGCAGGATACTATCTGTTTAAAGTTTATTAACTGTGTTTCATTACCGGTGAATCAAATTAAATGGCTAATTGTCTGCTATTATTGTCAAAAAACTATAATCAACTTAAAGTTCAATATCATACAAATCTGCTACAAAAGTTCACAGAAAAATAGTCAGAATTTACATGTCCAACTACAATAAATTGCACAATTTCAAAGTCACAGATATTCGTTAGTTACTATATCAGGTCATTCAGTGGTCTTCTGCCAAACAAGTGCTCGCCATAATGTTATAGACTGCTCACAAAACATGTCATACAAAGTTGTTACCTGCTACAAAATTCATTTAGAAATAACTTCCAAACTTACACAAAATCCCAAAAATTTCACTAAAATATTTAAAACAGTAGTCACTTCCATCTAACAACAGAATAACTGAAAAAATTAAGAGATTTATTCACCTCAGTCAAAATTTGTGTGATACATTCTGTTGTTGTTGTTAAAGGGGACTAAACAGCTGAGTTATCAGCCCCCTGCTCCCAGTAAAGAGATCACATAATGTGATTTGCAGTTGAAGACAAAACATTCCACAGCCAGTACACAAGAATTACAGGAAGGTGGTGTGTGTTTAAAATGACATCATAAAAGGAGAAGGGGAACCACAAAGCAGTGGACCAAATGGTCATCTGTGCTAAAGAATCACGGCAGAAGAGAATGGCTGGCTGGCTACTAGGATAGCAGTGGATGCGCCAGTCATCCTGTACACACTAAAGCTGCCAGTTGGAAATAGGACTGGCAAGACAAAAGGAACGGAAGATTAAAACTGTTTGAGTGGTGGGCACCCACCATTAAATTATATGATAAAATCCAGTAGCACAAATAAAACCTAAAACACTGTCAACCATAGGGGCAACATCAGCTAAAAGCAAAGGGAGCTCAGAAGGCAGGTTGAATGACTGCCGCAAAGAACCTAAAAGTGGACAGTCCACCAAAATGTGGACCACAGTCAGCAGAGCACCACAACGGCAGTTTGGCGGGTCCTCTCGACGTAAGAGGTGGCCGTGCGTGAGCCAGGCCATGGATATCTTGTGGTGCAGACCCAAGCGGATGTCCCTTTCTGGGGTACCAACATCAAGACACTGGGAGGTGATGGCTTGTTTGGCCAGCTGATCAGCTTGTTCATTCCCTGGAATGCCTATGTGGCCCGGGGTCCAGATGAAAGCCACCGAACGGCCAGACACGCCGAGACTGAACACAGACTCTTGGATGTATCACACCAGATGGTGTTTGGGAAAACATTGGTCGAGGGCTTGCAAGCCACTCAGGGAGTCACTGCAAATGACATATGACTTCCTGGGGCATGAACGGAGGTGGTCTAGAGCACGAAGTACAGGATCAGTTCAGCAGTAAAGTCGGTACAGCCAGGAAGCAGGGAGCGTTGTTCAATGTGGTCGCCATGAACATAGGTGTAACACACTCTGCCTTCTACCTGGGAACCATCAGTGTTTATTTCTGCATCACGGAACGTACCAAGGATGTCCAGAAACTGTTGATGAAGTGTATGTGGTGGAACCGATGCCTTTGGATCGCAGGACAATTGCAGGTGAAGCTGTAAGCGAGGGATGGACCAAGGAGGGATATGAGATTGGCAGAAGAATGCGGGAGGTAGAGGTAGGGAGTCAAGTGAGGAAAGGAGAGTATGTACCTGAACTGTGATTGGCAGTCCTGATCTGGGTCGACGTTCTGGAGAGGGAAGAGCGGTGTTTGGAAACAAAAGCCTGTGATTGGGATGACCAGGTGTAGCATGAACATGGGCGGCATATGAAGCCAACAACTGTTGCCGGCGAAACCTCAGGGGAGGGATGCCAGCTTTAGCGAGGAGACTTGGCTCAGGGCTGGTGCGGAAAGCCCCCATTGCAAGACAAACACCACTGTTAAGAATGGGATCCAAGGTCCGCAATGCCGAAGGTGACGCAGAGTCATACAACCAGCCCCCATAATTCAAGCGTGATAATATTAGGGCCTTAAAGAGGTGCATCAGAGTTTGACGGCCAGCTCCCCAGGCAGTGTGGCCAAGACAGCGCAGTATATTTAGATGCCGCCAGCATTTTTGCTTCAACTGACGGAGGTGTGGTCCCCAAGTCAGTTGGTTGTCAAACAGCACGCCGAGAAACCGATGTGTTTCTGCAACATGAAGCTGTTCGTCAGCAAGGTAGAGTTCAGGGTCAGGATGAACGACCCGACGACGACAAAAGTGCATCACTCGGGTTTTCGATGCTGAGAATGTAAAGCCGTGCTCTGAGGCCCATGATTCTGCCTTTAGAATGGCTCCTTGCAGGCACCTTTCAATGACACCAATGTTAGCAGAACTGTAATATAGACAGAAGTCATCGGCAAACAAGGACGAACAGACCAATAACCCCACAGCCACCGTAAGGGCGTTTATAGCAACTAAAAATAGAGGTACACTGAGAACGGAACCCTGGGGGATTCCATTCTCTTGGATGTGATGATTACTGAGAGAGATACCGACCCTAAACTCGGGGTGAGAGGAAGTTCTTTATGAATGTCGGGGACCACGTAAGTCCCAGTCGTACAGTGTAGCCAGTATATGGTGGTGCCAGGTGGTGTCATACGCCTTGCGAAGATCGAAGAAGACCACTACCATGTGCTCACGCCTGGTGAAAGCAGTGCGGATGGCCAACTCCAATGACACTAGATTATCTATTGCAGAGTGGACATGGCAGAAGCCACTTTGTTGGGGGGCGAGGAGTCCCCAGTCTTCAAGAATCCACATGAGCCGCCGGCTCACCATACATTCGAAGATCTTGCACAGAACGTTGGTGAGGTTTATTGGGCAGTAGCTTTCGGCCACCTGTGGATCAGAACCAGGTTTCATCACTGGGATAATGACGCTATCCCGCCAATGGGATGGAAAAGCACTCTTCATCCAGAGATGGTGTACAGGGCGAGAAGTCATCGTTACAAAGACGCAGGGAGGTGATGAACGACCTGGCTGTGAATACTGTCTGGTCCTGGGGAGGTGTCAGGACATGCAGCTAGGGCACTCTCAAACTCCCACTCACTGAATGGCACATTGTATTTTTCTTGGCGGCGCGTGTGAAAAGAAAGCTGCCAATGAGGGTGCGGAAGGCTACACGGTAAGATGCAGATGCTGAGCTTCCAGCATAATGTTCTGCCATGTACTGCGCAACAGCAGCTGGGTCTGTGGACAGAGAATCCCGATGTGGAGACTGGGGATTCCTGCCAGTGGACGATGCCCGAAAAAGGCACCTAACCTGCTTCCACACCTCAGTTGGGGAGGCCCAAGAGCCAATAGTGGCTACATACTTCTCCCAGCCATCTCGCTTGCTTTGTTTTGTCAGTCGACAAGCTTGGGCATGGGGCCGTTTGAAAGCAATCGGGTGCTCCAATGAAGGATGGCAGCGATGGCACTGGAGCGCTCTACGACACTCCCTCATGGCCTCAGCAATTTCCAGGGCACTGACTTATGACGGAGCAAACCAGAGGATTCCAGGACTGTAGCTTCAGCAGCGAAAACAATGGCCCTAGTGACATCATCAACAGCAAAATCAATGTCGTCTGGGATTGGAGATGTTACTGTAACAGCCGAGGTGTAAGCCAGCCAGTTTGTCCGACGGAGTAACCATCGGGGCAGGCAAACTGCAGGTGGTGACTGTGGGAGCGACAAGATGATGGGGAAGTGGTCGCTTCCACAAAGGTCGGCATGGACCCTCCAAGTAAGGTGTGGAAGTAGGCTGGGACTGCAAAATGACAGATCTATGGCTGAGTAGGTGCCATGGGCCAAGCTGAAGTGGGTGGCAGCTCCGTTGTTAAGCAGGCCAATATTTAGCTGCACCAGAAGGTACTCCATGTCTCTATCATAGGCCGTAATATCAGTTCCACCCCACAAGGGGTTGTGGGCATTAAAGTCCCCCAGCAGGAGGTACGGCAGGGGAAGCTGAGCTACCAAGGCAGTGAGTTCCACATAAGACACTGCCTTGTCTGGGGGAAGGTACAGAGAGCAGATAGTAATCTCCTGTCCTGCCCACATCCTCACAGCCACTGCCTCAAGTGCCGCGTGTAGTGGCACTGGTAACAATGGCGAGAACAAAGATGCAAACACCTCCGGAAACCCTGTCATAGGCTGTACGATTTTTATAATAGCCCCGGCAACCATGAAGCGCAGGGGTCCGCTGAACAGGAAACCAAGTTTCCTGGAGGGCTACACACAACACAGGGAATTGGCACAATAAATGGCACAATTCAAGTAGATGGTGGAAATAACCACCACAATTCCACTGGAGGATATTGCTGTTGGCGTACTGGGATGCCATGAGCATTGCGGACATTGAGGTTACACCTCAGTATCACCTGTAGCCGCTGCCTTAGTACTTGTGGCATCTATATCCATCGATTCTGGGAGGTCGGTGAGTGCTAGGTCCTCAGGGGGCGCTAAAATCTCCAACCCCTCCTCAGAATCGGAAGTTTGAGAGACCGACGGTGGGAGAACCGTCGGAAGAGATTTTTTCTTGGATCTCTTTTTTCTGTGCATCTCCTCACACTGCTCTTTCGGTTTAGACCGCTGGGAGAGCTTCTCTGAAGATTGAGGATCGGGACCAGCGGCATGTATGTCTCCCAGTGAACGGCTTGGGTCCTCCGGTCTACTTTTTGAAACCGAAGAAGGGAGCATCCCAGCAGACTTCTCCCTAGTGAGAAGGGCCGGGGAAGACTGCTGCTTCTCCGGTAGGGGAGTGGGGACTTGTGTCTCCGATGGTGGGGGTGAAGTTGCCCCCACCAATAGTACCAGTGGGGGCAATGAATGAAGACCCCCAACCTTCAAGGAGGCAGACTGAGTTTGATGGCCCTTAGGGCCCACTGAAAATGGTTGCACTGTTGGTGCCATCGTCGCCGGGGTCGCTAGCGATGACGTAACTGTCGCATAGGAAGTTTTCTGCGGTACGGGGTGGTGTCTTTCATATTTTTTCCTTGCCTCGGTGTATGTCAGTCTGTCCAGGGTCTTAATTTCCATTATTTTACATTCTTTGTGGAGAATGGTACAGTCTGATGAACAGGGTGGATGATGATGCCCACAGTTGACACATATTGGCGGGGGAGTACACGGAGCATCCGGATGGGAGTAGAAGTGACAAGCTTCAAAACCTGCCCCCCCTTTTTTTGTCTTTTTTCCTTCATTTAACATCTGAATAGCGCACATAAACATGGTGCCATTAGCTGATCATTAATTTCAGCAAAACTGGCATCAATTACAAAATTAATGAACCATTACAACAATTTTCCTGGGCACAAGCTCTGGTTCGTCATTCAAACTTTGCTTGTATACCTGTAACGTAGTTTCAGTAAATCAGCAGTTCTAATTATCATACACCAAGTACTGTTCTGAGCTGAACCAAAATTGTTCACCTCATAATCCAAGCAGAGTGAAATTATGCCAATTTCAGCTTGCTCTGTGTTGTGTATTGTTCATAGTGATTGTATATGATGGCACAGTTGATTGAAAATTGTGCTGCATGTGAAATGACAACAGTTATCCATTTTCTGAATGCTAAACCAATTGGCACTGATCGACAAATCTCTTAGGGTTTCAGAGAAAATTTAACTGTTACCACTAAATTACAGGAGATAATGTGCAAAGTTATCCCCCCCCCCCCCACCACCATCATCATTCTTAACATGGTCAAAAGAAACACAAAGAACTGAAGTTTCACATGAGTGACCAGTGATATTCTGGAAATACTACCACATCTGTTAAAATTAGACACACACAATTAATTTAAGCCACAGCACAACATGTGGTAAAATTTTACGACCCTTCTCGCTGGGCTCCAATGCTTATGTTGGCAACAGACGAACAATGAAGTGTATAATTGCATTAATATTTTTCACGAGCTATGTTATTGCTGCTCATTTCACTCGCAGCAAATTTAATACTGTACCTTCTCTATGGTCGACAGGTTCTTGTATGTACCCTTGTCTGTTCAGAAAAAAATAATTTTCGTTTCAATTGCAGTTGTCACGAAAAACATTTATTGGTCATCTGAGTTGCCATCATTACCATTGGTGCCAACATAACCACTGCAGCCCAGAGAGAAACGTCGTACAATTTAACCCAATATGTAATATTTGTTTCAATCCCTTATAGTACCTTTACACGTATAATGAGGTGTCTGAGTATGAATATCCCAAAAACGAACTGTTGTGTCTCCTGAGCCACTTGCTAAGTACTTTCCATCTGGACTGAAGCTGGCCGAAATTACTGCTTCTGCATGTCCTGGTAAGGAACTGTAAACATTGTATGACATTGAATTACATAGAAGATAAAACTACAAATATAATAGCTATAAAGTGTAACTTGTAATACATGCTGAGTTACATTACCTCGTGCACCGTGTAACAGCTCTAACTCTGAAAACTGCTTGCTGTTGATAGACTATGTCCACCACATTCTCCACATTCTGAATATCATCACTCAATGTATCTTGTAATGATGTTTTAATTTCCTTTTCATTTACAAAGAAAATATATGGAGTATGTTCATCCTGCAAGAGAAAGTAAAATTTGTTATCTCTTCGACCATATTATTTGTGTAGTATTTGCAAGAACTTTTTCCACCTTACATTCACTTCTTCAAACTTTCAATAATTCATCTGTTATTTTAACTATCAATAACACCATCTGTTACTTCATTTCTCCATATTTTTAAAAATCACATATATATGAATGGACATGATATGCACTGAATAAATCAAATGTATAATACTTAGAAGCAAGAAATGGAACTGTATTAGCTACTGATGAGGTTATATTGAAAACACACAAGTGTCCCATACACAATGGAACTGAAAACAAAATTATGATACACTGCCTTTCATAGACAAAGAGAAATGTTTAATGTGTAGAGGAGAATTGAGACCTATGTTCGAATAATCAACACAAAGTTCAGACAGTACTACTGACTAGAGGGAATGTGTGACTACCTGTACAGAAAGTCCAGTCTATACTAGGATATAAGTGGGCAGACAAACGGAAATGAGGCAAATCTAAAGAAGTCAATGTCAATACATTTATCCCTCTGTGAAACAAGATAATCAGTGTGTCTATGTAGAAATGTGGTTGCCTGCAGAACCTTATAGACTGCCGCGGAAAAAAAAAATTACGGTCTTGGAAAGATGATGTTGACTTTAATTCAATGATGGCAGTCAATGTACTGATAATGATTTCAATGTCATCTACCAACAGAGAGCATTGTGATATAGCTGCCAGAGTATCATCTGAGTGTACATTTTAATAGGGCATGTTTATAGCTGTAAGGGTCAGTGTGATATCAATGTGTGAAGCAAACAGGTGTCATGCCACGGAGATGTGCTCATGCTTTCTACAGCCAACTTAACAAGTTTGGAAGAGGTCATGTTGTGGGCTTCGAAGTGGCAGGATAGACTTTTCAGAGAACTGCCAACATGCAAGTTGGACATGCCGAGTCAGTTGAGCGATGATGCCAGCTGCAGTGTTCACATGAACATTCTCAGATTCTTAGAAGAGACATGGGATGTCTATGCAGCACAGATGCCCACCAAGATCATCATATAGTAAGGACAGCAGTAGCAGATTGTATAGCTATCACAGCACAGGTAAGTGGGTTTGTTAGCCCACAAGTGTCAACATGAACTGCTGACAACTGGTTACTAGAAGTGAGACCACAGGCATGCACACCTCTAGCCTGTCTTTCATTCATATCACAAAATCAACCTGCCTAGCTCAAATGGTGCCATCAGGGGATCAATTGGAAGATAGCTGTAGTCTTCAGCTAAATGAAAGTAGATTCTGCCCACATGCAAGTGATAGTTGTTTGTGAGTACAATGTAGCCCCAGTGAGTGATGTCCCAGAGTGCATTTGTTCAAGACACACTGGTCCCACCCCAGACCTTATGTTCTGGAGAGGCCCCATCAAGGACCTTATAGTCAGGGTGCAATAAGCTACGACTCTCATTAACCTTTGGTTTTCTTCTTTTACATTCGTTGCTTCACTGACTTACAAACAAACTGTTGCCTCCCAACCTAACCTTGACTTCAGGCTACACTACAATTCAGCCATGCAACACAACCAGTTCCTTTATCTCCTTCCCCACTCTTTCTTTCTCTCTCTCTTCCTCTCCAAATTTCACACATTGAATCTGACATTATACTTCCCTCACTAAACAAATTCCAGTCATCTTCATTTAAATGAACTGCTGTATTCTGCATATCTCAGCTCCTTTACTACAACGCTTGCTTGTTTGAGAAGTATCATTTCGTCATAAATCATTCAAAGACTACAACTCCATTATACAACTAATCTTCCAAATTACCACTACTTCCATATTTTTGAAGCCCTGGAGAAATAGCAATGGAAATAATAATAATAATAAAACAATGGAAATACCTTGAAGGATTTGACAATATTTTGGAAAAGATAGGTTGCTACTCCCCATAGACACCCAATGAGCTGCACACATAACAGAAAAACAAAAGATAAACCTTTCGGCTGCTAAGCCTTTGTCCGCCATAGAGAACGCACCCCCCCCTACACACACACACACACACATACACACACACACACACACACACACACACACACACACACACACAAAAACTCAACCGCCATCTCCAGCTGTTGTGGCCAGATTGCAACACTCAGCAAGGCCAAGGCAGCTCCTTCAGACAGCCAATAAAGTCGGTTGAATTCCGGATATGGTGCACACATATGCCCATGTAAAGTCGTAGCAGGCCCACCAAGTGCTGCGCTAAAGGATACGTCGATGCCCCTATGTTGCTGACTATGGGACCCATCTCATCTTTGTGTGTATTTGCGAGGCCATACATCCTTTCTCGATGTCCTGGTGGAGTGTAGGTCTGATGGCTCGCTGCCACACAGTGTGTACCCTAAGCCCACACACACTGACCTGCAGTGTACCTACATGCTTCCAGCTGCCACCATCCGAGACAGCTGAATGGAATTCTTAGCAACTTGGTAGACAGGCACACAAGATCTCAAACGAACAGAACCTGACATCTGAAATCAAACAATTGAAACTGCGTTCCAAAAGAATTGGTATGGAACTGCCAAATCCAAAGCGCCTGACAACAGAAGCGCAGCAGGAACCAAGATAAGGAGCAAACTGAAAAGGACAAGAAAGTCCTGGCCGTTTTGCCATTTGCAGGTAAGGTGTCATCAAAAATAGAGAGACTATTAAAGAAACACAATATTGTTAATGATGGAAATTCTCCTCAGAGGTCATAAATTATTACTCAAAAGTGATAGATTGGCTGGCCAATACTTACCTTTATTCTGTACCGCCAACAGTGACACAAATGAAGAAAGAAACAAAACAGATGAAAAAGGACAAGCTTTCGGAACACAGTTCCTTCTTGAGGTGGCAGAGAAGGAAAGAAAGGTCGTGAGTTACCTTCTCCTTCCATTTCCATCATTTTTTCTTCCCTTCTCTCCTACCTGAAGAAGGAACTGTGTTACGAAAGCTTGTCCTTTTTCGTCCGTTTTCTTTTTTTCTTCATTTGTGTCACTATTGGTGGTACAGCACAAAGGTAAGTTCTGGCCAGCCAATCTATTGCTTTTGAATAATAATTTAAACACAATATTGTCACAGTCTTCTGACCACTAGCCAAGACGTGTGCCCTACTGGGGACTGTAAAAGACGATTTAGGCCTCAAGAAAGCGGGTGTGTACAAAATTCCATGCAGCAATGGCAAATCCTAAATTGGTCAAACAGTTCACATGATTGACGATCGATGCAAAAAGCATCAACACCACCACCAACGCCAACCTAGCTAGTCGGCCTTAGCAGAACAACGTATCAACAACAGACACACAGCAAATTATGAAGAACCGAAGATTGTGGCCTCAACAAATACCTACCTGGACAATGTCTTCAAGGAGGCCACAGAAATTCGTGTTACAAACAATCTCATCAACAGGGACTCTGGATTTCAACTCAGCAAGGCCTGGAATATGATTCTGAACACCATCAAAGAGCAAAGATGCACACGGACACGTCATCTTTCTAGCCTGGCCGCTGGAGGTGAACTGTGCCCCCCACCACCCAACACTGCCTCGGCTTCCCCCACTACCTGGTGCGCCGCCAAAGCAGGTAAATGAATTTGGACCTGGCACGTAGAAGTACCACTGACAGATCATTCCATCAGTACCACCTGATGTTGGTGGAGCAGTTATTTGCAGAAATATCATGGAACTTTGACAATCATATCTGGCTGAACACCCGAGAACCTTGGAAACCACAAACTCATTGTTTTTATTTCATAACCAGTTTCAGTCCATATAGAACATCAGCTGAGTGTCACCAAGATGGCAGGTGTTGGACAGCGCTTGCCATCATAGTGGTATTCATGTCTGATGATAGTCTATATAGACAAACTGGTCATGAAATAAAAACAACAATTTTGCAATCTGGACTGTTTTTAATTTTAACCATTACATTAAGATCACTGTTTCTCCATAATGCTTTCTAAAAATATTGGCAAGTTCCCAGATATGAGAGCAGCTCAAAGACATCAAAAGCTAAACTAAAAACATTGTTCTCGGTTGCAAGTGTTAATCTGAGAGCAGGGTATCATCGAGAGTGCCCCTTCTCCAGCAAGAATGATAGAACTTCTATTATAACTATATATAAATGATCTTACACAGGGCAAGCAGTAATCTGTAGGAGTTCAGAAAGATAAAAAATGAGTTAGACATATTTCTAGCTAGTGAGATGACTTGCTGTTAGCTCTACATGTAGAACAATGCAAATTAATGCTGATGAATATAAAAAATGGGTATGGTGTAAATGAGGATACCACACTTCGGCTTTGGACATAGATGAAATTTAGTCAATGAGGAGGGTATCCAAGAAGGCAATGAGACTGAGTGTTTCAGGTCTATGCAAAATGAGCGCACTTTGTGACATACAAGTGTTGTGCCTACTGAGCTGCATGTTTTAAATTAAAGATACTGTTCAATATTTCAAATACGTGTTTCTGCAGGAAATTGCACTACTTGTTCACTGTTACTGATGGTCATGTGGTGTTTATTAAAAACATTGATTGTGGTGACAATGTATGCCTAGCGGTGTAAAGCAGCTCACCAATGTGAAAACGGCATCAATTTTGACATTAGTTTTGAGATTTGGGCAATGGTGTCATATCTTAAGTACTCGTCATTACTTTCGCAGTACAAACTGATCAATTTACATTCATGCATCCACCTACCGAGCCCGTATTAATTAAAAAATACTAATAATTTGAAACACTCATCAATTGCAATGGAAATTACAGTGTATGAAAAGTTCAAACGTCACTTAAGGCAGCATTTGAAATGACGCTTTGTTTACAAAGTTTAAAATGAAAACTCATTTCTTATTGGCTGCCTTCATGTGCCTTGGCCAAAGCCAAAAGGTGATATCCTCGTCCACACTAAGGCCCGAGAAATAATCCCACAATGATTAAATACAGAATTAGTAGTACCAGTATGATGCTTGATGCAGTCACATCAATTATATACACAGGCATAACATTGTGAAATGGAAGAACCCTGTAAGGATAGCTTTGATTTATTGGGAAATTTGTGGGAAGATGCCATTAAACTGTAAAGAACACTATGTACATAGAAGCATTTAAAATTTACTCATGATGTTGGTGGCCCAGCATATTGATGTAGGCAACGAATGAAAATGAGGAGATGCTTGATGGGGAAGATGTAGGCAAGTAAGTTTTATGTAGGGCGATGGTGGCATAGTGAGCTAATGATGGAAATGAAATGTTCCCTTTACAATGATAATTGATTTACTGACTAGACAAGAGTATATATAAGAACCTGACAAGCATAGAGCAGGATCAGCATTAATAAATGATAGATTATTTGTGTTGTAATTGACGTAAATGATTAATGCTGTTCCTGCTCTATGGATGTGAGGTGGTTGTATGTTCCCTGGTCCGGTCATTAAATTAATTATCATTGTAAAGGGAACATTTCTTTGTCAACATTAGCTCACATGCCATATTGTGACAAACAAAACAATGAAATGAATTTGTTTATTCCACATAAGAAACCATCAAATCTCATTAGATGCTACACACCTAAGCAACCAAAATCGTAAGGCCTAACCCAAGAGAGGGGGGGTAAAAGTGCAGTGTGCGAGTTCGCGAGTGGTGCTTCATGCGTAGATGTTGGTAATGGCGCGATGAATGATGCAGGTGAAGATTCCCAACCAGATTCCGCATTTCATGTAATGTGAATTTGGACTTTCTTCACATGCACTACTTTTCCGTTCAGAATTAATAATTTCTTGTAACGTAAATTGAAATACGTTTCTCTCTCAAGTAATACAATGACAGTAATTTTGCCAGTGCCTTTCAAAACGTGAATATAATGAATGTTATAAAAATTAGTGTTCACTTCCCTAAGAAAAAACCAGATGTTGGGTAATTTGGAAGTATCCGTGTATCTCGAAGTTCCGGATCTGAACTGGAGATTCAGGCGCTACGCGCCCTCATGTACTAACAAAAAAATTTCTTGTTTAACCTATACCTGACATTCTCAAGGCTACACTACAGATCACTTTCCTTAAGTGAAATGATGTTTCTAACACACTTTCAGACTTCTCTTTAATACAATATTGATAACTTCAAAACAAACAACAGGCCAGCGCAGCTTTAAGGTTAGGTACATAGGTTACACAAGAAGGTTTATCTCATAGTAGTGCCTAAATCCCTGGTTCAGAACCACTCAGTATAAGTAATTGCGCTCGTAAAGGCTGCGAAAGTCATGCAATCACCACAATTAAAATCACCGGTGAAAATAATTTTGGCTACATAGTACAGCCAGTACGCTCAATCTCTATTACAGAACGTAAATATAAATTTCACAGTTATTGAAATTCAATATTTTAATCTAAAGATTTTTACATCCACTACACCAATTTGTTTACAAACCAGCCGCGCAAATGCAACTGCTGATTGGCTGCGGCGCCGATGCCCACGTCCAAACATGAAACACCACTCGTGGACTCTTAAACTGCACTTCAGCCGAGATGGAGTCCTATATATTTGTTAGTGGTAGGTTCAGTCAACAAGAGTGTTTTAGGGAGATGCTTCATGAACTTATATTGAAATCTCTAGAGGAAGAACAACACTTTTTCAAGGAAATTTAGATGACCAACATTTTGAAACTGTCTCAAAAATGATACTTCTGTCGTAAACATATAAGGACCACAATAATTTCACATTTAGGAATTAGGGGCTCATATGAAGTGATACAGACAATCGTTTTTCATTTAGTCTGTGTGCAGAACAGGAAAGTAAATGGCTACATGGGCTATGAGGTACTTTAAGCCACACAATGTATAGAAGGACATGGCATATTTTCTTTCCTTTCCTTTCTTAAATTGATAGAATTAAAACTTAGATAATAACATACTAAAAAATTAACTATTTCAGTCAGCATATATCTAGCATGCACAGTTTCAATCAATCTGGTCATACAGTAGATAAATCTTCATAAAAAACATGGTTGAATTTTTGGGTCAATTGATGTCCACAATACGATCCTTCGGCTTTGATCAATGACATCATATCTGAGTTAAAGACAATAGTTTGTTTACAAGTAGAATATACATTATAGATTATGATTTTGTATTTAAAAGGTAATCCGTGGCTTCTTCCTGATGTTTAGGTATAGATTAACATACAGGTTATTTTTCTTTCACAAGTGAGCACCGAAGGCACAAATTTTTGCACTCAGACCTGGGACTGAAGGCACATTCTCTTGCGGTTATCTGTAATTTACAAGGATAATCACACATTATTTATTATCTGCTATAGGCCAACATACCAAGAATTACAATCCAGTATGTTTAAATATTCAATGATAGTATTTGTTTTGCTAGTTGGTACATCTATATAGCGTATCTTACGACACGCAGGACGTCATTGGTCAAAGTCGATGGATTGTATCACGGTCTACAACTCTGTCAAATTATTTATTGCCTGACAACAGCAGTTTACTAACAACGAACTCTTGTTGTAAATAATGTGAATGTTTAGTATTCATATGCATGTTTCCCAATAATTGCCATATTTGTCCTATTGCTCGGAATTTCTCATTGTAGCATATTAGATGGCTCTCATTGTAGCATATTAAGTGAAAATTCAGGTGTATCACATTGGACCTCTTCATTGCTAATCTCAAATTTTGCTACTGAAATAAGATCAATTTGGATAGTACCATGATCGATCTTTGACATGAAAACGTAGGGTTACATACCAAGTGAAACATGCTGCTGTTATGATCATCAGGTCATGAGAATATTAAACAGGTTCAGTTTTACAAGAGGTCCAATATGATGTTGACCTAGGAATGGCAAGAGGTGCAGCTGAAAACTTAGATAACGGGTCTTGCAATAGGAAAAACCACGTTATGACCATTGTACGTCTATATGATTTATAGAATAAATACAGTATGAATGGAAACCAAAATTTATTGCATAAATAAATTAGCACAAAATTAAAATCCAAGAAAGGAGTTCAAGTGGCTGAATCAGGTTCATCTTACCACTGCAAAATTTAACCTTTGAGCAAACAGAGTATATTTTTATCCGCTGTATAAGAGAAATTTGTACAGAACACCAAATAGTAGAAGACTCATTGTGTAAACTCTCTTGGAATAATCGGCTATAACTGATACATTTTATAGAAACGGTAATTCAGTTGCTGGAATAGCCCAAGATAGAACACCTTGGCTCTGCTACCTTCAAGCATTTGATTACGCCAAAAACTACTCAACTACCTTCGTTTATTTACAGTAATCAAGAGCCAGACTTACTTGCTTCAGAAGTGCATTGCAGATCAATTGCAATTTGTCTACTGTTATATCTACTGGAAGATCCAAGAGATTTCCAAGAACCTCACCGGTCTCAGACTTAAATCTAGTTAGGATCATACGTGTTTCACTTTTTGGCTCCATGTGAATCCTTTTCTTATAAATAAAAACTTCTTATTGCAGACCACAATTATTCTGTCACAAATTAAGTAAATATGAAACTAGGAAAATTACTGAACTGTTTTCCAAACAGCATTATTTAACTTGAATAAAAAGAAACTGTCACTTCAAAACTGTCATTCAGCTCACGCAAACTACTTTGACACACGTGCTTTTGTTTACAACATATAATCAAAGACTATATAGCTGTAAACAAATAGCTTCGTTCGAAGAGTTGCTTTCTGGCTACCGCGCATGCGCAGTACGAAAATTCGCGTTTGAAGAGCGCCTGGCCACGAATCTGGCTACTTGAAGTGGGGCGCCAGCTGTTTGAAGAGCTGCTAGCAAGTAGGGCCAAGCAGCCAGATGCTGCCCGAGGAAATTTTTCTGGCAGCCAGATTCGTGCATGCGCGAAGCTCTCTTACTTGTACGCTCTTATTTGTTCTTATAAAATCACCTGTACAGGTTAACAGAATTCAAAATTACATTTGTTCCAATGTCGAGAGATTCAGATTTCGTCTCCAGTGTCGTCGATTTCCACGCAATGTTGTTGTACCGAAATGAAAGGCAGAAATCAAAATTTCTTTGTTTGTTTGTGTGCCACGTTTCTAAGATATAGAATTTGTCCAACATTTTTGGGTGCGGCGGCTTCTCTCAGAACAATTTAGAAATGGAAATACTCCTATTACAACATAATCTGATTCTTTTTGTGGTTTGCTGACCATGAAGCTGCAGCTCGTTGTATTTGTAAATTAGAAAAGCAGCAAAATTTATTAGTAGCCTTTGTGTGGACGTTATAAAGTGGTCACCTGCAGAGGAAAGAGATGACATCGAGCTTCATTTGCGCAATAAAGGAAGGTCAGAATTGACACGCCCAAAGAATATCCAGAATTTTTTCCCGTTCACTTGCAGATGGTTTCAGCAATTTAAAGACCTGTTCTCCATCGGTCCAAGATATCAGAGTATTCAAAACGAATACGCTGTCAGAAACCACTGAAGATAAATTCCAAGGTTTTTATATTTTGGGTGAAAGTGCTTATCCTGGCCTGAGGCATTTACTGACACCGTACCCAAGTATTGGGCGTATATCACGGCGAGACAGTAAATTCAACGTAGAGCTATCAAAAATATGACTTATTATTAGCCACAATGTTTTTGTATGCCGTTAACAGTCATCTCCATATTTTGTTCTCGCACCACTCTGCGGTGAATGCTTTTCCACAATTTTCTTTCAAATAAGCAGCCCTACCGTCCTGTAATTGCTGTTTCCGATTAAATCTCTTGCTGTGGTCCTTGCAGAACTTTACAACAGCTAATGTAGAGTTTCTACACCACAACATGTCCTCTTTATTGCCCACGATTGGTTCCTGTGCGGGAGAAACAGCGCAATACATAACCATATTACACGAATTAGGAAGCACCTGCACCTGACAAGAAAACACAGAGTAAGAACTCAGGACATTATTGCGCAGTAAGTTCACTCTCAACATAAACAAATAACTAGTATGAACAGCTTTTAAAAAAGTTATCATATGGCCAAAGACTAGCCTGTTTAAATAAAATATAATCTGAAAAAAGTACCAACAACTTTCCTTAGTGAAATACGAAAATGTGTATTTTGTAAGTAGTATACTGTGATATATTGCATATATTTTTCTATATATTATGTGTATCTTTCATTTAAGTATTGATGAAACCCATCTCGTGTAACTTTGTAAATGATAAGTGATTAAGAAACAAATTAAATTAAACGTCATGTAAATAACATTCACGCCATTGCTGTTCATTCTGCTGTCTTTCCAAGCTACACTAGCGAAGGTGGTAAACAGGTTAATTAATCGAGATGGGTGTTCGAAGAGCCCAAACACCAAGCACGGACACATGACATCACCGTTGCTGCGCATGCACAGTAGCGCCTGTTTGCTGGTTCTCCCAGTAGCTTTCTGGCAACTATTTGAACGGACCTAATATCATACCAAGGAGGTATCATACTCTGAAAATTCTTCCGGGTATTTGTGCTTAGTATATCTATAGTTTGTACCTGTTGAAGCTCTTTGGCCGGTCATAAACCAAGGTTATCTATGGTGTCATGGAGCTTTTTACCTCCATGATTGTGCCGCTCAGTGATCTCTATACTAGTATAGAGATTACTGGTGCCGGTCCTCCAATACCACTTAGAAGACAAGGCGTCACTACTGGCAGTGTCTATGTCACACCAAGAGACTGCAGCAGCCAGCTGACCGGCTGGCCACTGGGTCATGCCCAACGCCTCGTAGCGACAAGCTAGTCAGCTTGCTTTTGCGGCCTCTTGGTGTGCCATAGGCACGGCCAGTTGTGAGGCGTTGTCTTCTAGGTGGTTTTGGGTCCACATGCAACGATCTGTCTGCACCAGCCATTGATCTCTATAGAGATCACTGGGGCCAACAGACATACCAGCTGATCAAAAAGTCAGTAGAAAAATTTGAACAACAATAGTTGTAGTCGAGGAATAATGTTGTGAACAGCACTGTAAAGCATATCCAAAGTTATGGTGAGGCATTGGCATCGGATGTTGTCTTTAAGCATCCCTAGAGATGTCGGTCGATCACGATACACTTGTGACTTCAGGTAACCCCAAAGCCTACAATCGCACAGACTGTGATCTGGAGAACTCCGAGGCCAAGCATGACGAAAGTAGCGGCTGAGCACACGATCATCACCAAACGATGCGCGTAAGAGATCTTTTACACATTGAGCAATATGGGGTGAAGCGCCATATGCATAAAAATTGTATGTTCCACCAGGTGTTTATCAGCCAACCTAGGGATGATGCCATTCTGTAACATATCAGCGTACCTCTCACCCATCATGGTATTAGTTACAAAATTAGAATCACACAGTCCCCTGAAGAAAAAAAGGCCTGATAACGGTAGGTGTAGTAATTCCAACCCATAGTGTTACTTTCTCGTCGTGCAATGGAGTTTCCACGACAGTTCTAGGATTTTCAGTAGCCCAAATTCTGCAGTTGTGGGCGTTGACAGACCCTTGGAGCGTGAAATGAACTTTGTCAGTCCACTACACATGCCTCAACCAATCGTCATCTTCCGCCATCTTTTGAAACGCACACACCGCAAATTCCCTCCGCTTTACTAAAGCGCTAGATAACAGTTCATGCTGGCGATGGATTTTGTAAGGATAGCATCAGAGGGTATGCCTAAGTGCCAACCAAACAGTAGTGTATAGAATGCCAGTGCAACATGCGATTGCACGAGCACTGACTTCCCCGTGCATAGACAAACCCACTACAGTCTCCATTTCTTCCTGAACTGTCTCAGCAGCATTACGCCTTGTGCTCGGTCAGCCACTATGGGGTCTATCATCAGTTCACACATCAGGTGAGTTTTGCTGTCACAAAAAGACGCTGTTGTGTGTTCTCACGATGGTAATTTGGTTTCGTATTGTTTTAGCTAATGGAAACGGATATTATTCAAGGAATAGAGCTCTTTTTATTTATACAGCATTCAAAACTGTGAATGGAATACTTTAGTACTGGCATTGTGTCAAAGGCATTTTGTGCATTTTATTTTTGTAGTTGTCTTTGTTGCTAGGTGTCACTAAGAAATGGTTGTGGTTTTGTTTACTTTTGTTTACGAATTTCAAAATATGAATACGGTTCAGGTATAACTACAGTTGGCTTTTGTTCCTCCCTCGAGATCAACATCTAAAATGGCGTTTCGATACAAAAATTTTGGCATCTGTTTGTTGCTGGTAAATCATTATGTTAACAAAGATAAGAATTGCATAATGTCTCGCATTTGCATTATATCCTCTTGGACTTTGAAGTCCTAATTTTAAATTTTTTTTATTAAATATTTTTTGCGTAAAATAAGGAAAAGAAAAAAGTGTGAATAAACTAATGTGCACTTATTTACTTTGGTAGCAAAATAACCAAATATGAAGTTATGTGCTCGAATATTTCATAGGTTGGGCAGGAAAGGGTTAAAATGTAAATCTTCTTAAGATATAGTTTTTTTTCTGATCAGTTCCATGTTCACAAGCGCAAATACATTTAGTGTCAGTGGCAGGTAATTAACACATCTGTCCTCATTATGTAATATTTATCGTGTATATTGTTTTCTGACATGTTCTACATCCAAGAGGATCTCCTCAAATCAGTTCTACTGGAACGAAAATACACCCAATCTATTCTATACATTAGGTGCACATGCCATTATACTCAACTGGCATACAAAAGAGTACAGTAAGCTTCTTCCCTACACCATCCCCTTCTTATTTTCGGAAAAACTGTTACAACTGTTTTAAACAAAATGATAACTTTAGGCTGCAAGAGGATTCTGTGTGTGCCTCATTATACTCTCTTAATGATATATCTAATAAAGATCACCAAAATAATTAAAATACATAATGTGGTTCATACAGATGAAACTTAAATTACAAAACATGAGGGTTTTTTTTTAATTTTACAATTGTTTTTACGAAAAATAACACGAAATACTAAATTTGGAACTTGCACACTTTCACTTAATATATGACAGAAAATTATCTATGGTGAGTGTTCTTTTCTTCTTTATCCTATATCCTATTTACCAAAACAGGGGGAGAAGTCACTATGGACTGTGTCCTCTTCTCTATGCTATATTCATACAGCATGGAAGCTGCTGAAACCTCCATGTCCCTGAGAAATAGATAACACAACCTCAGCTTCTATTCCCAACTTATCTAAGGGAGGAGAGGTAAAATATTCCTGTCTCTGATGGTTCTTTTTTATTTATTTATTTATATTTTTTTACTCATAAGAAACTGACATAAACAAAATATTTTTGCTGCTGTTACTATTAATTCTATTTACTGTACACCATTTGGAAATATGATCCATTTACTCTACATGGTAAAGTACTATTTTGCATTAAAAGGCGTGAATTATGAAATGAGATCTTTCCCCTTCAGGGGCCTCAGTATTCACTGGCTGAGTACAGGTTTGATGAACCTGGGGTCGCTGAGCTAGAACTGGTAGGCGCCACCAGTTCTCTGACACTGTAACCTCTGGACACATTTCTGCGACCTCCATGTAGCGCAACAGTGGAAAAAATTTTCAAATGTTTGTAGAGCTTATGGGACTTCAGTCCCTAAACTTACAAACTACTTATGAACTAGCTAAGACTACAGACGGTACAAATATCCATGCCCAAGGGGGGGTTTCGAACCCCCGACCGTAGTGGCCGTGCAGACCGTGACTGGAGCGCCTCAGTCCCCTCGGCCACCGCGGTCGGCTACGGTGGAAAGTTGTGTGTCTCAGCCAATGTGTATCTTGGTTTGACCACCCAGGTCATGAGAGAAAATACCACTATAAAAAAAATACCTCAGTCCAAAGGTGTGCTGCATGGTGATGGTATGCATAGCTGTTCAGGTGGAACAGTCACTAGTGGTCAACATTTAGGGATACTGCCAAACCTCAGTTGTACCAGACTTACCGAGGCATGTGGCGCTCTGTCTAATGGACTTGTAATTCCCTAGCTGCTCAGAGATGAATATTTAGCAGTTGTCCTTTAAACCTCCCAGTGGGATGGGTGTACCCACACCAGACACAAGACTCGGTAATATGGATGTTTAATAGTAGCAGAATGTGTTTTTATTAATCAAGAGAAAAGCCATAATTTTTGATAAGGTTTCGCCCTTCTACAACCAAAAGGGTTTAGAGGACATTGTAGGAGATTTGAAGTATGTGAAACGATTGAGAAACGGTACCCTCTTGGTTGAAACTTCTAGATCCCATCAAGTGGCAAGTCTCAGGAATGTTAAGTGTCTTGGGAGTAAGAAATAGAGACAGATAGGCACAGTACCCTAAAATACAGCAAAGGAGGGTTTTTGTCGTGATCTCATTGGAATTCCAAATGAAGAAGTTAAGAAATAATTGGCTTCAGGGGAAATATTGGGCGTGCAAAATATCACAAATATTTTGTATGGGGGACTCGTAAAATCAGCGTCCTTTGTCCCTACATTTAATAGTCCGAAACTGCCAGAATATGTAGTATTCCTTAGGTTAAAGGTGCGGCCATATGTACCCAAAATATGTTTGTTAGTGTCCGTACTAATTCGTGTATCAATAAGTGCATCTTTAAGGCTGCAGTTGTTACAGATCCCAAAGCCCTGCCACATACCTTTGAAAAAGCTACTGGTGTCACCATTACAGACTTTTTGGCACCCTCCCCAATAGAGGCCATTGGTCAGGTCTTGGCATGTTCAAAGCCAGAGGCTATTCAAAAGGTCAGCTCTGCCTGTTTTACTGCTGCTGTCTACATCTATGTACATCTACGTAAATACTCGGCAACTCACATTAAGTGCATGGATGATCGTATACTGAACCACTTGTATGATATCTGTCTACCGTTCCATTCTCTAATAGTGCACAAGAAGAAGAACACCTAATTCAGATCTCTTATCGAAACCATTTTGCAATTGTTTTTGATCTTTAGGTGACTTTATTAACCGATAAATGACAGCATCATCTGCGAACAATCCAAGAGAGATGCTCATATTGTCTCCTAAATCGTTTATATGAGGAACAGTAGGGGTGCTATACACTTCCCGGCGGAATGCCAGATATTACTTCTCTTTTATTCGATGACTTTTCGTCAATCACCACGTACTGTATCCTTTCTGACAGGAAATCAATAAGCCAATCATACAACTATGGCGATGTACTGTAAGCACACGATTTGATCAATCTGTTCATTAAATCTATTTGGAAAGAATACTAGCTCCTATTTGCCCAGCTAAATACTCGATATCATTTTAGAGTGCACACCAGACATAAGCCATGTTGAACAAATGACCATGATCAATCGATTTATGAAGATAACTTATGATAATAAACAATCTGAGTATAAAACTGCTTTATTCATCTTACTGACGGAACTGGTTCTGGTTTGACTGAAACAAATTTTGATCAGTTAGGTGACATGTTTCTCTCACTATGAAATTTACATGAACAGGAATAAGACAATGTAAGTAATATGAAAGGTAAGACAATGGCGCCAAAAAAAGGGTTGTAGATAAAAATCTACAAATAGTTCTTCATGTGGTGCAGTACAAACAGAATTACTCTTGTGGCGAATGATGCTGCTAAATGTTGTTTTGCCGCCACATCTTTAATCGATCCAAATGATTTATGTGTAATTTTTCTGCTTCTACACATAGATCGACTGTTCTGATGCGCCATGTGCCTGGTTTCACACTAAAAACCACTGAGCGACACTAGATAGGAGAGTACGATTAATGCATTGTGTCCTCTATGTTATCAACTATCTTATGTGAATGAAGTGCTCATCGATGTTAATGAACAAATGTTGACTGGTTCAGCTGGAAATCAAATGCGACTTGAGACTCACAAGAAAAGTACTCGGACTCGAACAAACACAAATATACCAAAATCGTGTGAGAGATAATGTAGAGGTTCCTTATTGCACTAGCGATACTCTCGCATCTGCAAAACTTAGCAGTCGCCCATTACAGGCCTCTGCACACGCCACACTGCATTGCACTTTGACCTGCCGGTACGCCAGTAGTGACGGTGCAGTGTGGCTCTGAAATTGCGTTTTCTGACGTTATTTGTGTATTGAAGCGTCAGATGGGTCGGCGATTGGTAATCAATCCTGCTAATATTTTGCGATTGGTCGTGATAAAATTCCGAAGAGCCATTCTTCTTGAATACGGACTTGGTGTAGAAGATGAATCATTCACATGTTTTCTGGTATATATTATAGTGCAGACATATGACCATAGATTAGAAACACTATAATAGAAACCAGGTAACATGCGAATGATTCATTTTCTACACAAATACCATCTTCACGAAGAAGGTTTCTTCGTAACTTTGTCTCAAATAGTCACACTATATTAGCAGGATTGATTACCAATCGCCAACCCATCCGACGCTTCACTACACAAATAAAGTCAGAAAAAGCAACTTCAGAGCCACATTGCACCGTCACCACTGGCGTACTGGTAGGTCAAAGTGTGATGTGGCCTGGCACACGCAGAGGCCTCTAATGGGCGACTGCAAAGTTTTGTAGATGCGGGAGTATCACTAGTGCAATAAGGGGCCTTTACATTATGTATCATACGATTTTGGCATATTTCTTTTTGTTCGAGGCTATGTACTTTCCTCATCAGTCTGTTTCTAAAAAAGGAACAAACTTCATGTTTATTGCTTCTCTCAATGTTAGGCACAATATTTTGTTCAAAGTAAATTTGATTAGCAAACTTTTTCCATTAAATGAAACTGATCTAAATGCTGTTACAAGTCGTTTACTAGAAACAATGGCCTTTTTGAACATTATAAAAGTTGTTTGGAATTTGACAGAATAGTAGTAGAAGCAAGTGAAATTTCAGAAAAAGCCAACATTTCTGCATAATTTCCATCAAATATGGAACCAGTTTGTCTAAGACACAAGAAAAAGCAGTTTGATTATGAAGCAGAAGATGAACGTATTCATGATGAGTAAAAGCACTTCAAAATTAATTTTTATTGTGCAGTGGTGGAAACAGCAATAAATTTAATTACAAAATATTTAATCTGATTAACAATGTAAATCATGGTTTTGACTCTCTGTATAACAAATATGATATACAAAACACCCTAGACTTTTCTCAAGGAATGTGTGAATTTAAAAGAGTCTCTAACTCGCAAAGACTAAAAATATTGAAGTCATTGATCCATGCAAAGAATTAGAAGGGTATGCAAGTATGCTAGAAGAGTATCCAAGTATCCATTGCCGCAAGGCTGCAGGAGGTTCTGAATTATATTTGTGAAACTGGACTGTCTGTGGGCAGTGGGGAGCACAGTTTCTCCAGATCTAAGCTGTAAAACATATCTGTGATCTACAAGGACTCAAGAAAGGCGTGTGGGGTTGTCAGCGTTGCCCACAGTACAAGAAATAGCTGAAGCAATCTTCTTAAAGGAGTGTGATTCTAATACATGCTTCATAATGAAGCTTATAATGATGTCAGTAAACTATAAACCAGGGCTTTTAAAGAGACAGAATGAGACAAAAAAGTATGTGATGTGTCCCATTTATGAGAAAAACCTTCAAGCTATTTTTTAACCTTCGTACTGCAATTATTCTTGTACCATTCCATTAATGATGTCTACAGTTGAAAGCTAGCTTAGTAAACTAACTCCCAAAATTTTGGCAAAGGAGCACAAGAGACCAAAGCAATTTTATCAACTGAGAATGAGCTGCCCTAAACTGTCGAGGTTTCTGACATAATTGATCACTTTAGTCAGAAGAAAGCGTGGAAGGCTATTGATAAATAGCCAGTGTTTATGACTGACATATACGTAATTTTTAGTTCTTGAACCTATTTTAGTTTCCATATTTGTGTGATAAATAAGTATACTTGCTGTGATCATTTTTAAGTTGGTAAATAATTTTGACTAACAAAATAGTTACTGTAACTATACCCTTTGTTTTCTGGTTCAGTTACATTTCTAAATGCAATATGGGTAACAAATAACCATAAAATTGTATTGCAACACGACTGTAAAATGGGGTTGGAGGGGGTGGGAGGCCACTATGATGCCAGGTCGAGGGCGTGTGATCTAATGTGGGGCCATAAATAGCATCCACTCTCAAGAGACACTCGTAACAACTAATCGGCCGAGTTGGATGGTTTGTATGTTAATGGATCAAACAGCTAAAGTCATTGGTCCCAAAAAGCCGAGTATCGAGCTGCAGAAACTTTTACAAACCGTGAAGGGCGTTTACGCGGAGCTCATGGAAGATGACATTTAGGCCTTCCAAACTGAGAGAAGTGAGAAAAAGATAAAGAGAGACGGAGGGACAGTTGTATGGCGTTAACCGATTTATTACAAGGTGCAGTAAGTGATATTCCTAGAGCACATGACTCTACAGAATATCTGCTCATAGTCGTAAATAGTCATAGAGTGTAGGGCTGTGAGAACCATGCCTGTTTTACTGTCAGTCAGTGGCTGATTAAAGGCCAATTCACACTGTCCGTCACGTCACGTCACGTCACCGTCCGTCAGAACATTCCGCAATGTATTTCTAATGGCGGCATTCACACTGTCCGTCACCGGACCATCACGTCACGTCAACGTCCGTCAAGCTTTCTCGAGAAGAATGTTTTGACGGAACGGCCGTCTGCTAAAATCGGAAGTTAACCTAATTTCGTCACGCGAATTACGTGTTGCAGTCGACGATTGCACTGTTTATATGCAAATGTGTCTTATTCATCTTTGTGTTGTTGTTGTACCTCGTTTTAGAGGTAAATCTCAAATGTTTCATGACGACTTAAATATTTTTGTCAATTGAGTGTCCCCCTAAAATCGAGGTCGGATATCTGAAACCAAAAAATGGTTTATGTTACGTAACATTGTAAAAGAAACGACTGAAGCAAACTGTTTATTTGAATAAGATTGTAATTTGATTACGCATTTTTCATTAAATAACACTTTAAATGAAAATGTCAGTTCTAATGAAAGACAAAAATTCAGTTGTTTACGACGGTATTAACAATGTCAGCGAGCAAATCGTAATGGTTAAAGTATACAGGCGCTATTTATGCTCTTACATGTATGGTTTGATGTCTTCATATTTTTTATTTTTTCGCTTGAAAATAGATGTCGATGTTTTGAAATGTTGTTTTAGTACCCAGTAATTTGGCCGAAAACATACACTATAAAGTTTTCTTTGGCCGTTAATAACATTTAGCGTTGTTGTTCCCCCTTTCTAGTATGAAACTATGACTTTCTACATAACAGATCGCCACTCATAACCTCACTTTCAACATCTCGTACTGAGATGGGCGAATTGACGTGACGGACACTGACGGACAGTGTGAATTCAACTTGACGTGACGGTTCCGTGACGTGAAGTTGACGTGACGGACAGTGTGAATTGGCCTTAAGGCTGTCGCCCCAGAAAAAAAAGAGATACTTAGAGGCCCCCTAATACGAGAGGCCCAGGGCGGTGCCCCCCCCCCCCCCCCGCCAAATTAGTCCTCCGTTACTATCAGAGCACCAAATGAGTTTTTAGCACCAAATTCTGAGTTTCGAGTAGGGTAGTACTTTGTACATTGCTGCGTCATTTCCACATGGGTTCAGGAAAACTTCAATCCCTAATTTACATCGAAACTACTTGAGCTGTATGTGTGTAAACACGTACATTTATATAAAAGTATACAAAGTGCAGACAAAATTAGGTTCTGGAAAAGACATAGAGGGGCCCCAAAATAGGACTTCGCAGGGAGCCCACACTTTCCCTAAACCGGATATGCCTGTATGTGTTCCTCTGTTTAGTTCAACCTTTATGACGTCCATTATTAATTATTGGTTACTATAGTCTATATTTTACTGTTATACCATATACCTTTATTTAACTAGCTGGAATGTAAGTTGTATGTACCTATACCCCTGAATTCGTGACATATTCAGGAAAAAAACTGCCACACATTTATCACGAGAAATATTATAAATTTCACTGGTGCTAGGAGCGCGCGCTGCTGCAATTTCACCCTTGCTCTTTTGTCCAAAAGTAGTATGTATATTTTTTTCGCTCAATATATTGAGTATCCTCGTAAAACGTAGTCTTTAAAATGATCACATATAAGTAAAATCCAGATCATATATTCGTGGTGAGCAGGTAATTGCTAAGGCAGAATAGCTGAGCACACCAAGGCGCCTTGCTGCGGTGCGCGCGGCCGTTTCCCGTCGGAGATTAAAAGTACGCCACTATACGAAATAAAAGCTTAATTCTGGTAGAAGATACCCAGATAAGAATTTACTGTTATAAAAAGCTTAATTTTAGCAATCAAATTAGCAGAAGATCCATGTGAGCTACCGGCTACTCCCTGCTGCAAAACCTTGTTCCCTAGCCCAAATTGAAAACTGACTTGGTTCAAACTATTATAATAGCAAGAAGCTAACGACACAGTGGCCAACATATGTAGCAGCTCACACGAAATTACACACAGACATTAATAAACAAACCACGACAATTAAAGTTATTTCATGAAGGTGGCAAAGAAAACATTTATGGCGCTGAACGTGTTCTCAGAACTGGTGAAACACAATATTAAATAAAAGGATGAAGGTGCTCGAAAACTACTATTTATAGACAATTCAAAATTATACTGAACTTAGCTTGTTTATTCAGGTCGAACGTAAGTAAAATGGGAAACCAATTTTGGTTAATATAAAAGTATCTCAATTACATGTTCTAATACTGACGATGCCAGCATTGAATGTAACCTAAATTACACAGAACTTAACGTTACTGGGGGAAAGGATTTACAAACAACACTCACTCGCTAACATATACGCAATGCAACAGCGGAACTCACCAAAATCAGGACGCAGAAGAAGGTGTCGATATCGTAGGCAAAATTCAGCAAGCCCAGCGGTACCACACAACACAATATACAATAAAACTGCGAAGTTGGCTCTGGTCTGTCGTGCCGGATTTGAGATGGTGTGTAAGTATAGCAAGGTGAAGTTGCATTTAGATTAGACCACGAGCAAACACGCTAACGGCGACACACGGCTACATTACATGATCGCACTCCACTGAAGGTGAAGTGCTTAAAAATCGAATTCATTACACAAAATCACGGCGGACTCTTAAGTAGCAATGCGAGTGTTAACTATCTGTGTTGTTGTTGTGGTCCTCAGTCCGGAGACTGGTTTGATGCAGCTCTCCACAATACACTATCCTGAGCAAGCCTCTTCAACTCCACATAAGAACGGCAGCCCACATCTGTCTGAATCTGCTTACTGTATCCATCTCTTGGTCTTCCTCTGCGGTTTTTACCCCACACACTTCCCTCCAATGCTAAATTCACGATTCCTTGATGTCTAAGAATGTGTCCTACCAATCGATCCCTTCTTTTAGTCAAGATATGCCAGAAATTCCTTTCCTCCCCAATTCTGTTCAGTAACTCCTCATTAGGTATGCGATCCACCCACGTAATCTTCAGCATTCTTCGGTAGCACCACATTTCAATAGCCTCTATCCTCTTCCTGTCTGCACTGTGTATCGTCCATGTTTCACTCCCATACAAGGCAACACTCCACACAAATGCCTTCAGAAAGGACTTCCTTAGGCTTAAATCAATATTCGAGGTTAACAAATTTCTCTTTTTCAAGAACGCTTTTCTACCCATTGCCATTCTGCATTTTATATCCTCTGTATTGTGACCATCATTTGTTATTTTACTGCCCATGTAACAAAACTCATCTACCTCCTTTATTGTTTCGTTACCTAATCTAATTCCTCCAGCATCACCTGATTTTCTTAGACTGCACTCCATTACCCTTGTTTTACTCTTGTTAATGTTCATCTTATATGCACCTTTCAGCACACTGTCCATTCCGTTCAGCTGCTCTTCCAGGTCCTTTGCTGTCTCTGACAGAATTACTAAGTCGTCGTTTTAATTCTTCACCCTGAACTTTAATTCCTTCTCCAAATATCTCCTTGCTTTCCTTTATAGCTTGCTCAATGTACAAATTGAATAACATTGGAGAAAGGCTATAAACCTTTACAGCTTGCTCAATGTACAAATTGAATAACATTGGAGAAAGGCTACAACCCTGTCTTACCCCCTTCCCAACCACTGCATCCGTTTCATGCCCTTCAACGCTGACAACCGCTGTCTGGTTTTTGTACAAGTTTTAAATAACCTTACGCTCCCTATATTTTACTCCTGCTTGCTTCAGAACTTGAAAGAGTTTATTCCAATCAACTTTGTCAAAAGCATTCTCCAAATCTACAAAAGCTAGAAATGTAGGTTTGCCTTTTCTTAATCTATCTTCTAGGATAAGCCGTAAAGTGAGTATTGCCTCCCTTGTTCCTACAGTTCGCCTGAACCCAAACTGGTCCTCCCCGAGGTCGGCTTCTACCAGCTTTTCCATCCTTCTGTAAATAATTCGTGTTAATGTTTTGCAACCATGACTTATTAAACTGATGGTTCTGTAGTTTTCACACCTGTCTGCGCCTGCTTTCTTTGGAATGTGAATTATCACATTTTTCTTAAAGTCTGAGGGTACTTCGCCAGTCTCATACATCTTACACACCAGGTGAAACAGTTTTGTCATGACTGGTTCTCCCAGAGACTTCAGTAGCTCTAAGGGAAAGTCATCTACTCCATGGGCCTTGTTTCGACTTAGGTCTTTCAGTGCTCTGTCAAATTCATCTCTCAGTATAGTATCCCCTATTTCATCTGTGTCTACTTCTTCTTCCCTTCCTACAACATTGTCGCTAAGTTCATTTCCTTTGTAGAGCTTCTCTATATACTCTTTCCACCTTTCAGCTTTTCCTTATTTGCTGAGAACTGGTTTTCCATCTGTGTCCTTGATATTCATAGAGCTTTTATTCTTATCTCCAAAGATCTCTTTTATTTTCCTGTAAGCTGTATTTATTTTTCCCCTATTTACACATTCTTCTACATCCTTGCATTTGCATTCTAGCCACTCCTGCTTAACCATTTTACACTTCCTGTCAATCTCATTTCTTTGTCGTCTGTACTCCATTCTGCCTGTTTCATTTACTGCATGTTTATATTTTATTCTTTCATCGATTAAATTAACTATCTAGGCACTGGTTTTATGAGAAGTGGCGTGAATCCAGGTGACTAGCTGCAAACCCCTGAAGTGAGAGTTCAGATCCACGTGGTTCCGAAAACCAATAAAAATGTATAAATTCAATTTCCGAAAAATAAAGAAAATTAACTACGACATGCAACTCCTACAACTGCATAGTATTTCATAAGGAAGCTACTGAAATGCAGCAACATGCGATTGGGAGCGTTCACAGAGATGGAAGATGTCCTGTCTCGAGACCTGGAAAAGTGAAATAATTACAAAGTTGGAAATATAAAAATAGAAAATACGGCATGCAACCCTTAGAAATATATAGAATTTCATAAGCAAGCTATTGAAGGATGTTGTACAATGCTCAGAGATAATTACTGATAAATACTGAGAGCATATAACAAGTTTGGAGAAGAAACAGCAAAATTAAAATATGCGGGGAGAGATCACGAAATTTTAGTGAAAATCAGAAGGATACACACATTGTTACTTGCCTGATGGGCATGGAACAAACAATAGTGGTATCTGCAGGCTTTGTTCTAAGAACCTACCATGTGGAGCACATATCACTCATGGGAGGAAACATGCACTGTACAAAAATGAACATATCGTCTGTTAGACATTGGGCCCCACAAAGCTAGAAAGAATTTACACAGAGTTCGTTCACCGCTAGTTAACCACAAAAGGGTTGAATATACCAGGCCATTATCAAACTGCAACTAGTAACACATACACCGCGTTTATCTGTTGGAAATCACTGGATTGAAATACTAGAACACATTTCCGTGCTTGATCGGAAAAAAATATTCCGAAAAATGAATCTAAGTTCAAGAGTCTAAGTTAAACATGCAAGACAACGAATGCTTCTCAGCAGACAGAACAGCAGAACCAACTTACCTCACCGAGGTCCGAGTACAAAAGTGATGACCTAGCGGCCAGGAGGCATGAAAAAGCTACCAGAAACTGGGAAACCCAGCACAGCGGTGGTGGGGACATGAGACTTGCCCTGGAGAGGGCTCGTGAACTAGCTTGTAACCAAAGGGTGTAGAAACCTCTTTGGTCACATCAGGAGCAGGGGTTGGTAATGACTAACTATCGACTCTGAGCCAGAGAGAACCATGCAAAGCGAGCTATCACTACCCACATTCAGACAGCCATTAGATTCTCGCACATCCACTTAAAAGTAAAACAATTAAGGCCAATTCACACTGTCCGTCACGTCAACGTCACGTCACGGAACCGTCACGTCAAGTTGTATTCACACTGTCCGTCCGTGTCCGTCACGTCAATTCGTTCATCTCAATACGCGATGTTGAAAGTGAGGTTATAAGTGGCGATCTGTCATGTAGAAAGTCATAGTTTAATACTAGAAAGGGGGAACAACAACGCTAAATATTATTAACGGCCAAAGAAAACTTTACAGTGTATGTTTTTGGCCAACTTACTGGGAACTTAAACAACATTTCAAAACATCGACATATATTTTCAAGCGAAAAAATAAACATATGAAGACATCAAACCATACTTGTAAGAGCATAAATAGCGCCTGTATACTTTAACCATTACGATTTGCTCGCTGACATTGCTAATACCGTCGTAAACAACTGAATTTTTGTCTTTCATTAGAACTGACATTTTCATTTAAAGTGTTATTTAATGAAAAATGCGTAATCAAATTACAATCTTATTCAAATAAACAGTTTGCTTCAGTCGTTTCTTTTACAATGTTACGTAACATAAACCATTTTTTGGTTTCAGATATCCGACCTAGATTTTAGGGGGACTCTCAATTGACAAAAATAATCAAGTCGCCATGAAACATTTGAGATTTACCCCTAAACAAGGTACAAAGATGAATAAAACACATTTGCATATAAACAGTGCAATCGTCGACTGCAATATGTAATTCGCGTGACGAAAATAGGTTAACTTCCAATGTTAGCAGACGGCCGTTCCGTCAAAACATTCTTCTCGAGAAAGCTTGACGGACGTTGACGTGACGTGACGGTCCGGTGACGGACAGTGTGAATGCCGCCATGAGAAATACATTGCGGAATGTTCTGACGGACGGTGACGTGACGTGACGTGACGGACAGTGTGAATTGGCCTTTACACATTCTCACAGGGATAATAATAAATTTTTAAAATATCAAAATCCTATCAATATTAACTAACATTTCAGAAACTAATATTTTAAAACATGAAATGAAAATGCCTTGAAAAGAGTGGGGTTCGAGTTTTAACGAAATGCTGATCTTGCGACATGAAATAAATTACAATTTTATAAAGAATATATGGAAGACGACAGACGGTTATCTTTCAAGGTTCGAGTCCTTCCTCAGGCATGGGTGTATTTGTCATTCTTAGTTTAAGTAGTCTGTAAGTCTAGGGACTGATAACATACGTCGTTGAGTCTCATAGGATCACAAATATTTGATTTTGAGCAGGTAATTAATTAATACTGTTCCTCCTCTATAGGTACAAGATTATTGGTGTACCCTTATTTGCCTAATGAATAATTCGTAAAGCACATCCTTTAAATTGACCACATATTACTAAGAAAAAAATCTGCTTTTGACACAATATTATTCCTGCTCTTTCTATTGTAGCTCTCAAGTATCTGCCAAACCAGATGCTCTAAAATAGTGTACCATTCGCATAAAACCACATAAATATAAGTGCTGGCATAGCATGTGAAGGCAAAGCTTTCCCTCTTACTATGTTAAATTTTAGACCGTTACCATCCTGGTGTGTTCTGTGATTATGATGCCAAAATCAACAATCTTTCCTAATATGTTAACATTCTTAGAAATCCAAGAAGAATGACTTGATTGTACAGACCATCAAGTAAGTAAATAATGCTGCTCCTGCTCTACGGTTGACAAGTTCTTATATGTACCCTTGTCAGCTTAGTTTAAACAATTGCCCTCCTAAAACGAATATTTCATAACAAAACATTTCTGTTGTCACGCGATTGGCTATTTCAAACGGCAAGTCATTGCCAACATTATCAAATGAGGCTGCCAGGATGGTCGGTAAAATATAACCCTCTTACTACGAAATAACGAACATTAATTTTGAATATTACTCATTCCTATCTGCATGTTGACACGGCGATACATTGAAATTATCATTGGCTGACGAGATCACGTGTCTTGTGCTTACATAGTATAGCCACAACCACAACAATCTAACATATAGAGCCACGACACTCCCGCAGACATCTGTTATACATTGTGACAGCAGCGCTCCATCTACATTTCTGAATACGATATTGGATGAGTGCAAACAATATCGTTTTTATTGAATTTAAAATGGTTTTTACATTTGGGAAGGTTTGTAGTGCTATAAAAATAGGTAATGACAGAAAATAGTTCCACATTTATCTTTCTTAGGTTTCCTAAGTTCCCTGACAAGGTACGAAACGGTACATTACAGGATAGTTCATTTACAATTATCTGGTAATCTGTAGCTTTTACTGAATTATTTCAATTTCTTTCAAAAATAAAAAATTGGCTAGGAAACACCAGAAGATCTGCCCTTTGGCAGGAAGACGTCATTTTTTTTTTTTTTTTTTTACTCAGGAATGTTAAGGTTTCTTCACCACAATTCCAGTAAAATCGGTCATGGTTGAACATAGCAAACGTATATAGAACGTAATAACTACAGTATTTAACGTACCAAATCAGCCACCACAGCTTTAGCTGGAGGATAAACGCCAAAGACGTGACAATTAAACGACAAAAGCTTTCAAACTGTTTCCAACAAAGATAAACCATATTCCACAATAGGGCATTTTCCTGTGTTAAAAATATGGTTCGAATTGTTGTTATTCTGAATGATTATAACATTCAGGTAGCATTTTCGCTCTTTATTCTTACAAAACATCTGTTATTTTTAAGTAATTGAAGGTTAAAAATCATTAAATTTCACGATTAGATCACGTGATCGAAAACGCTCTGTAATTGGCTGAGGTACTGATGACGTCACAGACCACTAGAACGCAGCAACTAGAAGAAGGAGCTGTATCATTGTTAGCGTTTCCTTAGTTTCTCAGCGTAAAGTTTAATTTTTTCCTGATGTAAACGCGTTTACAGCTTTTATGCCAAAAGTTCATGTATTTATGGTCTCTTCGCCGCAGCGGAATGGCCAAGTGCATTGAGGCGCTATGCTATGATGCACGAGACCACTCCCCGTCAGCGGTTCGAATCCCCCGACGGGCATGGACGTTTGTGCCGTCTTTAGTGTACAGTAGTTCATAAGTATGATGTAGCTTTAGGGACTGATGACACTGTAGTTAAGTCCCTTAAACTTAACAAACATTTGAACATTTGGTATGTTCATTCTTCAAAAACAATCCAAATGTTTTCCTGCCAGAAATAAGAAAAGTGAAAACTGCATTGTAGGGGAGACCAGGGGGAAGGCACCACCTTAAGGGAAACCAGTTTTTTTACCTTATTAAAGGCGTGTCTTTTTCGTAAAGAATAATACTACTGCTTCGGCAGCTAATACTACTTGATTATAATTTTTTTCAATCATGTGTTTCATTAAGTTTTATTGTTAAAAAATATATTGTGAAAGCATATACAGTGGCGCCATTACCCTGGGTTCCAGAGTAATGATGCCATACATTTGAAAATCAAGGATAAACCTACATGATGAGTGAGAAGTAGTAAGTAAGTGTTACAACCGTTATAATTTATACTTATCACTCTTGTGTATTAGACATTTAGAATGCTTCAAGTACTTGTCGATGTAAAATTGGAATAAAAATACATTTTATAATTTAGGCTTGCTTAAGACATCGCAAAAGTCATAAATACCGGTATAGCTTTTGGCACTTCAAACCTACTACATTCTCTATATTCTGCAAGTGCCCATTTCCCAAAATGTATGCATCTGTATTACACTTCATTTTGCCAAAATTCTCCAGGGTGTCATTGCCCTAGTTGAAAAATATGGCTAAGAATGTCAATTTAAAGCCAAATATTTTGTGAAACAATTAGGTTAGAGACACGAAATCGAGGCTAAATATCTACAGATTACGTCAATACGAGTATTAAAATAGCACTGACAGCCTATAGATGTACTTATTTCAATAAAATACAGGCTCGAAAATTAGATGCAAAATGTCTAAACTAACAATTTCTTTCACACGATTAATACCTGTCAACAATCACGGACGGCGACCACAGGAATTAGTTCCGCGGTAGGCAACGCAGGTAGAACACTGGCAAGCGTACTCGTACTGCAAACCATTCGTCATAAATCTGGGGTGGCCCAATTACCCGGAGTGCGCCGTTACCCTGGTCTCCCCTAAGTATCGTGTACCACATTTTAAAGATAATTATTGCTAGAGATATTTTATGTCATTGGGAAAAAGTACCCTACTTCTTGGTGTCAGCAGACATACTCTGAAGTCACCATATTATGCAGTAAAGGGTAAAATTTTACCTTCTATCCAGGCAGCCTCTAGTGATTATGTTGGCGACATCAATAACACGATAGAAAATGTATGTGAAGATGTTTGGACCACATAGAATGACTTGATTAGTGTATAGTACAGACCATGAAGTAAATAAATAATGCTGTTCCTGCTCTATGATTGATAGGTTCTTGTATGTACCCTTGCCCGGTCAGTAAAAGTAATAACCCTAGGAAACCCAAGGTTTCATGACAAAATATTTGCATTGTTACACGATTGGCTAATGGCGACACATGATTCTCGCTATTCACCATCTGTTGTCAACATTATCACAGGAGGCTGCCGGAGAGTTGGTAAAATTTAACCTAGTAAAGCACACAGTTAACGGAGTAATTTCATTTTTCTCTACTTCAATACATGTAGCAATGTGTAACATCAAAACATGTAAAATACAACAAAATGCCTTGTTTATATTTATGCAATAAAAGTAAAGTCTAGAACAGGGACAGCTGCAGTGCTGTTGGCGTTTTCATATCACTCATAGGTTGGCAACATATATTTCGCAAATTTAAGGGCTAAATGAATCGGTGCATTAAAGACTTCTCCCATATATGTATTTTACGATAGGGTATGTATGTTGTCGATGTATAAAGCGATTACCCATTATTGAAACGTTTGTTTGAATGAGATTATACTGGCGATAAAAGTACACTTACTGGAGATATTTAATCAGTGCTATACTTTATAGTGAGCCAAAACAATATTCATGTTGTTTCACTAAATATATTAGGAAACGGCTTTCATTATGAACAGTTATTAATTTCATTGGTGACTGAGGACCAGATGGGAAGCATGTGGGAACAACCTTTTTGGTTCAAGCCTTGTTGTAAGAAAATATCTTTTTTATTTCTACACAAGTTATTACAAACTAGGAATAATTTCAATTACTTATACAGTTGAACTCGCCACATTCAATATAAAGATAACTCAATGGTACTTAAATTTTGTGCTGAGAATGTTTAACTTTTCATAAAACAGTGAAAACAATTAAAGTTGAAGAGATAACAATTTAATGGTATTTAAGATTTGCCCTCAATTAACATTTGATAACAAAACAATGAACATAATTAAAGATCAAATTTCATTCTCTTCCATTTAAGTGAATCATGTATGCAAAGTACAGTTACAATAAGAACAAGGTTAAAGATCCAGGCTTCCTACTTTTACAGTGTAATAAACATTAACACTTGAAAGGACCAATTAGTCAAATTAGACTTTCCTGGCCGGCACTGAACAAACACCAAATGAAGATATTTTTTTTTAATTGCTCTAGATTAAATTTGTAGCATGCCATACAACTTACAAGCAAAGAAAAACATTAAGACAATTTACAACTGACACTCTTGATGGCGTTTCTTTGAGACAAATACGTACGTGTTTACGTAGGTAATGGCACTGCTTAAGTACAATTAAGCACTGTAAAATTATTCACAAAGTGACTCCAAGAACCGCGCTGCGGGTTTTCAAGATACAAGGTACAGTAACTAATATAAAACACAAGAAACGACTTATCTTATATTTCCAACATGTTGTTGCTCATCAATGAGCCTGATCGGCCACAGACTCTCCCCGTTCCATATACCCCACTCAAACGTGGGAGCCTGGCCCACACAACCACTGGTCTCAGGTGGTGATATCACAACATATGCAAACAAAACAATGAGATACCAAAAACAGGGTCATGCCCAGCGCCGATTATATCAATGCCGCTGTTACTTCCTGTAAAATTTTCCCCTCTCCTGCCAGAACTCAACTGCCCGTCGTTACTCCAACACTCACCATCCGTACACGCCACCTCGCGGAGATCGAAACCAACCCAAGCCACAGACGAAACTAAACAAATGACAGACTTGCGCGGTTAAATCAAACTTGAGCCATGACACGGCTCACATTACACATAAATGATGTGTGTGTAACATTATGCAGTTTTACTTCGCAAATGTAAACATCAGCTCATTAACCTACACATACTGTAATACTACTACATACCCTTGCATTAGAAGAGAATAATACATAACAGTGAAGTAATGGATTAATATTACGTGTTTATTAATGTGTGAATCATTTTGATTTAAGTAAACACATGAAGTAGTCGCTATTTCATTTGGACTTCTCCGAGCGAGTGTCAACCACATTTTGCGCATCTTCCCACTTTTTGGAACTTGCAAAAACAATTTTTTCTGGTGTCTTTATAGATGTATTGCTACAGTGCGGAACTACACAATGTTTTTAGGTCATTTTGCGAACGTGAGTGCCCAAACAATGTAACACTATTTGTGTATCTTATGCGAGCAGCAGCATCGTGGTTTCAGACGTCACAGGCCTCACGTGACTCAAATGTAGCGTTTTAGCGGCCTCAAATTATTTCAACTTCATTTCGCTTTCTTTTTTAAAGTACTGAAATTCACGTCGTAAAATATTATGTTCAGAGCATAATTAACAAAACGATTTCCAGAAAACAGTCAAATACCTTTTTTAAGTTAATATAATTACACTCAAAAGAATATGCGCATATAAGAAAGATGAGTGAGGTGTAAAAACGTGCGAATCACTAGACTCCACACTGAATTGGTATGTGTCAAAAAACTGCCTGGCATAGTAAGAACAGACCATAATTGAAATTTATTAGTCCAGTCAATGAATGCTCAAAAGAGGGATGTAGAGTGCATGGAATGCGCGAGAATTTTTGACTTCAGAACTTTGTTAGGGATAGTTAGGAGGTGAACATACTAAAAGTCCCCGCCCCTGTGGGGTGATCTAAAGCGGGGAGGGGGTGGAAAGGTACCATTTTTTGGTTTTCAGCTTATATCTTGAAAACGGTCGGTGTTAGGAAAAAATTGTTCCAAATGAAAATGAAATATAATTGAATTTGATATAAAATTATTTCCACACATATACGTCGAATTCCCAATGGTTTGCAAGATATACGTTATTGAAAACCGACAATTTCGGAAATAATCATCTTTACCTCACAATTTTGTCAAACATTTACTTCTAGTGACTCACTCGATCGTTTCACAGAATATTTGTCGGAAAGAAAGTTGTAGAGCATTAAACTTCCTTCAATTTGATATGCATATTTGCTACTTCATCTTCAGCCAATCAGAAGTTACATCATCTATAAGATGTGCGCTCATTTTCGATGTTCCTCCAGAAATAAGTGTTTTGATGGGCTGTGACGTTTTTACCTTATGAAACGTGCTAGCATGGTGAATAACAACAGTTTAACAATGACAAGAAGGTACTTGCAATTGAAACCTTTTCATAATTGTAGCTTTTATTTCAATATTATGAATCAACAACGAAAGTTTTTAGAAACACTGATAGTGATACAGAATGAACAATAAGGGCATTCAAAGCAACATCTTCAAGCAACATTGTCAAGGTTCATTCATCTTTGTCAGTAGTGGAGGCGTCGTCCAACGAGACTGGTAGAGTCTCCATGTCACTGTCGTCATCTTCATCCTGAATTAATATTCCGACTCCGTTTTTGCAGTTGCCCTTGCAGTTTAAGCATGTAACAGAGCTTGCTGCAACCACATCTGCCACTGTCACATCCTTTCGTGCATCGACAAAAAATCATCTTCATGATTTCGTCAGGGGCAACATCTAACTCTGAGAATTTCGGAACTAGCTGGTCATTCCAACCCCACTTTGGCGCTCCACCTTCAGGTCCCTCTCCTGACCAAAGGCGTTCTTGGGTGGTAAGTTCGGAATGCATGCTGCTTAACAGCTCCTTCAGCTGGAGGGTGAGTTGAGAGTAGGCTTCATGTTCACAGCTGCTTTTATAAATGATTTGTAGTGGAACACGACGAGGGATTCTGTGATGGCTGGAGCTCGATTCCATTATAGACTACTCGTGATTCCCACTGTCTCAGTGGAGTTGGGGAAGGAAGAACTCTTGGCAAATATCTCAGCAGCATGTTGTATGATTTTGGTCTTCTGGTGCATTTTGACAAACCCCACTTTACTCTTGCAATATGCTACGGATGTTGTGTCACAGCCTGTAAATGCATGTACAAACAAGAAATGGGTGTCGTCCTTCATTTTCAATTCCTGCTGCAGCTATTGTGAAGAATATAAACAACCTTTCCTCTTCCTGGTTGTACGAGAAGAATTTTACGATCAGTTGGAAATTTTGCAATTAAGAGAACAGCTAAGTCGACATCCTCTCCAATAATGGCAATCGAGGAATTATGTTATCTGTTGATAGCTGTCTCCACAATATCAACTTCAGCATCAGCTGAAGCTTGAAGGCCATTTATCCCATTTTTCTGTAGTTGAACAGGTTTATCAGCTGATCCTTATTGTTAAATCTGGAGAGGAAATCCTCTTGCTTCACTGTAATTTTAGTTTCTAGACTGACATTAATTTCCCCACATCTCTTGAGCAGATATTGTCGACTTTGTTCAGCTGCTTTTATGCTCTCTGATATGTCAGAGTACCCATTAAAAACCAGTGTACAACCTCTCCCAAGACAACTGGTCTTCAAAAATCTAACATAACCATTGCAGCCTGATGTAATTTTTTCGACATTCAGTATGAATCAGAAGGAAGTCCAAAGCTTCTAAAGATGAACCATTCCTATCTCCCCTTTCTATTCTAGCTTTGATGATAGTATGCCTTCCTTGTCACTGTGGAAGCACCTGGTCTATCTATTGTTTCATTACATACAAAACACCGAGGACCCATTGTGTGCACTACACAGTCCACATTTTCATAAATAAATAAAAAATATCTCGAAAAGCTGACACACAGTAAAAGCAGAATTTCCTCCATTATGCGTCATAGAACTGCTTAGACTTAAAATTGCGGATATACAACTCCTCACAACTGCAAAATCTAAAGAATTTAATATTTCTATGATATTTTTTGCTGAATTTTCGCTTCTTCATACCGCCGCCGCTTCGATCTCAATTTACAATTTCAGCCCAATGGAACCAATAGGTGTTGCCACTATAGTGAAGCAAGAGCTGTGAAGCGGCCCACAACAATACTTGTTAGCTGTACGTAGGAGGTTATTGTTCGGTACGTGTTTCTAGAGGAAACACTGCAACAATGCTAAAGGAGGCCTTTGCTTTTATTAGATGTGCAGTAGTACCGATTGTTCAGTAGTACAAAGCGGGTATCTCTATGAAATTGAGCCTCACGGGACTAGCTGTGTTGTGTAAGGCGCCTTATCATGGTCTGTGGGGTTGCTTCCACCGGAGTTTCGAGTCCTCCCTTGGCATCGGTGTTTGTGTTGTCCTTAGAATAACTTACTTTAATTAATGTGCAAGCTTAGAGACCAACAACCATAGCAGTTTGGTCCCATAAGAATTCACACACAATTGAACATAAAATTGGATAGCCGATATGACGCTTTTATATATACACTGAGGGTCATTACACGAAACAGTGCGCATACTATTACCAAGCGCTATGCTATTACGCAGGTGATCTTTGTTCTAAACTAAATTTACAGGTCGTTGATTGTTTGGGGACCGACAGACACCGCGTCAAACTATATATCTTTCACGAAAATTTATATCTCGTCTTTTCTTAAGATCGCCTATCAGCCGAAATATACCATAAATTAAATGTTCAGTTTTCTGTTCTATAATGTTATGTATTGTAATTTCAGTTATTTTATTTTGTGTTACTGTAGGCATTTTTGAGCGTTTAAATATTTCCTTCCATTCCTGACACACTCGTTGTTTTCCGGTGTGTAAGTGGCTGTCGAATTCAGAACGTAGTCGATAACATTACACGATGTCTCTTAAATTTTACGAAGAGTTTATTAATTTAGGCTACACTTAGCAACAGAGCCAGTAAGGCGGAGCGGATCAACCTGACTACGAAACCAGTTTTATGTATGTTAATGTAATACAGGATATACTTACTGTACTGTGTTGACATAGGTAGAGAGTGTAGCCAATTTGTTGGAAAATGGGGATTCCCTTTTGGCTGACGTTGCATCCATATACGTTTGCGTTTAACAGTGAGAATATCTGTGATGTACTGCAGATGATAAGCAACTAGTACAAAGTGCGGCACAATGTTTCTGTGTTGCTAATCGTCTGTTCACCTCTACTTTCAATGCGCTGCTGCATCATGCAATTTTATCCACATAGGCCCTTTTATTTCTGTTATTACTTTCCACAGGGCGAGTTAAGTATGTTTTGCGTGTAAAACTTGCTTTATTCCAAACATTCTTATTGCGAAACGTTTGTTTAGCTTAAGTGACTCAGCTGTGGAGTCATCGTCACACTTTCCTTACACAGACGCATTTTAAGACTTACTAGCCTGCAATGGAGGTTCTATACGACACTATTTATGATAGATAAGAAGTCAGACAGCTTGAAATCAAGATTATATTGCTGACAAAATTTCATATAGTCAGTTCACCACAAGACTCAAATGCATATTGGCACAAATATACGTCCTCCTTCTTTAAACGGAGATAAATATGCCTACAATTTTTAGAGTAATAACTATGCTATTATTGTTTAAAAGTTCTTCGTTCATACAGTTGCTTACTGGGTGTAAATGATGTTTTCCAAGTGACGTTATTAATAAAAGTATTATCACTCAGAAAAAACAAATTAGAGTAATTAGAGAACCTATCTGATCGCTGTAGAAATTTAACAAACTGCAACACAAATTTAAAAAATGTCAAAGTTGTAATCTGTATAGACACTGCTGTCAGCAATTAACCTTTTAAAAAGCGACTATGAAACGGGGAATATTTAGTATTAGAAATTAGTAGAATTAGCAAACCGTACTCACCACATTACCGCTTCTTTCTGCGCCTGTATATTATAAAAATAAAAAGTTGCAGTAGACAATAAACGGACAATCTGCGGCTTTGTGTATCGCGCTAATCAGGGGAGCGCAGTAAGCGATGCGCAGTAGGAAACGCGTTTTCGCTGTTCTGCGCATGACGTCACTGTGGGACACCTGGCCGTAAAACCGTGTTAGTTGCTAACTCGTGTGCGTGTGTATTACCGTTTCTTCTGTGTTTGCGTAACCCCTTCATTCCCACATTTTTGAATTCAGCTTTGGAAAAATTAAAATTCAGTGTTTTCTGTAATAATACAGTGCACTAAACATCAAAATAAGTGTTTCAAAATTTTTGGTCGAACTATTGATTTTTTTTGTCATGTATTTCATGCACAACACTGACATTCGTATCGAGGTATTTTATTACTTGGACGTTATTTTGTTAATAGTAAACACTGCCAGATCAATAATGCTAGCATGATCATCGCCACAGACAGTTCACTGCTGGAATAAAATAAAACAAAAGGAACCACACTCACGCTCACACTCTCAGCCACGTACAGGCGGAAACGCACAAAACCTTCAAGATGTACACGCCATTCCAAGCGGCAAAATGTCGTACTAGAAGCATGTTGTCCATCAACACCATTGCAACTTTAAGGACTGAGACACAAAATACGGTTTAAATCAGCATTTAATACGTTGTTGTCGAGGAAGAATACCAGGAATGAAAGGGTTCAATAGTTCGTTTTCGCTTCATAGTTTGGAAGTAAAACGTTTATAGTGGAAAGTATATTGATTTCCCGAGTGCTTGTAGTGCTTGCTATCATTTGCGCTGTAATTCTTTGAAATACTTCTGCTATTATTTATACAATGCCAAGCTGTGCTATTACGGGTTGTAATCCCCACAGCCGGAACACAAGGGGAACTGAAATAAGGTTTCATATCTGTCCTCGAGATGAAACGGTGAAGAAAGTGTGGCTTTCAAAATGCTACAGTGACACTAAGAACGTTGCACATTCTCGAATACGCTCCCGGCATTTCAGAGAAACCAATAAGGCAAGGAATTTGCTGTCGGGTTGCTTAATTTGCCACGGAAAGTTTCAAAGATTCCTGTTCTTTTAAAGTCAGCAGTTAATATTATAGACATTGTCGGTATGTTTGTGTTCTAATGTTACTCATATGTAACGCGTAAATCTACGATAGAATATAACCCAGCAGCCTTAACTGCAATCTTCTATAGCAGAATAGCACTTTGTATTTAAGGTAGAAACTACTTCTTTCGTCAAAAACAATACGAATGCACATTCCGCGCCATACGGACTAAGCCTGTGCAGGCCGTTTGGGAGCGCGCAGTCCCACAGTGACGTCACAGCGCCAGCCAATGGCAGAGCAGAGCGCTTACTGCCCAACCTTATATTTTTAGCCTTGGCGCTAATGGCTTGGAACAAGTGACTGCAGAGCGGAGTTCGGTCAGTCAAACACACCCGCCGGCTCCCAGAAGCAGTGTCTCCATATTAAGTTTTCGAATTTTCCCCATACCATAAAAAAAAATTCCCCAAAATGGCACTATTTTGGCAACTTTTCCCCAAATAGATTAAAACTACCATTTTCTTCAAATTAACAGTTATTGTCAGTAATGCCAACTTGAAGGGGTGTAACTACGTGTTCAGGGCCATAAAATTATCGTATGTGTCAGAAATTATAGTACATAAAACAAAATTATGAATTTTACGGCAACAATGTTAATACTATTGCATATGCTTTTTATATTAATGGTACAAAAACCCACAGAGCTAACCAGGAATGAAACTAGTCCTTCATATTTCATCACGTTTCTCAAGGATCTCAATAAGTAGGAATTAAATAATATTGTACACTCTAATTTCGCTGTAACTGTACTAATACTAAAATTAAAATTAAAGTAATTTATTCCAGCTTCATTGCTTTTCTTCAGACAAGATTTTCAGTCTAGTATGCATCAGGTGTAGCACATAGAAAATGTAGACATTTATTAAGTTACCAGAAAATTGTGGTTGGCTTCAGATGCAGGTCGGTATCTTCGCATGATAATTTTTGATGCCTACTTCCTCACTAACTCTCAGATGCTGTCTTCGTAGTAAACTACTTCTTTGTGAAGGGCCAACAATGAAGGTTCTGTATTGTTGTACCAGTTTGGGGAAATGAAAACCAGTTGTCAAATGTCGCAGAAATCACTGCTTACTATCATATAAAAATATTTCTCTGTTTACTCCATAAGCAATAAGTAAAACTTTGTTTTAGGGATTGCATAGTATGCCAGTCTTAGCTAGCAAAGTTAGGCGTGACATCTTGCAGCGGTTGATATACAGCTGCCATCAAACACAAGTAGGGTTGCCAGACCTCTGGGCGCCGCCCGGAGTGCCTGGGTTTGGAATGAATTCTCCGGGTCTATGGGCCAATGACTCTCTGGGCTTGCTTCATCTTGACTTACTTTTTTTTTACGACGCTTTTTAAGTACTATGCTCATGTAGCGACGATCTACATGGAACTTAACGTAACTTAACCCTTTCCTGCCCGATGGGACTTAAAAGTCCCGGCCCATTTCCAGCGTCATAAAACAAAGTGGAAAATGATATCTGACTTGTACGACTGACGGGACGTCAGGGTCCATATAATGTATCATAAAGAACTCTCGCTGGCCGGGATTGTTCAGAATCACTGCTCACAGAGAGCAGTAAACAACGGGCTGTTTGACGCCTGTGTGCAGGATCTCGTCACGCGACTTTTGCTGTCACAAAAAGACGTTGTTTTGTGTTCTCACATAAGTAATTTGGTTTTTTAATGTTTTAACTAATGGGCATCGAAATTATTCAAGGAATAATAGAGCTCTTTTTATTTATATAGCGTTCAAAACTGTGCCTGGAAGTTGGGGTACTGACTGCGTCAAAGGCATTTCGTGCGTGTTCTTATTGTAGTTGTCTTTGTTGCTGGGTGTCAGTAACGAATGGTTGTAGTTTTTTTTTACGAATTACTTAGCATGAATACGATAAAGGGATCACTTCAGTTTCCTCCCCCTCCCGCCCATTTCAGATCAATATCTAAAATGGTATTTCGAAATAAAAATTTTGCTCTGTGTTTGTTGCTTGTAAATCGTTATGTTAACAGAGATAAGCATTTCATAATGTCGCCCAATTGCATTATATCGTCTTGGGTTCTGAAGTCCCATTTTTTTAATTTTTTTAATTTTTTTTCTTTTATATTTCTTGAAAAGAAAAACACAATTATGGGAATACACTAATGTGCTTTTATTCAATTTGGTAGTAAAATAACCGAATAGAAAGTTATGTGCTCGAATATTTGTTAGTTTGGGTAGGAAAGGGTTAAACTAAGGACGAACACAACATCCATGCCCTAGGGGGGCACTCGAACCTCTGGCAGGAGCAGCCTCGCGCATCGTGGCAAGACGCCTCAGTGCGCTCGGCCATTCCGGCCGGCTCCTCTCTAGTAATTATATAAATGTCAATTTCTTATTGCAACAAACGCTACTTTTCTATTCTTCCTCTGAAAACTTTTCATTGTTGCGTCGGTAGTAATCGGCTAGCGTAATATTAAGCAAACACTGTTGCGGCAACATGTCAACTGGCGACGTCTTTTATTTGTGTTCGTTCGATAATTGTCTGTTATCAGTTTACCGGCCATTTTTGGAATACTCGGATCGCTTGTGAACAGACAAGCTTACATTAACTCAGATTAGTGAGTAATAACAGTGAAATGAAGAGACGATATCTAAGTTCGTTCAGTGAAGAATGGTTGCAGGAAGAAAATTGTAAAGAGTGGCTACAAAAAGTCGATGCTGATGAGTGTATGTGTAAGTGCAGAATATGCAATATCTTATTTACTGTTAAGTACGCCGGAGTGAAAGCTGTGAATAAACATCTACAATCAGAAAGACACAAAGCGAATAATACCACACAAAAGAAGAACCAATCGCTTCTTAAATTCTCGCTGAAACAATTTTCTGCAGAACAGGACAAAGTCACTGCAACGGAATTAACTTTGACTTACCATGGTGTGAAACACCATCATTCTTACAATTCTCAATATTGTGGTAATAAGCTATATCCTTATGTTTTTAGAGATTCCTCAGTGGCAACGAAAGTAAGATGTGGCCGAACAAAGAGCGAGGCATTAGTAAAAAATGTGCTTCTGTCTTATGCTAATGAGAAGCTGCTAAGCAAATTAAAGCAAAATGTCCCGTTTTCATTAGACATTTTTTTTTCCTTTTAGAATTCACGTGTAATCCTGGTTGAGGGGTGTGGGGGGAGTTGGTCGCAGTTGGGGGGAGGGGGGAGTCATTGTCCAAGGGGGAGGGGGGCACGTCTGATCTCCGGGCCTGCCTCGAGTTCTATCTGGCAACCCTAAACACAAGTGAAATCTTACTTATGGCAGTGTTAATGTTTTAACGACCATTGAATGCTCTTTGAAAACGCAATACACTGTGGGGAATAATCTTTCATGTTGACCATGAAGTAAATAATTATTTCCCTGCTCTTCTTCTTATATCTAAGTGACCCTTTTTTGGTCAGTAAATTAATTACTCTTGTAAATGGAATATGTCGTTGCCAACATGACCACACAAGACTGCCACTGCCGAAAATAAAAATTTAACCCCAAATTTCCCCATTGCAGAACTTCCCCCCCCCCCCCCAACAATCTCCTCGCGTTTTTTGTTTTCCCAAAAGTTCCCCACAAAAAAATTTTCCCCCAAAATGGGAAAAAAAATCCCGATCTACCTATGGTTGTTAATGTAGTTCCAACATACAGACGTTTCGTATTTTAGTTTTAGCAGTCAGGTATACACTGCATTCTTAGGAGAGGATTAAAACTGAAAAAAAATTGCGTCAGGCTGATATGGATACATTGAAACGATTCCGATCAAAGCGATTTGCATGAATTTGCCGCACCTTGGGCATGCCGCACGCCTTTCACGCCTGCCAATGTTGCCAACTCATAAATGCGAAAACATCGCATAACACACTCAGAATTATATATTTTGACTCAGAATTATCGTACATCAGACAAAAAAAATGTTTAAAAAAGCAAATAAATTAATCGATAGAAAAAATAATGGTATTGTCCAAGGAATGATGTGTATCGAAGTAGTGGTATCACTCGTACTAGTGCCAGCTATATAAACCGCACGCTTGACTAACGTGTCTTTACTTTTTTCAGTTAAAACTGGCCCACATTAGCGCATCCACATACCATCCTGTGCGATTTTTCTGAAACAGAAAAAAAAAATTATTACGCTACACTGATGCCGCTCTTCGATGTACCAGGTGATCAAAAAGTCAGTAATTTGACAACTTAATAAATCACGGAATAATGTAGATAGAGAAGTAAAAATTAACACACATGCTTGGAATGACATGGGGTTTTGATAGGAGAGAGAGACTCGCACGGACTGGGGCCGCGGTGGAGTACCCGAGCGGTCTAAAGCGCCTCGCTGCGCAGCGCGCGGTTGCTCGCCGTGGAGGTTCGAGTCCTCCCTGGGCATGGGTGTGTGTGTGTGTGTGTTGTTCTTAGGTTAGTTTACCTAGGTTTAACTAGTTTGTAAGTTACAGACTGATGACCACGCAGTTTGGTCCGACAGATTTACAAACATTTGAGGTCTGGGGACCTGGGAGGCCAGGCATGACGAAAGTCGCGGATGAGCGCACGATCATCACCAAACGACACGCGCGAGAGATCTCTCACGCGTCGGGCCGAAAGACGATGATACCTGGCTCCGCCTACTGGGCTGGGAGACCGTCCCGGCCGCGAAAACTGAATGCAACCATGTTGCCAAGTAGTTAGTTCGCTGCCGGACAGTAGCTACTAGCTACTGGTCGCTGTTGTGTGACAGAACTGGCAGAAGTGCAGAGCGCAGCCGAACGCGCGCATGCGCAGAGCAAACCTCGCGTTTGACTTACTCCAATGGTCTGCTGCCGCAGCCGGCGCTCAAAGCCGATTGGCGCCAGCACCTGGGATGTCTGGTTAAACACTAATGTATGCGTACAATTATTTATGCTTCTACTGTCGTCTTATCTGTCGAAATATACGGTGCTTGTAAATTTGTTCAACCAAGTACCAACAAACAATTTCATTCGTTTTACCCCAAAATTGTTTCAGGAATAAGAGAAAAGAAAAAAAAAAATCTTCTTGGGCCCAGTTTCGTAATCAGAAAGGAGAGAAGGAAAGGCAAAATGAAAAACTGGCAGATTCTATTAAGAAAATTTTTGAACCAATCTGTAAACGACGGTCAAGAAATTCTTGACTCTGCCACATACTCGACGTCTGGATCTGAAACTATGAAAGCAAGTGAAGACAAGACATGTTGCACTCCTACTCCCTGAAATGGTCTCATCGAAAGCACTGATACATGTGATGTTGATGCTAAAGAATCTTCGAGCAGTGTAGCGATAGCCGGCCGCTGTGGCCGAGGGGACTGAGGCGCTCCAGTCACGGTCTGCACGGCCACTACGGTCGGGGGTTTGAATCCCCCCTCGCTCATGGATATTTGTGCAGTCCTTAGTATAAGGTAGTTGATAAGTAGTTTGTAAGTTTAGGGCCTGATGACCCCGTAGTTAAGTCCCATAAGCTTAACAAACATTTGAACATTTTGAGTGTAGCGATAGTTTGTGAGAGTTTGACTATTAGCGAAGACCCAGGTTGATGGCCTCTTAATATTAATAGCGATTTTGTTAATATTTTACTTAAACGTGGTCATGTTGAAGTACATCATAATTATCCTATGAACGACGAAGGAAGAAAGTTTGTTTACACCTACTTTTACATAAATCTTTCTAACGGCGAAAAAGTTAAAAGGGATTGGCTTCTTTACTATTTATCATAGGATTCAGTGTATTGTTCCTTTTGTAATATGTCTGACAAGAATGCAAGAAGTCTGTCTGATATGAATGCATTGTCCGATTGGCAGCATTTATCATTGACTTTGAAAAGACACGAAACAAGAGATTCCCACAGTAAAAATGTGAAGTCTTGGGTACAATTGAATATGTTACAAACAAAGAACATTGTAAATCAGATGCCACTGAGACTAATAGAAAAGGAAAAAGAGCACTGGTGTGATGTATTGGAAAAATATTATTGCTGTTATTAAGTTTTGTCGTGAAATGTCTGGCTTTTCGCGGTTCTTCCGAAGAAATATACGAACATGGTAATGGAAATTTCTGAAAACGGGTAGAGATGCTGGCATCTTTTGATTCAGTTAATGCGGAACATATTTACAGTATTAAATCAAAATCTGACTCAAGCCCACTATTTAGGAGATCACATTCAAAATGAAATTATTGTTTTACTAGGCACAATGATTTTATGTATAAAATCACACATACAAAAAAGTAGAGATATGTGACCATTTCGTTGGTTTCTGTTCGATCATGAATTCAACTGTCAAGGGTTTGTTAAATTTCGTTTTGATTTTTTTTTCTTAATTGAACCCGGACATAACTGACTGCAGGAAAGAATTCTGTATATCAATAAGTGTGCATTTTACGTCCCATGCTCAGCTCATAGCTTAAACTTAGTGGTGAGACGCAGCAAATATTTCTATTTCTTCGATGTAATTCAAGGAATTTACGTCTAATTTTCATAATCAACAATTAGGTGCTAAATTATTTGCAAACATTTACCAGGGCTAAAGCTAAAAGCTTTAAGTGCTATTCGATGGTCTAGCAGAACAGAAGCAATCAAGCCATTACGTTTCTACACAGAATACGTATTTGATGCTGTGTTGGAAACATCAGATGCTTCTTCTAGTTGGGATTGTTGCACCACTCTCAAAATTATATATTCGTTTGTTCTGTTGTAATCTGGTGCTGTACAATGTGTTGAGTGAAATTGATTCTTTAAGAAAATTGACGCAAAACTCTACAATTAATACTCAGATATGCATCAATCTGGTAAAGAGCTTGATTGACAGATTCACACAATATCGCACAGATGAAAACTTCGACATAGTTTTAAAGGAAGCTACTAATGTAGCAAACAAACTAAATGCTGAAGGAAGTTTCCCACCAGTAAATATGCTTCACGGAAGAAAACAACCGACTTAGTTTCAATATGGACATATGACGAAGTTTTGTTAGAATTTCAAAGTGGTGTATTCTTTCTAATTCTAGATCAGCCATTAACTTCCTTAACAAACAGATTTGAAGAGTTACAAAATTTAGACGACGCTTTTGGTTTTTACAGTAGTAAATTATTTAGTTACCCTAAGGAAGAGCTGCTGAAACGTTGTAAAGATTTGCATATGAAACTTAAAGATCATTCAAGGAAAAAAACTGACATTGACACCGGCCGCGGTGGCCGAGCGGTTTGCAGCGTGCCAGTCACGGTCTGCACGGCCGCTGCGGTCGGGGGTTCGAATTCCCCATCGGGAATGGATGTTTGTGTCGTCTTTAGTATAAGTTAGTTCATAAGTAGTTTGTAAGTTTAGGGACTGATGACCCCACAGTTAAGTCCTTTAAGCTTAAAAAACATTTGAATATTTTAAAATTGACGGTACTGATTTCTGCAATGAAAGTAACACTTTGAGGTTGTATTTACTAGAAAATGAATCGTGTGATCTATAGACGATTCCTCAATATCTTTATCAAAAATGATTTAATATCAACTTTTCCCAACACAGCAATAACGCTAAGCATATTTCTTACTCTGCCAGTCTCAGATGCAACAGGTGAAATATCATTTTATAAATTAACGATTTTAAAAACTATAAAAATATCTAATATCAACAATGCATCAACAGAGACTCACAAATTTGGCTATTATTTCAATAGAACACGAGATCTTGGACAGTTTAGATACTAGACAGATAACAGAAGATTTCGCAGTTATGAAAGCAAGAAGAGTTCAATTTGAGTTAATACATGTACGTGTCGAAGAAATTTTCACTCTAGTCAGATAAAACTAATTAGACTTAAAGAATTCTTGGATTTACCAACAGAGACTCTCATTTATATGTAATAGCAAGTAAATTAGTATCTTTATGGGTTTTCGTTTTGTAAAAATTATTATTACAGACATTTTATATCACGAAAATGCCGATAACGAGTCTTTATACGAATGGGGAAATGGATAGGTTGAAGTTAGATATAGTGGGGGTTAGTAAAGTTCGGTGGAAAGAGGAACAGGATTTATGATCTGGTGAGTACAGGATTATAAATACAAAATCAGTTGGGGGTACAGTGGCGGCGCTAGGCGTCGGCGGCAACCGCCGACGGCCTCGCGCCTGTGGAGGCCTCGCAAAACATTGTTAAAATTTTAGCCTTTTTTTTTCCTTTTTTTTATATTTGATCTTTAACGGCGCTTTTCAACTGCTAGGTTATTTACCGACGACCTAACTTTCACTAGCTTCACCGAAGGTCGAACACCCAATGGTGGAATTCGACCCCCGACGAGAGCGATCTCGCTCACCGTGGTATGAGACGCCTTTGTACGCTCGGCCATTCCCGGCCGGCAGCTATTTAGTTGTCCGATTTATTTCCATGTGAAGGCAGCAGTAATGCAATTTTTAGTTAAATACTTGCAAAATAAATTCTTCAGAACATTTTAGAAAACGATTTGGAAGAAGTATATCCAAATGTTTATATAACAATCATAATGATGCTCACAGTTACAGTCAGTGCAGCTTCGCCCGAGAGAAGCTTCTCAAATTTAAAACTGATTAAGACTTACTTAAGAAGCGCAGTGAGTCAAGAAAGACTATCTGCGTTGCCAGTATTGTCAACTGAAGTCGAAATAGTGGCCAGTATTAATTAAGATGTAATCTTAAAAAAATTCAGTGAGACGAAAAGGTCCTCTATTTTAATATGTGTTTGTTTATTGTAATTTTTGTCGTTGCAATAATACTTGTATATTATACTCATAAAATTTTAGTATAATGATCATTGATGGATAATTCAGCTCATTTTATTTAACATTTTCTTCCTTAAGGGGCCTTGCGAAAGGGGCCTCGCAAAGACGAGTTCGCCGATGCCCAGGTTTCGTCTAGCGCCGCCACTGTGGGGGTATTACAGGAATAGGTCTGATAATGAATAAGAAAACAGGTAAACTCCTATGAGCTACACAGTGATGGCATTTTATCGTAATCAAGATAGATACGAAGCCAACATCGACCACCTAGTACAAGTTTCATGCCCACTAACTCTGCTGATGATGAGGAGATTGAAGAAATGTATGAAGGAGGTGAAGGAAATTATTCAGACAATTAAGGGAGAGGAAGACTTAATTGTGATGGGAGACTGGAATTCGGTTGTAGGAAAAGGAAGGGAAGGAAAAATAGTAGGTGAATATGGACTGGGCAAAATGAATGAAAGAGGAAGTCGCCTGATAGAATTTTGCACAGAACACAAACACTTAGTTTAAGAATCATGAAAGAAGGTTGTATATGTGGAACAGACCAGGCGATACTGGAAGGCGCCAGATAGATATTATAATGGTAAGACATAGATTTCAGAACCAGGTTTTAAACTGTAAGCCATGCGCAGGGGCAGATATAGACTCTGACCATAAGTTATTGATCATGAACGGTAGGCTGAAACTGAAAAAACTGCAAAAAGGTACGAAAGTAAGGAGATGGGAACTGGATAAATTGAAGGAACATGAAGTTCTTGAGAATTTCAGGAGGAGCATTAGGGAACAATTGACAGAAATAAGAGGAAATTAAACAGGAGAAGTGGAATGGGTAGCATTGAGATATGAAATAATGAAGGCAGCAGAGGACAAAATAGGTAGAGAAGCAAGACCTACAAAAAATTCTTGGATATCACAGGAAATACTAAATTTAATTGATGAAAGGAGAAAATATAAAAATGCAGTAAATGAAGCAGGTTAAATGGAGTTCAGATGACTAAGAAATGAGATTGACAGGAAGTGTGAAATAGTTAAGCAGGATGGCTTCAAGGCAAATCCAAGTCTGTAGAAGAAAGTATAAATAGGGGAAGAATAGATAACGCCTACAGGGGAAAAAAACACATTTGGAGACAAGAAAAGCAGCTGTATGAGTATAAAGAACTCACATGGAAAACCAGTTCTCAGTAAAGAAGGAAAAGCTGAAAGGTGGAAAGAGTATATAGAGGGGCTCTATAAAGGAAATGAACTTCAATACTGTAGGAAGGGAAGACGATGTAGATGAAGATGAAATAGGAGATACTATACTGAGAGAATTATTTTGCTATACATCGCGGCGCGCCGCCACACGTGGTTGCGCCACCAGCTGCGAGACGGCGACACTAGCGCGGACCAGCTAGAGCCCTGTATTGGGAGAGTAGCGCAAACCTTTTATGTGTGGCTTGCCGACAACCGCCGGCTGCTATTGGTCAGTTGAGCGCGGATGGGGCACGTCCGCCATTTTAGGCCTAAGCAATCGATCAGCGTACATGGCATATTTCACTTAACTTGCTGTTATTTTACCATTTAGAGGTGTTGGAAATGTGTAGACTCATTATGTATTAAATTAAGAGCTTAACATAGCATATTCCATTTTTATATGGTGAAAAATGCCGCAGTGTTGGCAGTGAATTGGTATACTAAGACAGTCCGAGGTAGTTTTACGCATTCCACAGGGGGAAAGAGATGCGAAAAGACGCGAATTGTTGGTACACCGCATTGGAAGAAAAAATGCATTTCCATACGAGAATGCAAAATTTTGCGAAGTAAGTAAATTTGTATTGAAATATCGAGAAAACAGCTAGGTTTATCTGTTCATACAAGTTTCTTGCGAGCAATGTTGGACAGACAATACATGTAAGAGAAAAGATATTTTTAAAAGATATAAATACATGAAAATCTAACATAATGTGCCGTATTTGACGAATTTCGTATTTCTACTTAGCCTGCATATTACGAAAGTTTGGGCGGTAAATGAAACCGCCCATTAAATAGATCTCCAAAATTCGAATTTTAAAATAAAGTTTATTTTACTGAAGTACCCAGCAGTACGATAACAATGTGTAAAAACTGAAACCTTCCCAAAATGTTAGCTCAGTTAATGTTATGTGACAATATCACATGTAGGTTAGCACACAACACCTATCAACATTAGGCACTAGATTAATGGAAAGCAACATGTATTAATTACATCTACTTTGATATAAACCAATATATTAGAGATAAAAACGTCAGTCCTTAGCTAATTTGAAAGCAGGAACGCCACTTATTGCGGAAGCAGTGCATTTGGTACAGGGTTTAAATTTTAGCACGATACAATTTTACAACTAGTTTGCTCAAAAATAAAGGTCTTGAACTCAGATTACCAATTTTTCCTTAATATTCACTGTAGATGTGATGAAACGATTAAAAACCTAATTTCATTGTTTACTTAACGTACTGCCATACCACGTCGATGTACAGACCGGTTACCTTCATCATAAATGTTAATTTAACAGTGCCGCCCATAGCGCCGCTATTGCCAGATAGGCCTACAATGGCGGCGCTCGCCCGGTTGGCGGTACTCTCACAGTACAGGGCTCTAGGACCAGCGTTTCCGGCCTGCCACCTAGCGGCCGCCGGCATAGCGAAGCCAAGCCAACCGCAACCTTGCTCAGTCGAGCCCGAGAGTCGTTTGAGAGCGCATAGCATCTGTTTTATATACTGTCATACTGACGAATAGTTATTATTGTATTCCACTCGACACTATTATTAGTCCTCGTGTCTACTTAGAAGTTGCAATAGGGTTCGAACGCTTGTGTTTGGTTCACCCTGCTTATCGGCTATGGAACAGCCGCAGGCCACCATTATTGACATTCCCAAGTGCTTCATAATGACTTACAATCTTTAGCTGACTCTCTTCGGCAGTTAGTTGCCGCGACAACGGCACAGGCGAGCTGTATGGACAGCCTGTCATTCGTGGTTACAACCCTGGTTTCGACCCCTGCGTCGTCGTCGGCTACGGCACGCGTAAGTACGGCTCCTCTTCCGCCGCCGTTTTCTGGATTTGACAATAGTCTTGAGGACTGGGACTCTTACGAGAAAAGATTATGACAGCATTTCCTTGCCTTTGATGTAGCTGACCCAGATTTGTGTAAAGCTTTATTTTTGTCTTGGATTTCCCCGTGCATCTACCAGTTGTTATGCCAGTTAGCTCCGCTGCAGGAACCCGCGACGTTGTCTTTTGACGAAATGTGCCGCCTGCTGTCTTCCTATTATCGGCCGCGCACTCGTGTTATTGCGGCCAGGGTCGAGTTCTACAAGGCGTGCAAGAAGCCAAACCAATCTTACCGTGCTTGGGCGGCGGAACTTCAGGGTACTAGCCGTCGTTGTTTATTTGTCACAGCTACCCACAAGGAGTCATATGCTGACGATATGGTCCGCGATGCTATTCTTCGCCTCGCGCTGGACCGGGAGGTGCGCCAAAGAGCCTTACAATTAGACAATCCTACGCTAGCTGATGTGCTTCCGGGCTGCGGGGGATCAAATTGAGGCGTGGGGGGACGTCGCAGCTATTTCTTCCGACGGCATTCTGTCTTCCGATGCTGATTTAGATGTTGCCGCGGTGCACGACCGCTCTAATCATCGTGCGCGTGGCCGGCAGCAACCAATTAGTAAACAGAGCCAGTGGCGTAACTATGTCACCAAGGGCCCCGGGGCAAAAATACCATTTGGGCCCTCTTTACACTAATACTGTACAGATGCAAAACTACTTCATCATTAGCTCCTTACCGCCCATTGGAAGACATAATAAGACAAACCTAAATACTACTAAGTACACTATTACGTGTAACGCAGCAGATAATATTTAATCGTACTCTCTAATATAATTGTAAAAGTTTGTTTGTTTGTTATGCTTTCACGCAAAAATTACTAGGTGATTTGGATGAACACTTTGGATTGAGCCGTGCCCCTACCAGGCTTCTTGAAGTATATGTTAGTGTTTGGCCAGGAAAAAGTAATAAGTAAAATAACTAAGTGGATATCTTCGCTTATTATCGTGACAGTGGGGTAGAGGGCAGCGTCTTGATGCACAATTCACTATTGAGAAAAAGTATTGCATTAAACTTCTGATCCGTGAATGTAATTAAACCTTTAAATGGCAGAATAAACAAATAGTTTGCGGGTAGAAACGTACCTTAAAAGATTGCGTGAAGTGCTGAATTCTCTTCATTACTTTAAAACACAGTGAAGTTGTTTGTTTTTCACATGGAAGAACTGAGCAGAATGCGGCGGAGGGTATAATGTTAGTATGGACGTAAATTGAAGAGCGAATAGTTCTTATGGTATGGGAAGGCGCCGTTCCCAGAAAAAACCACAGAATGCCGAATCCATTTCCCGCCTTCCATTGCAAGGTAGTGTGTATAAAGGTATTCCTTTCAGTATTAACACGTTTGTGGCAAATAAACATGCCTGTTTCCTGTCGCAACGCATTTTGTGGAAAATGCGCACTCTCCAGGTCTGTCTGCGCAGTACATCATCTGTGATTTATGAAATGCACTGTGGAAAGGTCGGTATAACTTTGTAAAACACCTTGTAATTTCCTTTTGCGACGTAATGGGGTAGAAAGAGTGGGGGATCGCTTTTTCGCTATTCGTTTAGCAGGCGCACAAAGAACGGCAATGCCTGACCATTCCAGCGGTCTGCCCTTTTCCGCACCTTCTGCCCTCCACCCCCCCCCCACTCCACCCCTTCCTGCAGTCGCCTGTCACATCCCCACAACAAACCATATGCCTAATACTGTTCCACTGTATACATATATATGCTGTATACATTTAATATTTTGTCTTAGTCCATTCTGTTTAATAATAACTTATTAACATATTGGCTGCCAAAGGTATACTAACGTTACCGACCCCCGGGGACCAATGGCGGTCTAAGAGGGGGGAGGGGCCTCCGGTGTTGGGGGGCCTCCAAATAACTGGAAAGGGCCGTTTTTCTCTATTTTTATGAGCGTGCTTGACATGTCGTTCTACTGGGGCCTCCAAATCTCGAAAGCTATTTTTTCAGACTGTCCCGAGCCTCTCGTCCTGGGAGGGTCCTCCAGTTCTTTTTTTACAGTAATACATGTATTTCCAAGTGCACGGGGGGGGGGGGGGGAGGGCGGCTCGTTTCGCCCCCGTCCCGGGCCTTCAACAGCCTTAGTCCGCCACTGCCGGGGACCTTCACGTGTTTTTTTTTTTTTTTTTTTTTTTTTTTTTTTTTTTTTTTTTTTTTAATATGACTCACATGGCGCCAGAGTAAAGTGCCAGGTGTTGTATTTGCTATGTCGCTAATAATTTTGGGTTGGTACTCCTGTAAGTCTTTCATTCCACAACATTATTTGCGTACAGTCCATTATTGTTTTTCTGCATTGTTACTACAGTCTATTCAGTGTTGTTTGCTCCGTAACACAGTGCAGGAGAAACTGTCGTGTCTCGTAGAAGTTATGTAGATGAACAAAGGCATGTACAGAAGCTTTTAGATGAAGTTATGGACATAAGTGAAGAAGATGAAGATGCTACTGAAATGGAAAAATAAGAGGAATGTGTTGATGCTGAGTACTGTTCATGGAGAGGAAGAAGCTGAAGTTCAAACCAAGAGGGGCACAAAGAAAAAACTAGCAATGATAACTGACTATAATCAGTCATTTATAGATCTCTCTCGCCAAATGAAGTCCTATATTTTCTAAGGCGGTGTGTGAAATGGTACAGGAAGCTTGCAATTGACCTTTTGACAGGGTCAGCACTAGTAAATGCTCTTTTTGATTTACCGATACATCAACAACAAGATTATCTCAATCACAGAATTCAAAGAGGAAGTGACTGAGACTACTCCACACAGAAGATGCCGATGCCGCTGAGAAATCTCTCACTGTAGCCACCGAACTGCCTGCAGATTGTGCTCTTCTGAACATGGGAGCCGCAAGTCATAGGTGTACGGATGCTACGAAAAAATTAAGAATGAATTTGGAGGAGAGCAAGCTGTCAAGAAATGTGAACAAACTACATGGAAATGTAAAAAAATTGTGACTCATATTTTTTTCGAAGAGTGTTTCTTCATAAAGCACAGTGCATGCAGGTGTTAGAGATACAAAGTGGAGTTACCCAATTTTTTCAGTCTGTTTCATTGTTGTTGCAATTAGAGTTGGAGAATGTAATTAAACTGTATGTGATATACAATCTACTGTATAAGTAATATGTAACACCAAATAATGAATTATAAAAACAAGAAAACTCCAATATGACTGGGTCATGTGAGTTATATATAATTAACGATTTCAAGTGTCAATAACTACTCTTGAACTCTTTGAAAACTGGAGGCCACGAACATGATTTGTTACTGGGGCCATAACGTACTGTAACACCAAGTCACAGCACGCTACTGTGAGTTACAACTGCACCACGGAGCCTTAAATGGAAAAATGTTCGAGAGTTGTATTTACTCCACGTGGCCCGAAGAAAAGACTTTTCTAAGAGTTAGGAATTTTTCTATATCTTGTAACACGAATACTATTAGTCATTGAAAAAAAATCATAATTATTTTTCGCGCCTCACTGTGTATCACGAACATAATGAGTGGAGATTTCGTTCGTGTTTCCTCACGCACCGAAGTCAGAATGAAAGAATACCTACTGGAGTAATACAATGCTTCAAACTGTTAGATTGCAGATGTTGGCAAAGATATGAAATCTGATCGTAATTATCGGTAAGCGTTTTCGTGACTGCAGTACATTATAGAAATAATATGGATACCCAATTAAAAAGTAGTCAATTTTATTTTAACAATTATTTTACAATCTTTTCCTGGCTTTGCTTTTGCAAAATCATCAATAAGATCTGTTAAATCTAGACTTGATGCAGCCTTGTTTTCGATTGCTATGAGTGCCAAATGTCCGAGTCAGGCTTGAGCCATACTGTACCTCAGATGCGTTTTGATAATTTTTAATTTGCTGAACGACCTTTCGGTTGCCGCAGAAGAATAAAACTGCGGTAAATACTTCCGTAACCTCACATTCTAATAATGCATATTTTGTTATAATTTCCTTACATAATTAGCGAACTGTCCATGTTGGGGTCAATTTCGGCAGGAGAAATTAAAAGTTGAAATTCCTTCATTCGACTAAAATATTATATACAGTATAACGTCCATTATCCGAAGTAATTTGGGGACATGGATAATCGGAAAACCGGTTTATTCGGATCTTATTGCCAATAAGAAGTATTGTACAGAAAATGTATTTATATTCTATTTGGAGGAGCGCGATCCTTCACATTGCACGCCGCAACACTTAGAAGACGCAGCTGTTGCTGTGAGCAGCTTTGATGCTGCCGCTACTTCTGCTGCTACACCGACTGAAGTGTGCCGATTGTTGGACACATTGACTGGCAGCTTCGCCTGTCAGCAGCGCCACATAGTGGCGTCTTGTGAAGGCCCAATTAGAAGCATTGTTCCGCCAGCCGGTGGCCCAGTGCGGCTACTGTGGGAAACTTGGTTTGAGGGGAAGGGGATATGATCGACGATAGGGTGGGAGGGAAAAAAAAAATTAAAATAAAAAAACTCGACGCTCTACTGTAACTTTATTCGATCGTCTCTCGCCAAGGCCGAGGGGCCCTTGGAGCTCGGGGGCCCCGGGGCACTGCCCCGCCTAGCCCTATGGTAGCTACGCCACTGAACAGAGCCAACGGTCTGCGCCACGGGGGCGCCCCCAATACTCAGCAACCTCTTCCGTCCTGCCAATTTTGTTTTGTTGATCACGACAGGGCTTCTTGCCCAAAACGATGGGTGACTTGAAATAAGTGTCAAAAGAAGGGCCACATGGCTGCAGTATGCCGTTCTCAGCCCGTTTCAGCGGAGGTAGATATGGAAATCAATTTGGTTCAGGAACGGCAGCTATCTCCTGTAAAACTATTTGTGAAAGTGCACGTTTTTGACAAAAGCATGACTTTAAAAGTGGATACAGGGGCCTCTGTCTCCTTATTGAACTATCACACCTATGTACGGCTCGGTTCCCCTCAGTTAGCTCCGGTGGAACGATGCTTGCGCGATTACAGCCATCAACGCATTCCCGTGTTGGGTCAATTTACAGCTTCCACTACCTATAAATCGGTGGAGCGTCCGATTACCTTCCTTGAGGTTGACAATATGGCTGCAGTGAACATATTTGGGCTTGATGCCTTCATCTCCTTTGGATTTTTAATTTCTGACTCAGTCAACTTAGTTTTGGACACTGTGCCTTTTCATGATCTCGAGTTGCTGTTTCAAGAATTTACTTCTTTATTTTCTGGCGAGTTGGGCTGTGCTTCTAACTTCTCGGCGCACATTACTATGAAGCCGACAGCGCGGCCAGAATTTTTTTAGAGCTCGGCAGGTACGGGTGCCTTACGCAATCAGCTGAAGGCTGAAATCGATCGCCTCCAAGCCATGCAGGTTCTTCGACCGGTAACTTCCAGTGAATGTTATTTAAAGAAACCCTTAGGTGCCTTATGTATCTGTGGCGACTTTCAAGGCACGATTAATGCGCAGTCGGTCATAGACTCCTATCCACTGCCGCTTACTGATGAATTATTAGTCTTACTTTTGGGGTCACATTTTTTTTTTCCAAAGTATACTTGGCAGAGGCTTTTCTCCAACTTCCCATCGATGAGGAATCCAGGCAGTTGCTGGTGGTTAACACACCCTTCAGCCTCTATCAATACCAATGTTTGCCATTTGGCATGGCAATTTTCCAACGCTTCCTGGAACACCTGCTGTGCTCCGTTCCAGGGTGCGTTAACTACTTAGATGATATTGTGGTTACAGGATCGTCGCCCGTGGAGCACCTTCATAACTTGTGGTCTGTCTTTCAACTTCTGCAGTCTGCTGGCCTCCGTTGCAACCTTTCTAAGTCTCGGTTTTTCAAATCCTAGATTGAAATTTCGTTAGAAGGGGTTCGCCCCCTGCCAGACCGTGTGTCAGCGGTTGCCTCTCTTCCGCAGCCCACGTCTGTCAACGACTTGCAGGTTTTTCTGGGCAAAGTTGTGTACTACCATCGTTTCCTGCCCGGTGCGGCTACTGTAGCGCAACCTCTCCACCACCTTCTCCACAAAGATGTGCCTTTTGTCTGGTCGGCGGACTGCGAACAAGCTTTCACCACACTGAAACATCTTCTAGTGTCGGCCCCCTGCCTGGCCATGTAAACGCCGGGTCAGCCCCTAGTTCTCGCTACTGATGATTTCCAGTACGGGATTGGAGCGGTGCTGGCCCATAAATTTCCTTATTGGTCTGAACGCCCTATCACATATTCCTCTAAAACTTTGACCCAGGCCCAGCAAAGATATTCTCAGATTGAAAAAGAGGCTTTTGCCATTGTCTATGACTTAAAGAAATTTCACGTATATTTGTATGGTGTCAAGTTTCACCTGATTAAGGATCACAAACGGTTGGTCTCGCTTTTCTATCCTACCGCCTCTCTTCCCGATAAGGCCACACACCGGCTTCAGCGGTGGGCTCTCTTTCTGTCACGGTACAATTACAAAATTCACTTCTGGCCTACAGCCCAACGCGCTAATGCTGATGCCCTGTCGCGTCTCCCTATGGGACCAGATCCTGAATTTGATAATGAAGAACTTCTCTACTTTTACTTGAACGAGGAAGTGAAGGCTGCTGTGGATAGTTTCCCTATTACGTCTTCGGTACTGTTGGCGGGAGTGGCTGCTGATCCTGTGTTATGGCTGGTCTTGCATTATATTCATACTGGTTGGCCGGAAATTCCTCCACGCCGGGCATCCGATCCCTTGCGGAATTATTATTCTTTCAGACTCCATTTGTCTGAATGTGACGGGGTCATGTTACTGGCTACTAATGACCTGTGGTCTCAGGTGGTTGTGCCAGCGACCTTACATTCGCGTATGTTGGCGTTGCTACACGAGGGACATTGGGGGGGCCTCCCGCACTAAAACTCTGGCCCAGTATGGATAGTGACATTGTCCGCCTGGTGGCCTCCTGCCCAAAATGTGCTTCGCAGCAGGCTGTGCCGTGCTCATCCCTTTCACCTTGGCCTCAGCCGAGACAGGCTTGGGAGCACATACATGTGGATTATGCCGGCCCTTTTCTTAATTCCTATTGGTTTTTTGTCGTGGATCACCGCCGCCTACGATGCCAGTGGGTTCTACACTTGACTTGCAAGTGCCGCATCGGACGCCTCCACCGGAGTCGATGGTTCCATACCCGGCGCTTCCCGCGGTTGTCACATCATCAGTGCGACCAATGCCGATCACGGATGCTGTGCCCCTGCCTGCGGTAGTGCCTGCTGACGAGGCCAGCTCCACCTCGCCACCTGCGGGAGGGGCAGCTGCAGTACATATGCACATCCCACAGTCCAGCCAGGAGGGGCCACTGCCAGACAATGTAACCGAGCCGTTGCCCCCGACATCTCCAGTCCTGGGTTCATCGCCAACATCTCTGATCATAGCGGGCTGCCTCCTGAGGAGGACAAACAACGGCTATGCCCCCACAAGTATCGTCCATATGCCCAGGTGCCAGCTCGCAGTCTCCTCACTGATCCCGCACCACCTTTCGATGACGCCACGCCGATGGACATTGCCTGGGTCTGCGCGGGGGTCGGTTGACATTACCCCCTGAGGGGGGAGGAGTGCTATACATCACGGTGCGCAGCTTACTAATTATGCGCCGCCACACGTGGTTATGCCACCGGCTGCGAGACGGTGACATTAGCGCGGACCAGCGTTACTGGCCTGCCACCTAGCGGCCACCGACATTGCGAAGCCAAGCGAACTGCAACCCGGCTCAGTTGTGTGAGAGACTCGTTCGAGAGCGCATGGCATCTGTGTTATATACCGTCATACTAACGAACTGTTATTATTGTATTCCACTCTACACTATTATTAGTGCTCGTGACTCCTACTTAGAAGTTACAATAAATTTGACAGAGCACTGAAAGACATAAGTCGAAACAAGGCCCCTGGAATGTACGACATTCTCTCAGAACTACTTAAGTCCCTCGGAGAGCCAGCCATGACAAAACTATTTCACCTGGTGCGTAAGATGTCAGGGGAAATACCCTCAGACTTTAAGAAAAATGTAATAATCCCCATTCCAAAGAAAGCAGATGCAGATAGGTGTGAAAATTATAGTACCATCAGTTTGATAAGTCATGGTTGCAAAATTTTAAAATGAATTATTTACAGAAGGATGGGAAAGCTGGTAGAAGCTGACCTCAGGGTAGATCAGTTTGGATTCAGGAGGAACGTAGGAATCCGAGAGGCAACTCACTTTACGGCTTATCTTAGAAGATAGATTAAGGAAAGGCAAACCTACATTTCTAGCTTTTGTAGATTTGGAGAAAGCTTTTGAAAATGTTGATTGGAATACACTGTTTCAAGTTCTGAAATCAGCAGGAGTAAAATATAGGGAACAGAAGGTAATTTACAACTTGTACAAAAATCAGACAGCTGTTATCAGAGTTGAAGGGCATGAAAGGAATGCAGAGGTTGGGAAGGGAGTAAGATAGGGTTGTAACTTTTCTCCAATGCTATTCAATTTGTACATTGAGCAAGCTATAAAGGAAAACAAGGAGAAATTTGGAGAATGAATTAACGTTCAGGGCGAAGGAAAAAAAACCCTGCGTTCTGCTGATGATATTGTAATTCTATCAGACAAGCGAAGGACCTGGAGGAGCAATTCAACAGAATGGTTAGTATGTTGAAAGGAGCATTTAAGATGAACATTAGCAAGAGCAAAACAAGGTTAATGGAATGCAGTCTAGAAAATCAGGTGATGCTGAAGGAATTAAATTAGGTAATGACTCAATAAAGGTGGTAAATAAGTTTTGTTACTTGGGCAGTAAAATAACATATGATGGTCACAGTACAGAAGATATAAAATGCAGAATGGCAATGGGAAGAAAAGCGTTTTCATAAAGAAAAGTTTAACATCAAATATTAATTTAAGCTTAAGGAAGTCCTTTCTGAAAGCAGTGGAGTATTGCATTGTATGGGAGTGAAACATGGATGATAAACATTGCGGACAGGAAGAGGATGGAGGCTTTTGAAATGTGGTGTTACAGAAGAATACTGAAGATCAGGTTGGTGGATCGTGTAACTAATGAGGAGGTACTGAACATAATTGGAGAGAAAAGGAATTTCTGGCATACCTTCACTAAAAGAAGGGATCAATTGGTAGGACACATTGTTAGACATAAAGGAATTGTGAATTTAGCATTGGGGGCAAATGTGTGGGCTAAAAATCGAAGGAGGAGACCAAAAGATGAATATAGTAAGCAAATTCAAATTGATGTAGGGTGCCGTTCTTAATGAGGAGATGTTGAGGCTTGCTCAGGATAGATTAGGGTGGAGAGCTGCATCAAACCAGCCTCCAGACTGAAGACCACAACAGCAGCAGCAGCAACAACAACAACAACAACAAAAACAACTTATGTATTGTAGGTAATAAATAATCTGTGATTATCCTCGTAAATTACAGATTACCACAACAGAATATCCCATCGTCACAGGGTTCGGCCCAAAATTTTGCGCCTTTGGCACAGACATGTAAGAATAATAAAAAATAAAAAGAAACACTGTGTTAACCTATACCTATCTATCAGAGAGAAGCTACAGAACACTTTTTAAACACGAAATCATAATCTATGTTCTGGTTGTAAACAAACTGTTGTACAGTACCGTATTTAACTCAGATATGACGTAATTTTTCAAAGCCGACGGGTTGTATATTGGACTTCAGTTGACCCCTTCAGTTAATTGCATTAGGCCTAGTACCCCTAATGGTAGAAAATAATTAACATGGGAAAAAATATGGAGACGGTATAATTTTTATGATTACATGACCATGCATTGCCAAAAATTCAATCACATATCAGATTATAATGTACGTGCTTCTTGATCATAGTTAGGGTCTATACAGTTTCCAAAAATGAGGTATTTAGCTATTAAGTGATTACAAATTCTGAGTAAGTTGATATAATTACAATATATTGATTACATCCATTGTCTTCCAATCAAGGCAATGGAACCACCTGTCACCATATTCGAGGTTTATCAAACCCAAATCCTTTTTCTTACCCTGTTGACTGCCATGGGGCCACAGTCAGGCACATACTTGATGCTGTGTGCTCACTGACAGTCAGGGCCAACAGCTGAGCCTCACACCTAATACTATGTGCTATAAGCCTGTGGAAACCACTGTGCTGACATATTTCTTACACACAACCTGATATTTCTTCCTATTTTCAAAATTTTGGCCAGGTAGTTCTGTATCTATATAGGCATCTAAATAAAGTTGCAAGACCTGTTTGCAGTGCACTATTTATTTTGGCTGCTCTATATAAAATAAATTGAAATAGCCCTAGCTGATTTGTTGATTATTTCCTCTGTTGAGGCAAAATGTAGAAAAGTTTTTTAACCTACTTCAGTTTTTAAGTAACTGGAAAAAATCATTCTTTCAGATCATGTTTTACTTTGCAACAAAAGTTTTATGTCAAATTCTGCAACTGTGATTCAATAAATAAGAATCCACTCCAGTTGCTTAAACACATTGAAAGCGCAACATGGACGATAAACTGTGTGGACAGGAAGAGGATAGATACTTTTGAAATATGGTGCTACAGAAGAATGCTGTGACAAAAAATTGAACAGTTAAAATGCTAAACCCACTAGCATATTGACATTCATAGAGATTGTATTGAAAACCTTCGAAGATGGGTATGGCCATAAGATATCACCACAAACTGTGTATAACAAAAAACTTTTTGGAATCAGTGACCCCTCCCCCATACACAAGTTGCATATATTTACCCATGATACTTTGTTTCTTCAGAAAAAGATGTGAACATTGGTATCTCACCTGCATTCCACAAGTATTTGAAAAATCCGACCATGACTGAAAAAATGAACAATGATTTTATATAAGGAGAACACAGTGCTGTTCCCAGGAAAAGAAAGGAACCAGCTAAAAATGCTCCTGCCTGAGTACAAAAATGCAAATATATTCCCGTTGAAACAACACTGAACCAGCTGCATCAGTTCTCATGTAAAATTTTGGCATGCGAACATATTCAAACATTCTAAAAGAGAATAGTTGAGTGGGCGTGGAAGAAAGAATAGGTGGTCTGGGTATGAGCGTACAGATTGTCATTGAGGAAGACGGGCAGACACAGTAGAAAAAGATAAATGGGATAGAGTAACAGTTAGAGCAAAATAGAGAGGAGACAGTGAAATTGAACAAGAGAGATGAATCTAGATTAGGTGGCCTGAGTAGGAGAGTATAGAGAGTCATTGAGGAAAAGAGGCAGACAGTATAAAAGATAAATGGAAAGAGTAACAGTTAAGAGCAAAATAGAAAGGAGACAGTGAAATTGAACAAAAGAGATGAATCTCGATTAGGTGGTCCATGGCCCCCAGAAGGATGTGGCTGGGTGGATCCATGGGTCCTGGGCTCGGTGCTGAAGGGGGCCCGAGCCCGGCCATAAATGATTCAATTTTTTGGTTACTGAAATTAAAAACAAACTAGAAAAAACATGTTTAATATTTTTCATCCAACGAAATTTAAGAAGATTTTACAGGCAATTGTAGTAGATATTTATGATAAACCGCTTGTAACGTTTCTGCTATGTTGCAAACTCCTAAAAATCAGTTGCCAACATTGAAACATGAAATATCTGATACCTCAAGTAAAACTTCATTACCGGACATGTGATATTTCACATTTTCACCTTCTGTTGGAAATTCTATTAACACTATTAGTAAAATACCTTTTAAGAAATAGTACATTGATTTAAATATAACTTTGCCTGACCTTTTACGTAATTTTCAGTTTTTTATACTTTCGTAAAAAATAGCTGCAAACACTAAAAATGCCTTACACTTAGTTTTGGATATTGCTGAACCTACATAGATACTAATTTGTATAAAAACAATAATGCTACATGTTATAAACTATTGCACAACATGATTTCATATATACCTTTTGTTTAAATAAATTAGGGCAGACCATGTTATATATCACTAGATCCTAAATTAAATACTGATAATTTTTCATGCACTAAAATTAATAATCCGTTTGGTACTAAGAAACTATCTTCGAAATTAACAAAACTACGACAACCATATACAAATCTGTATTAATAAATAATTTGACCACAAACCGAAACACATTAAAATACCTTTTCATAATAATAGTAATCCTACACACTATTGGCAAAACAAATATGTGTGCATTTCGAAAACACACATAATGTAAATAATTTGACGACTGTAAACACTAGTCAAAAGGATGACGTTAAATTTGTGCACTACATTTAAATACAAATTTCGTGAAACAAATACATACATTGACATAAATAGTCAAAGCTTAAATGTAATTTTTTAATTCCTGTATTTTGGCATATTTAATGTAAAAGAATACTGTTTAATTTTGAATTACAAAACTTTGTCATCATTCTTATTACATAGTTAAGCAGAAAGATGTTGGAGAGAAACCATTGTTTGTTTAGTCGGTTATAGTCTGGGATAGACTAGTTGAGTGGCCAGAAACCTGTAAGCAGCTGTGTTGGCTTGCTGCTGCATTTCTTGATTGTGCAATGTTTAAGTGGAAATAAAAATCGTTTCCATATCAACTAAGATGCTTTTACTTTACAAAAAGATCCTGTAAAATCAATTTCTTTAGTGAATGCCGAAGACAACTCACAACGCAATGGACTTCAGCCAGCATATAAGATAAGTTCAACTTCACCTACAGTGGAATGATTTCGTTATAGACTGAGAACTAATAAACATTTCCGTGATTCAGGAATATATTAGGGCTCAGTTTGAGTCATTCCGAAAAGAGGTGATGGACGTTAGACGCTTATCTTAATTTTTTTTTTATTGATGGTCTTAGTTATTGCCATTGGTTGGTAATGTATGTGTATCATCTAACGTGACCAACCGTACCGATTTTTTCGGGACAGTCCTGAATTTTTTCAAATGTAATTCAGTACACCTATTTGTCCCGGATTTATCAGTTGTGTTCCGATTTAGAAATTTATCTCACATGTATGGGTCTAATTTATTATTGGTTTTAATTATAGTGGAAAACTGTTTGTCAAAAGGTTCGTTAGACTTAAGGTACTTCTCATACTGTCGAAACCATTTCACACTGTTTCCAATGAGCTTATGCGCCCAAACTATACCGGTGAGAAAATCAGTGAATGGACCACTAACACCATTTTTGCAGGTCAAAGATGGATTGATATTATTTCTCATTTCAGACAGAATCATGTGCCATTCTCTAATCTGCTAAAGCTAGTGCAGCTTCTCTTCTGCCTTTCTGTAAATAATGCTGTCACTGAAAAGGTATTTTCCACACATGTATAATATGTGGACAAGTGACAAAATAAAGCTTGCTGTAGAAACTGTGAAATCAATATTAGTAACTAGAGTAAATTATGATGAAACTTGTATAGAATTTTTTCACATGTTGTTGAAAAAGACAGACTTCGTGAAGAAAGTTCACTGCACTATTAAATACAGTTGTTCTGATCACATTCCTTCATTATATAAAGTTCTAATGAAGTGTAAATTAATGTACTTTTTGTAATAACTACAATGATATTTTGTAATTATTACTTTCATTAAAATCTTCTAATATAATGAAAATAAATATATAAATTACAAAATCTGTAATGTCTCCCAAATTTGGATCTAGAAAATGTGCTTATGTCCATAATTTCAATCTAGAAAATTTTTTCTCCTTGCGAATTGCACTCACTGAACAGAGACGGTGCTGATGCTGTTAACTGAATTATGATGTGATTCTTTTTTTTAGAAATAATGAGAGTTTATGTTCTTTCTTCTCTATTAGGGCTGGTCATTGGGATTTAGCAGATACTGACAGCTTCTATGAAATTCTACCCACATAGACCGTCTTCAGTAGGCCTGCAATCTGTCAACCATAAAAGGATCCAATGAAGGTTCTCAATACGTTTATGAGAAAAGCTTCAAACAATTTTTTTGGTACTGAGTAGAAGAATTGGACATTTTTATACGATTCAGGGCCGGATTAAGACAATCACAAGTACCGGTACCTTGGCAACCCTTAGTGGTTGCCTTTGAAATTTGTCGCTATTTAACGGAAAGTCTTGTTTCATAGTAAAAGGGAAAAAAAAACATAAAATTTAAATATTCACTTGATGTATTCATACTAATCCCGCCATCAAGAGCAACTTTATTGTTGTTCTGGTATCCCGGAACGATATGTTTGAGAGCCCGCCAGACCACATGGACTATGACAGCAGCCGTTAGGCGGCGCGCACAACCTATTAGCGCTGCACATCGTGGCGCGCCTACCGCGCCGGTCATCTGCGCAGAGAGCCGCACTATATAGGGCCGGAGCCACCGCTCGCTCCTCAGTCTTGTGTTCACTGCGCTCCGTTTACCTTCGCTATTCATTGGTTATCTGGCTTCGTACTCTGCTCTGTCACGGTTCCGATTTGGCTTTCGTTTGGATCTTTGTTTTCGATTAGTTGTTGTTATTGTCGTCTCTGTGGTTTCGTGGAGTGTTTCTCGTCAGCGGCGACGCTTGATCGGTCGGTCGTCGCTCCCGACCTAGTCAGGTCTTCGGTCACTATAATTGGTGACGAGGTAAAAGGTTCCATCACGTTTCATGGACGAACGACTTGTGCAACTCGTGGAGCAGCAACAACAACAGCTGCTCCTACAGCAACAGCAAACTGATTTGTTACGACAGGAAATTCAACTGTTGGCGGAACGCTTACAGGTTCAGGGTTCCCAACCCGTCCAAGCGGTTGTCACGTCGTCGACGGATCCCCCCCCCCCCCCTGCGTTTCTGCCCTTTAACGACGCCAAAGAGGATTGGGATACTTACTTACAGCGGCTGAAACAGCACTTTGCCGCCTTTCAGGTCTCTGATGACGCTCTCCAACGGTCGCTTTTTCTTTCTTGGGCTTCCCCCGAGACGTTTTTCTTACTAAAGAAGTTGGCCCCCCCTCTCCAATCCGGTGGCACTGACGTTCGAGGAGATGTGCGCATTGCTTTCGAACTATTATTCCCAACGATTTCACATTGTCACATCGTGCCTCGAATTCCATCAGTATCACAAACAGCCAGGTCAATCATATCGGTCATGGGTGACAGATTTGCAAGGACTGAGTCGGCGTTGGGAATTCACGTGCTCCAACCCGTCTTGTAAAACCTCCTATGCTGACTCTCTCATCCGTGATGTTGTCGTTCAGTTGGCTCCAGATCCGGAAGTGCGGATGGCGGCCCTCAAGCTGGACGACCCCTCTCTGGAGGACATCCTGAAGATTGCACATTCTTTCGAGATTGCACAGGTGGCGAATGAGCGCCTCATGACTCGTCCTCAGGTAGCAACTGTACAACCGCCGCAAAGGGGACGTAACGTTCGGAAGGTCTTGCCCCGCCGGCAGCGTCGTGATCCTTCCCTCTCTGACGTGTCCATGGCCATGACCGGTCACTTCTCGTCGGAGTAGGCTACGTGGTTTACCGTCCTGTCCCAACTGTTTTACGGCGCACCAACGGGCAGACTGTCCAGACCGCTGGACCCACTGTAGTCATTGTGGAAAAGATGGGCATCTCCATTCGGTTTGTCGGCAAACGGCAGGACAGTCTTCCCCGACTTCTTATTGGCGTCAGGGGACAGTTCATGAACTGCGGGCTACTGTTCCTTAGGGTGATTCTCCCGCTACCAAATTGTTTATTGATCTCAGAATAGCTAACCATGACATCCGCTTCCAGGTGGACACAGGGGCGACAGTCTCCCTGGTGAACCTCCCGACATATGCCCGTCTCGGCTACTCAGCATTGGACCCGCCCTCCCGCAGGTTGGTAGCATATGGTGACAGTGCGATTCCTCTGAAAGGTCATTTTACCACTTTGGCAACTTACAAAATGGTTACACGTCCTGTAACACTCTTTGTGGTCAATAGCCACTCAGCTGGCAACATTTTCGGCCTCGATGCGTTCTCACTGTTTGGGTTCTCCATCTCCGATGAGGTGCAGGTCATTTCTGACACAGTTCCTTTCGCGTCTCTGTTCAAACCGGGTCCAGGGTGTGCAACAAATTTTGAGGCCCATATTACTTTACGCCCCGATGCGATGCCCCGTTTCTGCCGTGCACGCCCTCTTCCGGTCTCCCTACGGATGGCGGTAAAGCTGGAACTCAACCGTCTGCACGCCGCAGGAGTCATCGAACCTGTCAAAACGAGTGTCTGGGCCACACCACTGGTAGTGGTCCTCAAGCCTAATGGCGCCCTCCGCCTTTGTGGCGATTTTAAATCCACCATCATTGCCCAGGCACAGGTCGAAACCTACCCAATTCCACGGCAAGAGGACCTCCTCACGAAGCTTGTTGGCGGCAAATACTTTTCTAAGATAGACCTGGCTGACGCCTATTTGCAAATCCCGCTCGATGAGGAATCTCAACGAATCGTGGTCATCAATACCCCTTTTGGTCTTTACAAATACAAACATTTACCTTTTGGGATTTCTTCGGCTCCAGCCATCTTCCAGAGGTATCTCGAATAATTAACCATGCCTATACCCGGTTGTGCCAACTATCTTGATGATGTCATCGTTACTGGGGCTACACACCAGGAGCACTTGCATAACGTCTGCACTCTCTTCACCACATTGCGGGACGCTGGGCTCAGGTGCCGCCTCGATAAATGCCAGTTGTTCCAGGAACGGGTCGAATACCTTGGCTACTTGCTCTCCAAAGACGGAATCCAGCCCACAGATCGCAATGTATCGGCGGTCGATGCTCTACCACGCCCTCAAAACCTACAGGAGTTACAGGCGTTTTTGGGAAAGGTGAACTATTATGCAAAGTTCCTCCCACAAGCGACCCAGATTATGCACCCCCTCAACTGTCTCCGGAAGAAAGGTGTGCAATTCTGGTGGTCAGATGCTTGTGAGCATTCCTTTCAGCAGCTAAAGCGCCTGTTGCATTCGGCACCCTGCCTTATGCCCTTTTCTCCATCACGTCCCCTTGTTCTGGCAGCGGACGCATCTCCATATGGCATTGGAGCGGTGTTGGCACACCGCAATGATGATGGTACTGAACACCCGATAGCCTATGCGTCCAAGACCCTGACGCCTGCTCAAAAGAACTACTCTCAGATAGAAAAGGAGGCGTTGGTGATCGTCTATGCGGTTAAGAAATTCCATGTGTATCTTTTTGGGGCCAAGTTTAACCTCATTACTGACCACAAACCATTGGTCGCTCTATTTGGGCCACACTCTTGGCTCCCAGAACGTACGGCCCAAAGACTCCAGCGTTGGGCTCTATTTCTTAGTTCCTACAATTACACCATTAAGTACAAGCCTACTACACAACATGCCAATGCAGACGCTCTTTCTCGTCTGCCTTCAGGACCTGATCCAGCATTTGACTGACATGAAGTCTCCTGTTTCCACATTGATCTGGAACGGCAACATATTTTGGATGGGTTCCCTATCACAGCCACGCGCATTGCTGCAGACACACGCCAGGACCCCCTCTTACGACGGGTCATCCATCATGTACTTCGTGGGTGGCCCACTTACTTCCCGAAGGCGACAGCCTCCCAGCTACGTGCCTGGTCCCATCTCTCTCGTCGATTGTCTGTCATTGATGGTGTTCTCCTCCTCAATGCTGAGGGCGATACCCACCGGGTGGTTATCCCACCTGCTTTATGCCCTCAGGTTCAGGATCTTCTCCATCGGGGACATTGGGGTATGTCACGTATGAAATCCCTGGCCAGGAGACACGTTTATTGGCCAGGTCTGAACAAAGACGTGGAGGCCATCGTCCGCAATTGCTTCACTTGTGCTCAGCACCAGGCTGCTCCGGCCCAATCTTTGTCTCTCTGGCCTGCTCCACGTCACCCTTGGGACTGCATCCATCTTGACTTTGCGGGCCCCTTTCTGGGATCTATGTGGCTTATTGTCATTGATGCCTATTCCCACTACCCCTGTGTAGTCAGCATGGCGTCCACCACCACGACTGCCACACTCAATGCCCTCACACAAATTCTTGCTATCGAGGGTCTTCCCCGTACCATCGTCTCTGACAATGTGCCCCAGTTTACAGCGGCAGCCTTTGAGCAGTTTTGTGATGCAAATGGCAACAAACACCTGTTAAGTCCGCCATTCCACCCAGCCTCTAATGGTGCTGCTGAGCGGATGGTGCGGACGTTTAAACAACAAATGCTGAAATCTGTGGGCACCTCCACCAGCACAGCAGCCCTCACATTATTCCTGAGTACCTACAGGACTACCCCTATCCAGGATCGTAGCCCGGCAGAACTCCTCCATGGCTGCCAGCCACGCACCCTTCTCCATCTCTTGGCCCCACAGCCCTCGAAACCAAGGACGCGGTACACTGGGCAATATGCACCAGAATCCGCTGTGTGGGCCCGTTCCTATGGTACGAAGCCCTCATGGGTGCCGGTTACCGTAGTGGCCACTCACGGGCGACGCCTCCTCTCTGTCAACACTCAGAGGGGTTTGGAGCGCCGACATACTAACCAACTTCGCCCTCGTTTCCCTGCCTCATCACAACCAGTAGCACAGCCAGACTCAGAGCCCCTGCTATCGCCAATTCCTCAATCACACGGCTACAATCTGTGCTCTCGGGCATTGTCCATGGCTCCAGTCGATGCAGACACAGAGATGGCACACTCTCAGCCGCAACGGTGCTCACAGGGCAGATCACCCGCTGACACACCCCCACCACCGGGGCCCCATGTGCACCTCGGGGCGGCATCGGCAACCCCAGGGGACACGGGCATGGAAGTAGAGACCTCCACATTCACCCTCTCGGCAATCGCCTTCCACACCACCGCATCCTTGTACCTCTACGGAGGCCCCACATCCGTACCTTGACTTAGCGGGCTCTCCACCCGTGACACAACTCGTGCCATCGGTCCACCTTCCAAAGCACCGTCCTGGGTGCTTCCGTCCCTATTTGCCCATTTCAGGGGGGAGGGATCTGGTATCCCGGAACGATATGTTTGAGGCGCGCACAACTTACTAGCACTGCCATGGCCACTAGAGAGCTGCACGCCGTGGCGCGCCTACCGCGCCAGTCATCTGCGCAGAGAGCCGCACTATATAGGGCCGGAGCCACCGCTCGCTCCTCAGTCTTGTGTTGACTGCGCTCCGTTTACCTTCGCTATTCATTGGTTATCTGGCTTCGTACTCTGCTCTGTCACGGTTCCGATTTGGCTTTCGTTTGGATCTTTGTTTTCGATTAGTTGTTGTTATTGTCGACTCTGTAGTTTCGTGGAGTGTTTCTCGTCAGCGGCGACGCTTGATCGGTCGGTCGTCGCTAGTCGCTCCCGACCCAGTCAGGTCTTCGGTCACTATAGTTGTCTCTACTTTTCCTTTAATAGGACAGTAGTGTTGATTACCACGGCAGTCTTACTTCACATGAACCAGCGACAATACCCATTTTGATTTGTCACCCAGTCGGCCGCCAATTTGTGTTGAAACACCAGAAATGTTTGATGTTACCGACAGGCACAGTTTGCCTTTTTGCATACAACATGTCGCTTTAGGCTCCTCAACAATGGGTAGTGTCTGCAGAGGCTGTCCTCAGCCGGTGTAACATCTGCAAACCCCCCTGATTTCTACGAGTAATTCATATGTCAATTTTTGTTATTAGATGAAAATGTCTGCATATTCATATTTGCCGTGAAATTATTGTCAACTTACAGAAACACTACATCGGTCATTATGATACTAGATATTGCAACAATGAATTTGTATTTCGTCAACCAGATTGAACTCCAGAAATATGCAAAAATATTATACCAGATGTTAGGGAGGCCTTTCTTAAAAATTGGAAAAATATTTACCAGTTTACTATAAAGCTATAAATAAGATAAATATAGAATAGTTTTAGTGTCACTGTAATGTTCAAAACACCTAATACATCGTTACATTCCTATTTCTCCAGTTTTATTGTGTGTTAGTTTTAGATACAAGTTCGTTGTTTTTAAGCTCATATTGGTATCTTTAGTTGAATATTTGCCTTGTTGTAGCTTAAATTTTCCACATTTTGTGCATGTTTGAACACATACATTCCACTTGGCAAAGCCGACTGGTGAACTATCTGGGCAGTAGTACTGTCGTGATTACATGCAGAAGAATGATAAACGGAGGTGATGCGAAATTAATCTACCAGGTATTCTGAAAAGTACAGCTTAACATGTTATACGCCATTTAAAAATCATTTTACACAGGAAATATCGAGAGGCCAAATTGGCCCCTTTACCAATTTTTCCCATGTGTTCTGATCAAACTGTTAAATGAAATGAGTTGACTTCTGTGATTTTTCATTTTTTTATATAAAATATTGTGCACTCTTCGACTTGTGCACCCTGTTCTACTTCAAATAGATTCCGAATTATTAAGGTTACTACCTAGAAGGACTGCAAGACCAATTTAGCCACTCATAGCATTTCTCTGTATTTCCAGCGTGTTTCCTCGTAATACTGTCTATGAAATAAAACCTGCTGCTGTCTCCGTTGTTTCAGTATGCGACAACAATGCCATACATTCCAGTACTAATTTGGTAGGGTAGCTGGGGATGGCAGTCATGTATGGATGAGTTACTCTTGAGTGATTGTGTGAGTGAATGTGATCTTTTCTGACGGTCATGTCAGAAAATTTACAAGTTGTACAAATGTGAATATGAGTTTGTTGGCAGCTCAGCGATCATCTTTATGCTGAGTTGCTAGCTATCCTCATATTATCAACATTCCAATCTGGACCTTCCATTGATAAAAAAATCAATAAAAGTACATATGATGGTTACACTGAATTATCTTTCACAATCTGGCCACATAAGCAATAAAACTGCATGGGGCCAATTTGGCCCCAGGTGTTCTTATACCATAACTTGCATGCGATCCTTTTAGCATTAAATACCATGTAGACTAGATAGCAGCTATAAAACCATCATATACCAGTAATTAGTTCCTTTTCCCAATTTACTCTGGTTGTCGTACCACTAGGGATTCGTTCTCAAGTCATGGCGTTGGTGCAGTAGTTTTACATTACTTCTGGCGTGGCATGAAGAGGTATTGTTGGATTAGCTTTCAGTGTAATGTAGCGATAGATTTTTTCTTTTCTTTTCGCCAACTTCCTTCGAAGATGAGTCTTTCACGTGTGTACAGTAATTCTGCCTTACCTGGTGCAGAGTCTGCCAGAGGTACAAACAAGTGTTAAGCTCAACTATGGCTTACTGTGGCCCAAGGCCATAACCAGGAGGGGGGGGGGGTCATGAAGAGGATCAATTCCCCCCCCCCCCCCCCCCCCCCACACACACAAAAAGCCTCACTATTCACATAATTCCTGATAAAGTAACTCAAGTAAAGTTTCACAAGTTAGAATATACAGTAGTGCGTCCCGACAAGACAGAAGATGATCGGGGCCGACTACTGTTGGACGGCGTGACGGATGGGTCGCGCCTCGGCGGGGAAGGAGAGGAACTCTTTTTCCTTGTTGGCTCTTCTGGAAGAGTGACAGTGAGAAGAGGCAGTGGATATTTGAGAAGCCTGAGAACGCAGAAAATCTTCACAGACAGGTTCCTTTTTGAAAGACCGGGCATCTTGTTTAGGTGCCCGCGGTTTATTAGAGGTTGACGAAGACTGAACTTTAGAAGCAGCAGGAGGAAGCGGGGACGTGGAACGGGCAATCTTCGGGCTGGCGGATCGCACAACTGTGTCAGCGAAAGTGAAGTCACAGGTCTGGGTACCTGAATCCTTAGTAGGTCGAGTGGAGGTGAGGACCTTACTGTATGTGCCCCCTGGGAGGACAGTGGGCTTTCGACTCGCCAACAACTTTCAAGCGGCAGATGTTGATACCTTTTCTGTAACCCGAATTTGCTGAATGATCTTTTCGTCCTTATATACAGGGCAGTCCTGAGAGGAAGCCGCATGGTCACCATTGCAATTAAGGCAGTGAGGGGACGGAGGTGGGCAATCCCCCTCATGGGCGTCCCTACCACAAGTGACACATTTTGCTGCATTTGGGCAAGATTGAGGGGTATGGTTGTATCTGTGGCATTGGAAACAGCGTGTTGGGTTTGGTATATAAGGGCGGATGGAGATAACTTCATACCCTGCTTTGACCTTTGACGGGAGTTCAACTCTGTCGAACGTCAAGAACACAGTACGAGTTGGTGTCAGCTGGTTATCTACCTTTTTCAACACCGTATGCATGGCTGTTACACCCTGATCGGACATATAGGTTTGTATGTCTTCATCAGACAACCCGTCAAGGGATCTCGTGAAGACTACCCCCTCGTGACGAGTTGAGTGTGCGATGCGCTTCTACCTTGACAGTAAACGTGTGTAACAACGTAGTCCAGATTAGTTTTTGGGCTTGGAAGGCACTGTCCGCTTCCAGCAACAATGTTCCATTGCGCTGATGCGAACAGGTTTTAACAGGGCCAGCAATTGCATCAACACCTTTCTGAATGATGAAAGGATTTACAGACGTGAAATCTTTACCGTCGGTTCGAGAAACAACAAGGAATTTCGGAAGATTAGGCAGAGTTTTCTTTTGCTGAGGCGAATCTATCTTTCGTTTCTGGGTCAAAGTCACAGAAGAAGAGAAGGAAGTCATTGCAGAAGTGTTCCCCACGATTACCGGCGTCTCCGATGGCATGCTCTTTCCTAGTGGGGGCCCTCTCTGAGGGTTACCCGCCTTAGGTGATTGTTCACACCTCAGGTCACACCTCCCGAGAACTGACAGATGGATTAATCGGCATGTTTGGAAGTACCAGCTCAGGTAATCACCCCTCCCTGGCCCTGGCCTTTACCAGGGGGTATGTACGTGCCCTACTTGTCTACCTGGGGCGGGGAATTACGCGTTACCCCGTCACCTGCTACGCATGATAATGCGTGGGTCGGCCTTCAGACATGCACAGGGAGGAAAGAAGAAGAAGAGAGGAAGTGAAGAGAAAGAAGGAAAGAAGTGTCTCAAACACCGAAGCGGAGACTAATGAGGAGGAGAAGAAGGCTAGGAGAGTACAGCGAGGAGAGAAAGACAGAAGCAAAGGTTAGGAAAGGAAGAAACCAAAGAATACGAGAAACCAAAGAATACGAGAAACCATGACAAGAAACCACCTTAACTCACAAGGGCTAAGGCATAAACCAGGAGGGAAAGTGAAGCAGCCTGGGGCAGAAGAAAGGCTGCTTCGGCTCGGTGCCCCATGCGCACCAAACACGTACCCACAAAAGAGCTGTGGGTCCCCTGGGGGGGGGGGGGGGGACACAATGGCAGAAGAAGGCAATCAAAATTTTTCAGTTGGTGAATGTACGTAGAGTCAATTCTCTTTTTTGTTACTTACCTGCAATACACTAATAAACATGTGAGAGAAGTTTATAGACACCAAGCAGCATATTATCATATACTTCAATGCTGCCAACTAGGTAGAGAGGTATTGGATACTTCAGTACAGACAAAAAATTATGGTAGTGAATCTTTTTAGAATGTTATGAATACATGATATCTGGAGATTTCTGTTCACATATTATCAATACAAATGTTCTATTTGAAAATTAAAGATTTGAAAGATAATGAATTTCAATAAATTAAAAAAAATAATGGAGTGTGGAAAATGCTTCATCTTTCCTACAGCACATCTCAATTGCAGCGGATCTTGATTGGTCACTGCTGTTGTAGAATAGCTGTGCACACTGAGACGACTTGCTCCTGTTGGAGATCTCCTTCCTGGACACCTATCTCCAAGGGCCTCAAAGTAGTGGTGTGATTGCCAACTGATCAACATGTTAATTTCCTAATATACCGAGGTGGCCTGGTATCCAAACAAATGCGACAGAGCAACCTGACTTGCCAAGGGTGAAGACTGCATCCTGAATTGACCGCAATACAAGATGTTTAGGAAAACACTGCTCTAGGGCCTGCAAGCCACTCAGGGAGTCACTACAGGAGATAAATGACCCCCAGGGGCAAGCTCGGGGATGTTTCAGAGCTCGTAAAATTGCAACAAGCTCTGTGGTGAAGATGCTACTTCCACAAGGCAGGGATCACTGTTTGCAATGGTCACCACAGACAAAGGCATACCCAGCTTGGCCGTCGACCAAAGAACCGTCTGTTTAAGTAACTTCCACTCTGTGGGATGAGTCAAGCAGTGCTTTTAACTGGCGATGGAGATTCAACGGTGTTACTGTGGCTTTCGAGTCCTGGGATGTTGTTGTTGTTATTTAAAGGGGACCAAACTACTGGATCATCAGTCCCCTGTTCCTAACAAAGAATGTCCATTTAATTGGAAACAATAACCATATGAATACTCAAGAGGAGTACATGTCACCGATGAAATTTCACAAACAACACAAATAGAGAAACCAACAGCACAGATATAAAAAAATAAAACAATTTAGTCAATCATACTAAAATGGTTAAAAGTCAGGAGAAATCACCCTACATTAAATAGAATTGTAAAAGCCGGCTGCACGTATAAAACATAGCACAGACTCAGCCATGCAGGCATCGTCCCCTAGCACTAAGGATAGGGTAGTTGGAAGTTTAAAAGATTGCTGAAATGGGGCTAAAACAGTACAGCCCATCAGGAGATGAACCACTGTCAAGGCACCACCACAGTGACGCATGGGCGGTGGCTCACGGCGAAGTAAATAGCCGTGAGTCAACCAAGTGTGCCCGATACAGAGGCGGCATAGCACGATGGATTCTTGACGATGGGGCCTCAGTGAGGTTTTCCATGTGGCTGTGGATGGTTTGATTGTGCGAAGCTAGTTTGGCACACTCAGTGCAGACCATTCCAAGCCCCAAGCGTCTCGCACCTTCCGGTGTAGCATCCACCTAAGGTCCGTTTCCACGAAACCAATATCAAGAGGGCACGAGGTGGTGGCCTGCTTGGCCAACTGATCCACACGTTCATTACCAGGTATGCCGATGTGCCCTGGGGTCCATACAAAGACCACTGAGCGACCAGACCTATTGAGAGCAGCAACAGTGTCTTCGATATTCTGCACCAGAGGGAGTTTGCTGAAGCACTGGTCAAGCGCTCGCAAAGCACTCAGGTAGTCGCTACAGAGGACAAACGACTCCCCAGGGCAGACTCGGAGATGTTCCAGAGCTCTAGAGATAGCCACCAGCTCTGCAGTGAAGACACCACTCCCACTTGGCAAAGACCGCTGTTCAAAAAGGTCACCATGGAGAAAGGCGTACCCAGAATGGCCATCTACCAGGGAACCATCGGTATAAATGACCTCTGCACCGTGGAATGAGTCAAGGAGTTCCTGGAACTGGCGACAAAGAACTGATGGTGAAATGGAGGCTTTCGAGTCCCAGTACAAGTCCAACCGTAGCTGCGGATGAAGAATACACTAAGGAGGTGTTTGGGAAGAGTAGTGGAAAGTAGGAGGGAAGGGAAGGGATTCAAGGGAGAAGAGAAGGGAATGGACACGGACTGCAATCGGGAGACTCAACCGAGTTCGTCTTTGAGGGGATGGGAGTGCAGCAGTTGGGAAGAGAAGCCTGCGATGCAGATGGTGGTCTGAGGTGTGGACACGAGCGACATACGAGGACAGCAATTGTTGCCGACGGTAACGCAGTGGGGGAACCCCAGCCTCAATGAGGAGGCTCATTACCGGGCTTGTACAAAAGGCTCCCGTTGCCAAGCGAACACCAGCATTTAAGATGGGGTCTAAGACCCGAAGCGCAGAAAGGGGTGCCGAGTCATACATCTGGCTCCCATAGTCCAGGCGGGACTGGATGAGAGCTTTATAAAGTCGTAAGAGAGTTGGATGGGTGGCTCCCCAAGCAGTGTGGCTGAGGCAGCTCAGTATTTTTAAGTGCCGCCAGCACTTTTGTCGAAGCTGTTGTAGGTGGGCGACCCACGTGAGCCGGAAAGATAGCTGCCTCCCCTCGACCTGTTCTTTGCGAGTGCGGAAGCCCGCAATATAAGCAGAAGTTGCAGAGGCACTGGCATAATGGTCCGCCATGTGTTCAGAGATAGCAGCTGGATCCATGCATATAGTACCCCAAATGTTCCAAGCTAGGGATTCCCGCCTGTGGTCGGTACCCAAAAAGGCGCCGAACCTGTGACTACACCCGACATGGGGCGGCGCGAGAGCCGATGGTAGCGACATATTTCTCCCAACAGTCCTGCTGCTTACTCTGGCATATCAGCCTCCAAACCTCCAGCATTTAAAACAGCGCATAGGGGGAGGAACGTAGGGCTTTACGTCACATTGGTAAATCATCACCTTGACCTTCTCAGGCAATGAGTCGCCCTCGAAGGCCAAGATGAATGCACCAGTGGCGACCCTGTTGTCCTTCGGACCCCTATGGACTTGCCGTATAAAGTGGACACCTTGCCGTTCCAAGTTCTTGCGGAGTTCGTCATCTGACTGCAAAAGGAGATCCCTATGAAAAATCAAACCCTGTACCATGTTCAGGCTTTTGTGTGGGAACAGCAGCCAGCTTGTCACAGGCGAGGACGTAGTTATTAAAACTGATCCCGATCGAATCTTCGACATGCCGTCTACTTCTCCAAACTTATCTTCCAAGTTTTTGACAAAAAAGAGAGGCTTTGTGTTCACTAAAGATTCACCATCAGTCCTAGCACACACTAAATACCTTGGAGCATATTGTTGTCCTTGGCTACGAGTCCTGCGTTCCTCCCATTGCGTGCCCTGCCCAAGGAAGGGAACGACTGGGGGTCATAAGTCTCAGCATTGAAGTCTACTTTTCCTTTCTTAGAGATGGTGGTTAAACGCCCACCAGCGTTACTCTGGGTTCTTTTCATGGTGTTCCCACGAGCAGCTAGGGAAATAAAGGTCCACCCAGGCAGAGCCCCACTTGCCTGGGTAAGCCTTATACATCTGAGGAGCGGCAGGTTCCTCAGAGGTTGCTCGCTGGCGACTGTTCAATCTCAACAGCCCTGCATCTCCTCGGCACGTAGCACACCTTGAGATTGAGGTTTTTTTTTTATAGAGATTTGTACCGTCCTCACAACGCGGGCTATTAAGACAAGATCCCCAGGCTCTGAAATGTACAACGTTCCATCGTCGTGCCGAATGATGGTCGCTGAGGCACGCACAGAGCTTACGGTGTAGCGGACTGTTGGAGCGACACAGCCCACAGCTCAGGACCCCGGGTTCGCCAAGCCCGTACTCAGCAAATTAATGCTGAGCCCCTGAGGGGAGATGTGCTTGTATGAGGGCCTTGTAGAGCTCCAAAAGAGTTTGATGGGCAGCTCCTCAGTGTGGCTGAAGCACAGAAGAATGTTGTGATTGCAGCCGATGAAGGTGTGGCACCCAAGTGAGCTGGGCATCGTAGAGCATAATTAATACACTGCATCTCTTGAACACATAGCAGTTCACCAGCCACATACAGTTCAGGAAACAGGTGTACTGCCTGATGGCGACAAAAGTGCATAACCCGAGTTTTGAAGGCAGAGAACTGGAACCTGTGGGCTAAGTCCCATCACTGCGCCCTTTGAATGGCTCCCTGCAATTGTCTTTCAGTGACACCAGAGTTAGCGGAACTAAAGTACATACAAAATTCATTGACATACAGTGAAGTGGGAACCGATGGAAACCGGGAGTGTGTGGCAGAGGGACTGTGTCAGCTTTCAGATAATACCACATATAAAGTTTGTCAAGACAATCCTATCCCTGATGTCCAGGCAGAGCTTCAAGGAATCTACAAAACCTTAGGCCCCCTACAAAACCTTTCACCTGACTCCATCAACCATGACCCCACCAACACCCCGCACCCCCACCTTCTACCTACTTCCAAAGATTCACAAACCCAATCATCCCGGCCGCCCCATTGTGGCCGGTTACCAAGCCCCAACAGAACGAATCTCTGCCTACATAGAGCAACACCTTCAACCCATCATGTGCAGTCTCCCATCCTTCATCAAAGACACCAACCACTTCCTCGATCGCCTGAAATCCTTGCCTAGCCTGTTACCTCCTGAAACCATCCTTGTAACCATTGATGCCACTTCCTTATACACAAATATCCCACATACCCAGGGCCTTGCTGCAATGGAATATTTCCTTTCACGCCGACCACCCACTTCCCTACCTAAAACCTCTTTCCTTAATACCGTGTGTTGACATTATATGCAAAAAAAATTGTACTTCTTACTCCAATGCTTTAGGGTAAGTTCATTCTACATAATGATTTTAAATTCTTAAGATGCCAAAGAAATGCATGTTCCAATGAGATGTGATAGTATTGGTGTTATAACGACAGTCACAATGTGCAGAATTCCTAAGTGGAAACCTTACACAGTGCTGTTCATCTAACTTTAGAGGAAATTTATGTTGGTGACAGAGTATGTCCTGGGCATCTGAATACTTATTCCCCAGTTACTCCTAACCTGTGGTCCGAACAGCTGCCAAGAGATGGGTTATCTTACTGTATATATGCTAAAGACAGATTTCCAAGAAAAACTGGTACTAACAGTTGCACTAATGTTTTTAATTATGATTATCAATTTTGTACAAAACTATTGAAAATCCAGACACTGCTGCGATCTCTATGTCAGTGAAAATAGCACGTCCTACTTATTAAATTACTTTAATTTTGATTCCAAGAACTAGCCATTCCTTGGTCAATAATCCCATAATATTTGTTATACAAGTGGAGTGTTTAGGTATTGGATGCAAATAGGCACAACTGGAGCACCATCAGAGTGAAGATTAAATCTAGAATAAAAGAAAGTACATTATTTGTATGCACTGTGCAGAGAAGAAAAATTGACTTCAAATGGTAGTTCAAGAGAGTAATATCAGAGTCGAACATAAAGAGTCACAAAACGCCGAGAGAATTTTTGCAACCTTGCGACTGCAGTGCTGCCACGTGGCTGGGTTGTAAAAACATACTGTGAAATGCTTGAGTAATGAATGTGTATTTGGAGTGAAGCAGCACATTCTAAATACTTCGTATTTAGGAGCTTTTGTGAAATTGTAGCAACTATCAAAAACATAATTCGGAAATTTCTCATTTGCAAAGGATGCTCAGAAGTAAGAGAATAATGTTACAAATAACAAGTGTTCATTTACGGTGGTTTGTTATACTTTTAGGAATAGAAGTAAATCTTTAACAATTCATTCACGTCCAAACTTCTGCTCTTAATCATAATCACAAATACTTGACCATTATTTCACCAGTTGCCGAGTGGTCGTCGTGCAGAGCGCACCTCTCCAGAGCCAGCACACTTTTCAGTTGTAAGTGAAAACAGCTTCTCTCTAGAAGCTAAATATTTTGACTTTTCAGTGCACTTTCGCTTCACTTCAATAAAGTTATTGTGTGTTCGCGTTTTTATTTGAATCATATTCGCGTTAAATATTTGATTAGTGCATTATTCCGCAGTGTGAATCGCGCAGCGAGTCATCTGTCCTTATTTTCTGATTAGAAACGACATATCTGGACGCCAGAGGTAACCTATCGTAAGTAACATTTCGCCTACTTTACAGGAGAGCAAAAAGAAGCTGCTGCGACTCGGATTTTGCTACCCGTAGAATAAGTCAAACACCCAATCATGAAGAGCTCTAATTTTTATATCTTTTCTAGTTAGTCTCTACATGTACTTCGTGTTTAGAAATATTTTATGAAATGTTACAGGAGAAACAGCACTTACGATATTTTACCTCACATAAATATATTTGTGAAGCCGTCTTTATTTACACATACGATATTGTCAAAGTGCTTATTACATTAGGTTTGCTGTTCATTTGCATGCCTTTTTATGTTTATAAACGTTCCTTTTTATGTTTATAAATGTTTATCTTTATTATACAGGATTATTCTACGAAATACGAATAGGAATATGAGAATTATTGGTACTGAAAATAAGAAATAAAAGCATTTATTGAGTACCAGTAGATTTGTTAAGAGTTACAATTTTATCCTTTCACAAAGCCAGTCACAAATACTAGTCACTCAGCAAAGTTTAAGTAAATTGAACAAAATAAATTCCAACCATAATAGCTTACTCAGTTAAACCACTTTAAAAAATGAGACAATGACAAACACTTCTGTCCAAATTCAGCATATATTCATTAACAAATTTGAGGTCAAAATTCGAAATGTAGAAAAAGAATTCCCTTGTACAATTAATTGATAACAACGTCATGTTCATATCCTTCTGAGTCCTTTTCGGTTTGTGTTGACATAATCTGTGATATATTTTGGTAGAAATAGTGAAAAGATTCAGGCACCCATCTAAGCAGCTTATGTAAATCTTTATACTTCTCTGTAGCAATAGGTCTGAGAGTATTTCGTATAGCAGGAAGCTCTTCCGGCCATACTGCCCCTCTTGTTCGCCATTGCACACCAATCTCCTGAAATCCACCATCAAATGCTGTTTTATAGAACACAGAACCTGCATTCTCTGCTCGTACTTGTAGATGCACAACTTAGCTAACCAAAAATTTTCCAGACGATAAACGTTTGGTTGTCCGTTTAACTAAAGGTGGTGATGATCCTTTGAAAAGATTTTCAAAGTCTTTGAAATCTGCCATTTGCATGTCGTGTACTTCAATGAGTTCTTTGAATCTGCACTGGCGAACAAACTGTTCCCAATTCCAAGGAGTAGCAATTATGTCATTTGGGCTCAGTTTGCTTTTGGCACGTTCAATAACAGCATGTACACCATCTACCTCCATGGCAATGTGTCCCTTCAATAAGAATTTATGGTTTATCACTTTAAGATTAGGAAGACACCTAAGAATCCAAAAATATGACATAATCATGGGGAAGTTACGATGCAAACAATAGGATTTCTGCTCTGAAGCATCAAGGATTGTCAGATTATACGTCCAGAGCTTTCTTACATAAAACGCACTGGATTAGTAAGGTGAGGTGTCGGCAAACATTTCTGAAGATCGAACATGACAACCTTTGCTTTTGATCCAGGTTGTTTTGACCGATTTTTGTCGAAAGTATTGTTTTTATATCTTATATCTGCTTCTGACAAGTGGGCATCGTAATCTGATTTAATTTGGACTGCTTCTTCAGCTGTTATATCATTTTTGAGTTTCACCTGAAACTCATCACAGTCATCACATGTATCACTCACAGGTTCCTTGAATTCTAAATTAAACTCAATGTTAAATATGTCACGGCAAAGCCACTGCTTTGCAATTAACTCTTACTTCATTTTGTTTTCCTTGCAGTGCTCTACATACAAAGAATACATTTTTGATGTATTGAAATGTCTGCCAAGATACAATCTACCTGTTTTCTCTCTGCTGTAGTGACTCTCGATTGTTGGGAACATCCTGATGTGGTTTCTGATACCGTCCCTTATTTCTTCAACCAACTTGTTTAGTGGAACTTTCTTTCCTCTCTGGTCTGGTTCAATAAGTCCACCATTAATTTTTTTTGGACAAAGCTGTCTTGAAATACATTTCGGAAATACTCAAAGTATTTAAGAAAAATGTTTTGCAAACTTGTAGTCCTTGGCCACGAACTTCAAAGAAGTAATGAAGTGTCACATTACACCTAAACTCCCTCTCTTGAACTACTCTACTAACATTTTTTGCAATGTGTTAGGCAACATATAATCTCTTCAAATCATTATTATTCCCTTCTATTTCGACGACATTACTACCGTCGACTGGTGGTAAAGCATCCAGATCATTTGTCTCCTAAATCGCGGAACGTACATTTAGATGTATGTTACATCCCAGTATGATGAATAATATCGTAAAATGTATATTAGCTATGCATAATAATTTAATGTTGTAAGCTGATGATGTAATGAGACTGTAGAATAGAATATTAGTTCTTGAAGTACTAGAAATACTTGTACTGCTTACCTGTACTAACTTCAGCGCTAATTCCACGATCCTTTTACTTCTTCCACTAATATAATCTATTTTAATCTTCGATTCCGTTATAAAATGCTACTCCAAACATCACAAACTACATCACAAACGACAGCACACTGCTATTCGCACGTGATTTACAATGTGCATAACAATACGGAAGTAACGTAACACTTAGAGGTAAACCATCGTAACAGTCAATACGATAAAGAGCGTGGCGGTCTATATTCAGGTCAATTGTCGTATGGTCATTTACCATTGTTTACCACTGGTTTCAGATTGCAAATACGATAGTATCGCATTGCTGAATTTCTTTTATGTAAAATATATGCATACAGTATTCTATCTCTAAGAAGGTATGACTTAAACTAGCCACATACGATAAAAATCTCAAAATCGTCACGTTTGCACTTACGACAGGTTACCTCTGACGTCCAGATATAGTATTTTGATTTTCGTCTGCGCGTTCTCATTTCAATTTGTAAATTTATACCTCGTATTAGATTCAGATCCGCGTTTTAACAAACAGTGTAGTCTTACATTGAACGCATCACAACTGTAGTTTCTGTTTTTGTCAGCACTGTAATCATGAATAGGGACTATGACTGCTGTGTGCGGATGCAGTCTGAGCTGGTGACACTTCGCTCCCAGCTTCAAGCTGTGTTAACCTCGGTTGCGCAGTTGGAAGCTGCGATCGATGGGCGTCGCCTTTGTTGGCCGGCAGTGGGGACCGAACGGACTCCCGTCGTTTCCACCGATCGGCCTGCGAAAGCGAAATGTCCTGATACTGCTAGCAGTGAGGCAAACATCCCACCCGTGGTTGAGTGGGAGGTTGCTCCAGTGCATGGCAGGAGGCGCAAGACATTCTGGGGGACCGATCGTGAGGCCTCCCTGGTTCGTCTTGCGAACAGGTTTGAGGCGCTATCTGCTTAGGACGACGTTCCTGAGTCAGATGGTGTCTTTCACCCTGTCACCACCCAGCCTGCAAGATCCGGGCTTTCATAGAGGGTGGGTTTACTTGTAGTTGGGAGCTCCAACGTTAGGCGGGTGATGGAGCCCCTTGGAGAGATGGCTGCCAAGGAGGGGAAGAAGGCCAACGTGCACTCCGTGTGCATACCGGGTGGAGTCATTCCAGATATGGAACGGATCCTCCCGGATGCCATGAAGGGTATGGGGTGCAGCCAACTGCAGGTGGTGGCTCACTTTGGTACCAATGATGTGTGTCGTTTCGGATCTGAAGAGATCCTCTCAGGTTTCGAGTGGCTAACTGAAGTGGAAAAGACTGCCAGTCTTGCTTACATGATGAATACAGAGCTCACCATCTGCAGCATAGTTGACAGGACCGACTGTGGACCTCTGGTACAGAGCCGAGTGGAGGGTCTGAATCAGAGGCTCAGGCGGTTCTGCGACCGTGTAGGCTTCAGATTCCTTGACTTCCACCATCGGGTGGTGGGTTTCCGGGTTCCGCTGAATAGGTCAGGAGTCCACTATACGCAGGAAGCGGCTACACGGGTAGCAGGGGCTGTGTGGTGTGGACTGGGTGGTTTTTAAGGATAAAGAGCTTCGGGGAAAAACAAAATGGGCAATTTCAAAGGGTGCAGGTGGATCACAGGAGAAATGTGGATCCGGAAACTATCGGTATAACAGTTGTAAATTGTCGTAGCTGTGTCGGGAAAGTACCAGAACTCCAAGCGTTAACGGAAGGCACCGAAACACACATCATTATAGGCAGCGAAAGTTGGCTCAAGCCAGAAATAAGTTCAGAAGAAGTATTTGCAAAAGATCTAACGGTATTCAGAAAGGATAGATTAAACAAAATAGGTGGGGGCGTGTTTGTCACCGTCAAAAGTAGTATTTCATGTAGCGAAGTTGAAGTTGATAGTTCCTGCAAGCTATTATGGGTAGAGGTTGTACCCAAAAATCGTAATAAGTTAATAATTGGTTCCTTTTACCGGCCTCCCGATTCTGACGATACAATAGCAGAAAGGTTCAAAGAAAACCTGAGTCAAATTACAAAAATGTACCCGACTCATATAATAATAATAGGTGGTGATTTTAATTTACCCTCGATCTGTTGGCGAAATTATATTTTGAAATCAGCAGGTAGGCATAAAACATCGTCCGAAATTGTACTCAACGCATTCTCCGAGAATTACTTCGAACAATTAGTTCATGAGCCAACTAGAATTGTAAATGATTGTGAAAACACACTTGATTTCTTAGCAACAAATAATCCTGAGCTCATAACGAGAATCAAAACGGTTACAGGTATTAGTGAACACAGAGCTGTCGTAGCCAAATTGAATATCGAAAGTCCCAAAGTTACTAAAAATAAACGCTAAGTATACTTGTTCAGGGAAGCAGATAGAAATAAAATACATTGCTTCTTGAAAGACAGCTTCCACTCGTTTCTAACACTAAACGTAGGTGTAGACCAGATGTGGCTCAAATTCAAAGAAGTGGTATCGACAACAATTGACAGTTTTATACCAAATAAATTAATAAAAGAAGGAGGCGATCCCCCTTGGTACACAAAACAGGTCAGGACACTGTTGCAAAAGCAAAGGAAAAGGCATACTAAATTTAAACGAACACAAAATCCCCAGGATTGGCAACCGTACTCAGAAGCTCGGAATTTAGCGAGGATTTCAATGCGAGATGCCTACAATATTTATGACAACGAAACGCTTTCTCGAAATTTGATTGAAAACTCAAAGAGATTTTGGTCATATGTTAAATATACTCGGGGCAAATCACAAACAATACCTTCACTACGTGATAGTAATGGCGATCCTGCCGATGACAGTGTTACTAAAGCAGAGTTACTAAACATAGCTTTTAGAAACTCATTCACCAAAGAAGACGAAAACAATATTCCAGATTTCGAATTACGAACAATGCCGTAATGAGTAACGTAGAAGTAGATATCATCAGAGTAGTGCAGCAGCTAAAATCACTTAACAAAAACAAGTCTCCTGGTCCGGATTGCATATCCATTAGATTTCTGATTATGCTGAAGCGATAGCTCCTTACTTAACAGTCATATATAACTGCTCTCTCATAGAAGGATCTGTACCAAAAGATTGGAAAGTTGCCCAGATCACACCTATATTCAAAAAAGGCAGTAGGAGTAACCCAGTAAACTACAGGCCTATTTCACTGACGTCAATTTGCAGCAGGGTTTTGGAACATATCCTGTATTCAAATATTATGAATTATCTCGAATAGAACGATCTATTGACCCAAGGTCAACACGGATTTAGAAAATATCGTTCATGCGAAACACAACTAGCTCTTTATTCACACGAAGTGATGGGTGCTATCGACAAAGGTTCGCAAATCGAGTCCGTATTTCTTGATTTCCAGAAAGCTTTTGACACCACACCTCACAAACGGCTTTTAATGAAATTGCGTGGTTATGGTATATCACCCCAAATTTGTGATTGGATAGGAGATTTCTTGTCTGAGAGGACACAGTTCGTAGTAATCGATGGTACGGCATCGACTAAAACAGAGGTGATATCGGGCGTTCCACAGGGTAGTGTTATTGGTGCCCTGCTGTTCCTTATTTACATAAAAGATTTAGGGGAAAATCTAAGTAGCTCTCTTAGGTTGTTTGCAGATGACACCGTCATTTACCGTCTAGTAAAATCATGTGAAGATCAAAACCAACTGCAGAACGATCTGAATAAGATATCAGTATGGTGTAAAAATTGGCAATTGACTTTAAATAATGAGAAGTGTGAAGTCATCCACATGAGTACGAAAAGAAAGCCGTTAAACTTTGTTTACAAGATAAATCAATCAAATGTGAAGGCCGTAAACTCCTCAAAATACCTAGGAATTACTATTACTTCAGACTTAAATTGGAAAGAACACGTAGATAATATCGTGGGAAAGGCGAACCAGAGACTGCGTTTTATTGGCAAAACCCTTAAAAGATGCAACAGAACTACAAAAGAAACTGCATACACTACGCTTGTCCGTCCATTTTTGGAGTATTGCAGCCGAGTGTGTGATCCTTATCAGGTGGGTTTGACGGAGGACATCGAAAGAGTCCAAAGAAGGGCAGCTCGTTTCGTATTGTCACGATACAGGGGAGACAGCGTTACGGAAATGATACAGGATCTGGGATGGGAATCATTACAAAAATGGCGCTTATCGCTGCGGCGAGGGCTACTTGCGAAACTCCAATCGCCAACATTCTCCTCCGAATGCGAAAATATATTGTTGACTCCCACTTACATAGGTAGAAATGATCATCAGAATAAAATACGAGAAATCAGAGCTCGAACAGAGAGATTCAGGTGTTCATTCTTCCCACGCACTATTCAATAGTGGAATGGGTGATAAATAGTATAATTTTGGTTCGATGAACCCTCTGCCAGGCACTTAAATGTGATTTGCAGAGTATCCCATGTAGATGTAGATATTACTGCTATATTAAAGTAATGTCTGACTGCTTCCAATAGCAGTTAATTATTTCAGTAGAGCCAGCTTAGTTTCGCACCTCAGTTTCGCAAAAATTAAAATCCTGTATACCAACATATATTGGTGGTTAATTACAAGTTTTGAAAATATTAAAATGTCAGAAATCTGCTAAAATAAAACTCATTCAAAATGTCAGTACATACCGAGCATGTGAACATAATCATAATAAGTTACTTTTATATTTAATCACATCAGGTTGCTTTTTTATTTGTGCTTTCAAAATGTTTTTGGACGATATGATTGTGACTTAGGTATTGTGAACTGTAAGAATTACACTACACACACAATTCATTATTATAAACTGCCATTAACAGAAGTAGTGATACTACTTTAATGATGTTTTCATATTTATATTAGAAAGTTCACAGCAACATTCAGTGACTAAGAAATATGAAAGTAACAGCATTAAAAACGGCAACTTCTCAGTTTGTATCACGCCATTCTTCTGTTATTCCCTACTGGCTGTTTGGAGCGCTAGTATCACTTCAGGTGCAAATTTTCCTTATAGAGTTTCGCAATGTCTGTAATAGGCTGTGGTAATACAATATATGAAAACATTAGATGGAACAATTTATTACAGTCAGCAACTCAGTACAGTGCTGGTGGTGGTCATTAAGTCAACAGTGACCATAGCTTCTAAAATGCATGAACATTTTCTAATGTACATGATAAATAAAAGTGAAGATTTAGTATCATAATGCAATACCTCACATTCTCTCTGCTTCTATGTACAAGGGTATCACATAGAGACTTAAATTCATAGTTCATGTTATCAACCATCAATCAACTTACCTAGTTCTGCACCTTATGTAATTATAATGACCATCAAAAGAGACTGATTGGAGTTGTACTGAGAACTCACAAACACAAATTAGCTGTAATAAATTTCTCTTTATTGACTGCAACATGTCCTTTAGCTTAATAAAATCAACAATATTCTCTTACTGCTTTTACGACTGGAAGGAGACATAAACAAAAAGAAGACAGTACCAGAGTAACAATTACTACTCACTACTTCTTTTCAATTTCTATTTTATAACTCTGAACAATACATAGCTATACAAAAGAACATAAATTTGCACCGTTCTTCTTCTATAAGAAGTTTAATAACAACAAATAGATAATAAGACAGACATCTTGATTTAGGATTTTCATCCTAAACATCATTAGTAATATAAAAATTCATAAAAGCCTTATGAAGAATATAAAAAATACATATATTGGTCCACTTTACACTGTAAAGCAAGAGACATTTATACGACTGTACACTATAATGTTCAAAGTTTCACACTGCCACCAGGAAGACTGCTGTTACACAATCTGTAACACCGCAGGTCATTTACCAATCTCTGCACATTCTGGGTAAATGATGGAAGGTCCTACAATGTAATAAAATACAATAATATGAATAAACCTTACAACTTAAACATACTAGGAACTAATCATGTTATTTTTAAAAGTATAACAACAAATAATAAATGGCATATGAGAGGAGAGAGCAAAGGCAAGAGTGAACAATTGAGAGTTAGTGATGGAGAGTAAGATGGACAAGAGAAGGTGGGAGGGGGCTAATGAAGAAATTGAGGAGATGAGAGGGAATAGTGCAGGTAGAGGTGGTGGGAGATATAGAGGGAATAATTGGGGTAGAGGGTAGTGTGGGAGATGAGAGAGAATAGTGAGTGGATGGCATAGTAGGGGAGATGAGAGTTGGTGCCAGAGGTAGAGGTGATTTTGGGCCAATAGGAGGTCGTAATGTGGGTTGCTGTGAGAGGCTAGTGGGAGGGATGTTGGGAATGAAGTGACTTTTTTTATTTGGGGGGGGGGGGGGGCAGCAAGAAGGGATAGTGGTGGGGTGTAAGTGGGAGCACAGTAGGCGGTGGTTGAGATAGGGTAGTAATGAAAGGGGGCAGGACGGCAAGGGGGAGGGACTGGACTGCAAGGGGGGGGGGGGGGGGGACAGGACAGCGAGGAGCTTGTAGGATGGCAGCAGGGGTATGGGATGGTGGAAAGGAAGGAGAATAATATGGACTCTTTGTAATTCTATGCTTACCACTTCATGCCTAAAATTTCTTTGTAAAATTTCCTTTTGATCATTGTCCAAACCCTCAGTAGACTGCAGAAATCTGGGGAGGTATTCATTGTAGAAAGCATTAAAATTTACAGATGCCATGTTATACATAGCTGTTGTGATCTCTTCTTCCAGCAAAGCATGAGATTTGTGTATAAGTGAATGAAACAAAACGGTCAGAAACTGTCCTAGCAACTCTTCCTGGAAGATACTCTGAAGAAAGATAATTACAATTAGAAGAAAAAAATGATATAAAAAAGGGCATGAAATAAATTCAGTCTATAAATAATATACACATCAGTTCATTTATGTGATTAAAATATAATTTAAAACTTTGAGACAACCAAAATTATACGCTATAAACCAAACAGTCCTTAGTGTGACACATAGTATACTCAGAAACAATATGGTGTACAAATCTTATTACAGTCTGCATATTTATATAGCATCATTTATTCTTACAATCAATTTTCAACCATGAGAGAGAGAGCGAGTGAGCGAGAGAGAGAGAGAGAGAGAGAGAGAGAGAGAGAGAGAGAGAGAGAGAGAGAGAGAGAAAGATTAGGGTCTAACATCACCTTGACATCGTGGTCTTTCAAAGTCTAGATATGTCTGTGCTTATTATGACGACTCAGAAATGAAAAGCATATTCCACAAGTGATGAAATAAAAATTATTGATCGTGTGAAGAACAGTGATACAAAAGCAATTTACACATGAGTGTGTACTTGAAGTAACAATCATGGAATGGATGGAAGAAGACAATTAACTTACAAATACTGGAAATAAAAATCATTTCAAAATAAACAATATAACGACAGTTTACAACTCACTGCAAAGACACAATGATGAACAGCATGAGGCACATAAAAAAGACACACATACAACATTTAACATGTTTGCTGCAGTCACCAGTGCGGGCCGCTAATGCTCTAGGTGGACGCCTGTAAGCGCATGTGCGCCGAGAGCTGAAATCGGACCCCAGTGAAATCTGTAATATTGAAAGCGAATATAACGTCTGCAAACTCTGACTATGCATTTATTGCAAACTGGGAAGAAAAATTCAAACAAGTGATAAGTCCACTTCATTGAGAAAGAATTATTCAAAAAACACCAAAAGGTTTATCAAACAGAGAAAAAGAAACACATCTCATCTGCAATGTGGTGTTATAGAGACCTAATCACATATAACAAATTTGCAAGATGTATAGGCGATGTTTTTATAGCAAACCACTAAAGACGAAAACACACAACTACAGACAGGAAAATGTTACGTGATGTCTTTTGGTGGCTTGTACTAACACGAGTGCACAGCCAAACTAACTAAACTCAGCTAGTGCGCCGCTTATAAGCGTCAGCCACAGCAAACGTTTTAAGCTATTGGCCATGGCCTTCTTCAGAAAATACAACATTCACACAGATCACAAAGGCACACAACACAGTCACACAACTGTCTGCTCCAGCTGCCGCACTCCGATTTCTACAGGAAAACAACTGATAAATATAGTAAACCTTGACAGTGTAGCAAATGAAGAAGAATAAGAATGTTGTTACTGTAACATCACAACTTGAAGTACCAGCGAGTGAAGAAAGACCAAAGAAATGAATGAGGGTACCCTTCTGTAATGCCACAAAGTATGGTATGAACACCATGTAGTGAAGACAGCCCAACAAAACCTTTCAAGCAATATTAAAATGATTTACAAGTATGGAATTAAAGATGCTTGCAGGAGGTGACTAAACTGATATCATGATGACATATTAGATTCAAGAAGAGTATTGTGGAAGATACAACCGATCCATAAACTTGACATCCACAGACTGGATGAGACAGGACTAAGGCCCCATAAGGGTGAAAAAAGATTTGAACAGTCCACATTACAAGAGATGTTGTCAAAGAAATGGAAACATTGACTTTCCCCCCTTGGTGTTATTTGAGAGGAGAAGGCACAATTTTTCTCTTAACCTAATATTACCACCTTTAAATTTTGGCTCAATTTAGGTTAAAGTTGTAACACTAAAAATGGGACTTTAAGATTGCCTTTTGACAGCTCAAAATTTAAATGAAAATAATGGCTTAACCAGTCATATGAAACCAAAATTGAATAAACGAATTTGTTGAGGCAAAAATTCTTTAAAACTTTCCTCCCTTATGTTTTCTTTCTTTCTTTTTTTCATATCTCACATCATTTGAGAGATAATTGCAAAAATACCAGCAATTTGACTGTCTGAAACGTGTTCCCACTTTTTAGGTCATGCTGTTCAACCAATCAGCACCATATTTTACAGATGTAATTGTTGGATGCCAGCAACCGGAACCTCCCGTTAAAAAAGTATTTTGGAAAAAAAAAGAAAAAACTCGCCCAGGCGTGTTTTACGGCCCACTTTAGATTTGTAGTTTTACAAGTTTTTGCAAACATTTTGGACCAAAATAATAATACATTAATTAATAAGAGTGTCTGAAACCCTTTTACAAAAAAAAAAATATTTAGGTAGTGGCGGGTTTCGAACCACCGACCTTTCGCGTCACAGTCCAACACCTTGCCCACTACGCTATGGCTATAAATCAAAACTGGAGTTCTTTAATCTCAAACTATTGATGGCTGCTGTTAACTGATGTTAATATGGCATTTGTAGACATTAGGTTATCATTTATCGTACGAAGAACGATGTGTTTTTCTTAATTCCTCAGTGTGCCGTTGCTGTGAAATGACAACGTGTAAGTTACAATAAGAAAATCATCAAATACGCGAGGAATGTCACGCGACATCTCCGAACGGCTGGTTTTCATTAATTCAATGGAGGGTGTCAAATCTCCGTTATTTTTGCAAATATGTCTCAAACGATACGAATATAAAAAAACATAAGGGAGCTAAGTTGTAGAGAATTTTCTCCTCTACCAATTAGGTTATTCAATTTCCGTGTCAGATGAACGGTTTGTTTGCAATTACACTTATATTACAAATGGCTTTTTTTGGTTTTACTACCGTATTTTTTGTCTGAAAAATTTGAGAAAGGGAGGTTCTGGTCTCTGGCGGCCTACAATCATGTCTGTAAAATTTGGTGCTTATCAGTTGAATGGTTCGTCTTAAGAATAGGGAACATATTACGGACAGACAGACATACATCCCAAAATCGCCGTTATTTTTGCGAATATCTTTGAAACATTACGAGATATGAAAAAAACATAAAAGAGCAAAGTTGTAGAGAATTTTCTCCTCTACAAATTTGGTTATTCAATTTTCGTGTCAGGTGAATGGTTAAGCTGTTAATTTTATTTAAATTTCCAGCTGTCAAAAGACGATCGCAAAGGCCCACGTTTAGTGTTACTACCGTAACCTAAAGTGGGCCAATAGGTTAGTAACAATAACAATAGGCTGCTTGTGATGGCCTTTTGACAGTGGGAAATTTAACTGCACATAACACCTTAACCATTCATCTGGGACTAAAATGGAATAAATGTGGTTGTAGAGGAGAAAATATTCAACTTTGCTGTCTTACGTTTTTTCCATAACTTGCTCCATTTCAGAGATATTTGAAAAAATAATGGCAATTTGATATGGTCACTAGATTTTATGAAAACCAGGTGTTTGGAAATCAGTCACGCAACATTCCTCACACAAAACTCTGGCACATGCCATCTTGATTTTTGTAATTCATGATTTTCTTATTATTAACTCACACATTGTCATTTCAAAGCAATGGTGCTCTCAAAAATTAACAAATACACGTTATTCTTAGTATGATAAATTGTAATCTAGTGTCATCAGTTGTAAGAGAATTACTAGTTTCAAAATTGTTCACTGTAGTATAGTATGTAATTTGTTGCAATGTATACATTCCCTTTCGTTTTATCACGGAACAAAAGTTGCCGGGGAGCCTCATCCGAGATGTGGAGTTGGCCTTGTCGGCGGCTATCTAGCATATGGGGTGTAGTCGACTGCAAGTCGTGGCTCACGTTCTCACCAATAACACTTGTCACTTGGATTCTGAGGAAATCCTGTTTCTATAGGCAGCTGGCAGAATTAGTGAAGGATGTTGCTCTTGCACGCGGGGTGCAAGCAGAGCTATTGATTTGCAGCATTGTTCCCAGGGTTGATCGGGGTCTTTTGGTTTGGAGCTTAGTGTAGGGTCTGAACCAGAGGCTTCGCCGACTCAGTGACAGTCATGGCTGCAGATTTCTGGATCTGCGTTATAGGACGGGGAATTGTAGGCAACCCCTAGATAGATCAAGGAAGCGGCTACTCGGGTAGTGGAGTACTTTTGGAGTGCACATGGCTTTTTTTAGGCTAGGCGCTAGCTCTGTTGAGCTCTCACCTGTCAACATTCAGACAGCAAATTCAGGCCGCATTCAGCACAAAAATTCAACTATCAAGATATTAGCCATGAACTTTCAAAGAATTAAAAACAAAGTTCCCAAATTTGCAGCGCTGCATGGAAATTATTGTGCTCAGATAGTTTTAGGCACCTAAAGCTGGCTAAATCATGATGTGGCAAGTTCAGAAATATTTAGCGAGACGTGGAATGTATATCGGAAAGATAGATCGGACACAATTTGGGGGGGGGGGGGGGTTGTGTTCATCGCTGTGGACAAATTTAGTGTTTCTACTGAGATCGAGGTTGAAAGTAACTGTGAAGTTATCTGGACACGTATAACAGGTCTGAAAAATTAAAGTTAATAGTTGGGTGTTTTTACTGGCCCCCCAGTGTTGCTGTAGCATTTTTAGAGTCATTCAAAGAAAGTCTGCGCCTGGTAGTGCGTAGGTATCGGGGCCATGTAATATTAGTCAGGAGTGACTTCAATCTTAAGAGTATAGATTGGGACCTCTCTTAGTTACATTTCAGGTGGTACAGACAATAAGTCTTGCGAGCTGGACACATTCCCCGATAACTGTCTTGAGCAGTTAAACAAGCAACTCACACGCAATGGAAATATTTTAGACCTTATAGCTACGAACAGGCCTGACCATATTAACGATGTCTGCGTAGAGACAGGAGATAGTGATCATCGTATCATCATAGCGTCGATCATGACCAAAGTTCATAAACCAATCAAGAAGGCTAGGATTGTGTTTTTCTTAGGAAGAGCCAATAAGCAATTGTTAGGATCGCACTTAGAAAATGAATGAACATTGTTTAGTTCTGGTGCAATGGTTGTAGAGGAATTGTGGACTAAATTTAAATGCATTGTAAATAGAGGGTTAGAGAAATATGTGCCTGTAAAGTCGATTAAGGATGGAGAAGATCCACTGTGGTATAATAATAATGTTACAAAGCTACTGAGAAAGCAAAGACTGTTGCACTATCAATTAAAAAACAAACATGCAAATAATGACAGGCAAAAGTTAGTAGAGATTTGTGCATCATTAAAAAAATCGATACACTAAGCAAACAACAATTACCACAGCCATACCTTAGCAAAATATCATTCCGAGAACCTGCAAAAATTCTGGTTCTATGTAAAATCAATATTCACGTCACAGCCCACTATCAAGTCACTCGTTGATCATTCCGGGGCAATAATAGAAGAAAGCGAACGGAAGGCTAAAGTTGTAAATTTAATCTTCAAGAAATCTTTCACACAGGAGGACCTCGCAAATGTACCATCATTCGATCAACTTACTGACTCTGAAATGGAGAACTTAGCAATAGGTATTTCCAGGGTAGAGAAGCAGCTGAGAGAGCTAAATACAAAAAAGTCCCCTGGACTGGATGGGATATCAGTTCAGTTTTACAAAGAGTATTCTGTGGCATTGGCCCCTTACTTAACTTGCATTTATCACAAATCTTTAATTCAGCGCAATTTTCCTAGTAAATGGAAAAAAGTGCAGGTGACTCCAGTTTATAAGAAAGGAAAGGAAACTGACCCACACAATTACAGGCCAATATTGTTGACATTAGTTTCCTGTAGAATTTTGGAGCATATTCTCAATTCGAATATAGTAAATTTCCTTGAGATCGAAAAGCTTCTTTCTACAAATCAGCACGGGTTTAGGAAACATCATTCATGTGAAACTCAGCTTGCTCTTTTCTCACATGACGTCTTACGAGCCATGGACACAGGGCAACAAGTGGATTGTGTTTTTCTCAATTTCAAAAATGTGTTTTGACACGGTGACACACTACAGACTGGTAACTAAAATATGAGCATATGGAATCGGTCCACAGATTTATGACTGGCTGGAAGACTTCCTAAGTAATAGAACACAGTATGTTGTTCTCAACAGTGAGTGTTCATCAGAGACGAGTGTATGGTCAGGCGTGTCCCAGGGAAGTGTGATAGGACCGCTATTATTTTCTATCTATATAAAGGATCTGCTGGACAGAGTAACTTGTAATTTGTGGCTGTTTGCTGATGATGCTGTGGTGTATGGGGGGGGGGGGGGGTCTTCTTTAATTGACTGTAATAGCATACAGGATGATAGACAAATTTCTAGTGGTGCGAAAGCTACCTCTCAATGTAGAAAAATGTATGTTGATGCACATGAGTAGGAAAAACAATCAAATAATGTTCGAATTCAACATTAGTAGTGAGCTTCTTGAGGCTGTCGCGCTGTTCAAATATCTAGGCGTAACATTGCAGGGCGTTATGAAAAGGAACGAACATGTAAGGACAGTTGTAAGGCAGATGGCCGACTTCGGTTTATTGGGAGAATTTTAGGGGGATGTACTTCATCTTTAGAGGAGAACGCATATAAAATGCTTGTACAACCATGTCTTGAGTAGGGTTGTGTCCGAGGGGTTCGGCCGAATCCAGATTCGCCGAATCTAGCACACTGGGTTCGGATTCGAGATTCGATGCATAATGGCCGAATACTACCGAATCCCGAATCCAAAGTTTATATGGAAACCTTCGGTTAAGAATGTTGTAGTTTAACTTTGCATAACAGTGCGCTTGTGTTATTTACATAATTGTTTCATAGATCCGCTGAAAGACGTGACGTCATAAAAGGGAGTTAAATCGAGTACAAAACGAACGAAGTTCTGAAAAATGGAACTAGGAGCCGCCACAAGTAAGTTTTCTGTCTCGTCTGCTACACACACCCCGTTTACATGGGTTCCCAAAACCGGATTTTGCAAACCGATTACCCAGTTCCACTTTTGGTTGGTCATGTAAACACTCCAAAAGCGAAAAATGGTTGTCGTTTTCTGGAAGATGTGTTACATGTAAACGTAGTGAGTGGCTTGCTTCGTAGGCGCAAATGTAAATACTGGCGCTAAAACTTTTGCACTCGTAAAAAAGGGAAGTTGAGTCTAATTTCCACTTTATTTTCGACTATTGAAATTTAACACACCATTCAACTAAGGAAATAGAACTTTAGTATTGCTCAACTTCAAATGTATCAGGTCATGTTGGTAACAGGTAATTTCCTAGGAACTGTATACATCGAATGAAACGGCAATATAATTGATATATTATCAGACATTCAACTCTCGCTCCACTAGCAGTAGCAAGAAACTTTATTTTTTCCGCTTTAAAATAATGTCGATGTTTTGACATGTTTCAGTTCCCAGCACTTTACCACATTAAGCTAGCCCAAAATATACATTGTAAAGTTGATTTTGGCAATCAATAACATTTAGCGTTGTTGTTTCTTCAATTACAGTATTATAATATGACTTTCTACATAACACGTCGCTACTCATAACCTCACTTTCAACGAGGAGTACTGGAAAAAGCGAATTGACGTGCCGGACAGTGTGAATACAACTTGATGTGACGGATCCGTGACATGACGTGACATGACAGACAGTGTGAATCGGCCTTAATTCGTTGTCAGTGGACTTTTCCGTCAAAGCTATGGTCATTAGACTCAACAATAGGTACCAGTATTCGAACAAGCGAATGTTATTTTTTTTTACGAATAAGTCACGATTTTAAAGGATGTGGCTAGGCAGGAACCTAAGAGTACAACTTGTTCACTCACAAGTTAATTGTACTCTTAGGTTCCTGACTAAACACATCCTTTAAAATCATGACATATTCATAAAAATCATAACATTCACTTCTTAGATACCTATCGCACAGACCTATCGTTTCTATGTGAAACACTATCCGATATATATCGATCGCACTGCCGCTTTATTCGGTGTACACCTACGATTCTTGCATGAGTTGTCTCATTCTATTTTCGCGTATTCTTTCATCGAATCTTGTGAAGTGCTGGTTATGTGAACCTTAGAGAAGCTCTAGGATTTCAAGAAGAAAGTTATTTACTACCGTATGTGGAAAAAAAAGTTCTAATCGTGCGCCATTCAGGCGGGATTACGTCAATTCAACAAACATCTGACATCTGTTTCAATAAATCCGGTTAATTTGTATGATGCTTCTCGCCGGGCTGCAGTGGTTATGTTGGCACCAATGGTAATGACGGCAACTCAGATGACCAGTAAATGTTTTTTCGTGACAACTTCAATTAAAACAAAAATTATTTTTTTCTGAACGGACAAGGGTACATACAAAAACCTGTCAAACATAGAGCAGTTCTTATGTTGGCAACAGATGAACAATGAAGTGTAGAATTGCGTTAATATTTTTCACGAGGTACAGAGTAAGTGTTATTGCTGCTCGTTTCACTCGCAGCTAAATTAATACTGTACCTGCTCTATGGTTGACAGGTTCTTGTATGTACCCTTGTTCGTTCAGAAAAAAATAATTTGTTTTAATTGAAGGTGCCTCAAAAAAACATTTATTGGTCATCTGAGTTGCCATCATTACCATTGGTGCCAACATAACCACTGCAGCCCAACGAGAAGTGTCGTACAATTTAACCAACAAAATAAATAAGCTTTGGATGTATAATAAATTTTATAACGGCTTATATAAGTGACTATAAAATCATTAAACATTTACACATCCTATTTTTTAAGAACCTGGTTTTCAAACTTCCAAAATATCTACTCACATTTTCAGGTTTTATTTTTGATTCTTCACCTTTGAAAAAGGAAAAAAAAATAAAAAAAATAAATAAATAAATAAATAAATAAATAAAGTAATTCTTTCCTGTGTAAGACTTCATTATACAATTATTTTTTTTATTTCATCAAAATTATACAGTTGGTAATAGAGTGAAGAAAGTTTCTTATTATGCTCTAAAAGCATCTAAACAACATAGCCTTATCTCAAAATATTTTATAAAAATTTCTTTTAAGAGGATAAGGGGGTATTAAACATTATTAAAATTTAAAATAAAAACCCAATGAAATTTTAATTTCTTAAATTTTACTGTAATATTGTCATTTGAGATCCATCACAGAAGGCTTTATCTTCATCACTGGCTGTGATAGGGTAGTAATTCTTTTTAAATACATATACTTGACTTGACAGATTATTTGGGTTCGAGATTCGATTCGGGTTCGGGATTCGGCGCATGATATATTCAATATTCAGTATTCGGATTCGATTCGGTAAAATTGGGATTCGACCCATCCCTAGTCTTGAGTATTACTCAAGTGTTTGGGACCCACAGCAGATCAGTTTCAAGAAGACATAGAAGCAGTCCAGAGGCGAGCAGCTAGGTTCAACCAATGCGCAAGTGTCATGGAAATGCTCCCCGAACTCAATTGGGGGTCACTGGAGGAGAGACGATGTTTTCTTCATGAATTTCTGTTGAGGAAATTTAGAGGTCCGGATTTTGAAGCTGAGTGTATTACGATCTTCCTGCCGTCTACTTAAATTTCGCATAATGATGACCAAGACAAGGTAAAAGAAATTAGAGCTTGTACAGAGGCATATAGGCATTCTTTTTTTCCTTGTTCTATTGGGAGTGGAATAGGAAAGGAAATGCCTAGTAGTGGTACAGTTTATCCTCTGCTACTTGCCTTACCGTGGATTGTGGAGTATGTATGTAGATGTAGAATCCCACCTCTGATGTTCAGGATTAATGGCCACAGCAAAACTGTGGCCAAAGGCAAAGTAGGCCACCCGGTGGCACAGATGCACCCTGTGTCATATAGCAATGTCATAGAACATAGGTGGTTGGTTCCCTTCTGCACAATTACCGACGACAGACGTTCCTGTCATGGCTTCATCAGTATCATTGCCGCTCTTAGGGCCCTTGAACAAGAAGCCATTTTTGCCTTTCTGCTCTTCAGGATCGTAGTAAGGCTTCATGCTGAGGATGTGAACAATATCTCTTCGTTTTTGTCATTATGACAACGGCTCATAATCCTCAACTTCCTATGTGACATCTGACAGGCAGTGTAAGACACAATACGGACCAAAGTATTAACTTTTCGGGTAGTCCAACTTTCCATACAGGGGTAAAAATCCGTACCAGATCTCCTGGGCTGTACACAACAGGTCAGTACTTGTTGTTATACTGCTGACAGTTCTTCTCCTGGGCGTACAGTGTCCGTATGCAAGCCAGCTGTCTTGCTTCTTCGACCCTGGTGATGAGCTCTTTCACATAATCACCCTGAGTGTCATCCAGTTGGAACGGGATCAGCGTATCAATTGTCATCTTAGCTTCACGGCCAAGGAGCAGGTAAAACAGCATGAAGCCTGTGATGTCTTGTCTTGCAGTATTATAAGCAAATGTCACGACTGGCAGTATTGTATCCCAATCCATCTGCTCAACATTGACAGCATGTCTGCTAACGTCTTGTTAAAATGTTCAGTAAGGCCATTTGTCTGAGTTGTTGTCATACTGTGGACAATGTCACAACGTGACATTACCTCTGATACTAGTTTTGACTGGAATACTTTTCCACGATCAGATATCAGCACACATGTTGCTCCATGCTTTAAAATAATGTCTCATATGAGGAATTTTGCGATCTCTGGAGCTTCTATAGTCAGCACAGGTTTGACGGCAGCATAGCGTGTGAGGTAGTCAGTGCAGACTATTATCCATCGGTTACGGGTTGTCGACTTCGGGAACTTTCCTAAAAGATCAATCCCAACTCGGTGGAATGGAGCTGCTGCAGGTGGAATTGGTACGAGATGCCCTGGAGGTAACTGCGGCACATGCTTCCGTCGCTGGCACTCTTTACAGTGACTCACATAGTGCTTGACAGTTCGGTAGACACCTTTCCAGTAATAGCTGTGTCTGATTCTGTCTAGGGTCTTCACAAATCCCACATGACCGGATATTGGAGCATCGAGGAAATACTTCAGAATAGCTGGCTGGAGATGAGTTGCAATGACCAGTAGCCATATTGGGCCCAGTGAATCGTAGTTGCTTTTATACAATGTCCCGTTTATAAGTTGGTACTCTCCATTGTCTTAATTTAGTTATAACAAACACCTGGTTTAAGAATCACAAAAGAAGGCTGTATACGTGGAAGAGACCAGGAGACACCGGGAGATACCAGATAGATTTTATAATGGTAAGACATAGATTTCGGAACCAGGTTTTAAACTGTAAGACTTACCCAGGGGCAGATATAAACTCTGACCATAACTTGTTGGTTATGAACTGTAGGCTGAAACTGAAGAAACTACAAAAAGGTAGGAAAATACGGAGATGGGACCTGGATAAATTGAAGGAACCTGAGGTTCTTAAGAATTTCAGAGGGAGCTTTAGGCAACAATTGACAGAAACGAGGAAAAATAAAACAGTAGAGGAGGAATGGGTAGCATTGAGAGATGAAATAGTGAAGGCAGCAGAGGACAAAATACCGCATTTATGCGAATATAGGCCGCATGCGAATATAGGCCGCACCTAAACTTTTGACAAGAGATTATAGAAAAAAAATCTCGAGTATAGGCTGCAGGTTTTTTAATTTTTATTTTATTTATTTTTATTCTTTTGTATAATCGAACTTTTTTCGCAATCAGAAACACAATGTTAACGAAATAATGTTCTTTTTTCAATAAACCCAAAACAAATATGCAAAACTGTAAATCAACGAATAGGTAAAATTTTACAATGCTTCTCGCCGGGCTCCAGTGCTTATGTTGGCAACAGATAAACAATGAAGTGTAGAAACGCGCTAATATTTTTCGTAAATGTTATTGCTGCTGGTTTCGCTCGCAGTAAAATAAATACTGTACCTGCTCTATGGTTGACAGGTTCTTGTATGTACCCTTTTCTGTTCAGAAAAAAATTATTTTCGTTTTAATTGAAGTTGTCATGAAAAAACATTTATTAGTCATCTGAGTTCAAAGACCTTGCCATCATTACCATTGGTGCCAACGTAACCACTGCAGCCCCGCAAGAAGTGTCGTACAATTTAACCAAACAAATAAGAAAGCGAGACGACAGCCCGATCCGGGCGCCCCAAGTGATGGGACGCTGAACAAAGGCGTGTTACCGGGCATTTCAAGTGTTGTATAAAGCGTAGGCATGTACTGCGAAAATATAGTATTTTTCGGTGTGTGTGTGTGTGTGTGTGTGTGTGTATGTGTGTGTGTGTGACAATGCTTTGGCTTTCAACTTTATAGCAAGAAACGAACGTACGGCTTACACTGCCGAATGTAAGCTTCAGGTTGCCTAGTCACAGTAACGGACATGGAAAACGGGAAGTTCGACTTAAATTTGACGCTGACGAAAAAACGTTCGACGCTGGTGTGTAAGTGAGGATAAACTATTAAAATGTTCGAAGAATCGTCGTGCATTTTAAGGGCTAAAATGTAAATATACCAATGTTTGCTTGACTTCATAATTCTAAACAGGAACTGTGGTTTTGCCGTTACAACAGAAATGATTCAGCTGCAAGGCTGCAAATTAGCCCCGAGTTCCATGTGCATCGTTTCATGAAAATAACCCTCAATGAATGTGAAACCAGTGAATCTGGTCGTAGTAAAGTACGTTATTTTAAAACGTAGCATTGGAACTCAACATCAGCATTAGCTACACAACCCAGTTGTTCCGCTATTTAACCTCCCATCACCGGTCACGGTAGGCGTTACCGACCAACGTAAACGTCACGGTAAAATCTCTCAACACACACTAAACTTTTATCGCGTAAACTAGCTTCACTGACTACATCAAATTAAAATCAAAAAACAGTCGTCAGCTTTTGTTGGCTGTGGTACAGAATGACACCATTCGATATATATCGAAATATCGACTTCCACGAATTCCCGCGCCGTTTCCGTGAACATGTACAAAAACGTATACGTAGTTCTGGAAAACTGTTACTGTAGCATTTTTGAAAATTATCTAGTTCATTACGTTTCTCAAACCAACATAAAAGTGAGCGTGCAATTTTTGAAACTAACGACTTTGGGAAAAGGAGTGTGCGGTTGGGGGGAGGGGGGGGGGGGGGAGAAAATCTCGATTATAGGCCGCACCACGATTTTGTACGCTGAAATTTGGGAAAAAAAGTGCGGCCTATATTCGAGCAAATACGGTAGGTAGGAAGGCAAGACCTACAAAAAATCCTTGGATATCACAGGAGATACTAAATTTAATCGATGAAAGGAGAAAATATAAAAATGCAGTAAATGAAAAAGGCAAAATGGAGTACAGACGACTAAGAAATGAGATTGACAGGAAGTGCAAAATGGCTAAGCAGGAGTGGCTAGAAGGCAAATGCAAGGATGTAGAAGAATGTATAAAGAGGGGAAAAATAGATACAGCCTACAGGAAAATAAAAGCAACATTTGGAGATAAGAAAAACAGCTCTATGGATATCAAGGACTCTGATGGAAAACCAGTTCTCAGCAAACAAGGGAAAGCTGAAAGGTGGAAAGAGTATATAGAAAGTGTCTATGAAGGAAATGTCTATGAAGGGGAGAAGAAGTAGATGAGGATGAAATAGGAGATACTATACTGAGAGATGAATTTGACAGAGCACTGAAAGATCTAAGTCGAAACAAGGCCCATGGAGTAGATGATATTCCCTCAGAGCTACTGAAGTCTCTGGGAGAACCAGACATGACAAAATTGTTTCACCTGGTTTGTAAGATGTACGTGACAGGTGAAGTACCCTCAGACTTTAAGAAAAATGTTATAATCCCCATTCCAAAGAAAGCAGGTACAGTCAGGTGTGAAAACTACAGAACCATCAGTTTAATAAGTCATGGTTGCAAAATATTAACACGAATTATTTACAGAAGAGTGGAAAAGCTGGTAAAATCCGACCTCGGGGAAGATCAGTTTGGGTTCAGGAGAAGTGTAGGAACTCGGGAGGCAATACTCGCTTTACGGCTTATCCTAGAAGATAGATTAAGAAAAGGCAAATCTACATTTCTAGCTTTTGTAGATTTGGAGAAGGCTTTTGACAATGTTGATTGGAATAAACTCTTTCAATTTCTGAAGCAAGCAGGAGTAAAATATAGGGAGCGTAAGGTTATTTACAACTTGTACAAAAACCAGACAGCGGTTGTCAGAGTTGAAGGGCATGAAAGGGATGCAGTGGTTGGAAAGGGAGTAAGACAGGGTTGTAGCCTTTCTCCAATGTTATTCAATTTGTACATTGAGCAAGCTATAAAGGAAATCAAGGAGAAATTTGGAGAAGGAATTAAAGTTCAGGGTGAAGAATTAAAAACATTGCGTTTTGCCGACAACATAGTAATTCTGTCAGAGACAGCAAAGGACCTGGAAGAGCAGCTGAACGGAATGGACAGTGTGCTGAAAGGTGCATATAAGATGAACATTAACAATAGCCAAACTAGGGTAATGGAGTGCAGTGTAAGAAAATCAGGTGATGCTGAAGGAATTAGATTAGGTAACGCAGTAATAATGAGGTAGATGAGTTTTGTTACTTGGGCAGTAAAATAACAAATGATGGTCGCAGTACAGAGGATATAAAATGCACAATGGCAATGGGTAGAAAAGCGTTCTTGGAAAAGAGAAATTTGTTAACATCGAATATTGATTTAAGCCTAAGGAAGTCCTTTCTGAAGGCATTTGTATGGAGTGTTGCCTTGTATGGGAGTGAAACATGGATGATAAACAGTGCAGACAGGAAGAGGATTGAGGCTTTTGAAATATGTTGCTACAGAAGAATGCCGAAGATTAGGTGGGTGAATCGAGTAACTAATGAGGAGGTACTAAACAGAATTGGGGAGAAAAGAAATTTCTGGCATACCTTGACTAAAAGAAGGGATAGATTGGTAGGGCGCATTCTTAGACATCAAGGAATTGTGAATTTAGTGCTGGAGGGAAGTGTGTGGGGTAAAAACCACAGAGGAAGACCAAGAGATGGATACAGTAAGCAGATTCAGACAGATGTAGGTTGCCATTCTTATGTGGAGATGAAAAGGCTTGCTCAGGATTGGGTATTGTGGAGAGCTGCATCAAACCAGTCTCCGGACTGAAGACCACAACAACAACAACAACAACAACAACTCTCCATTGGTCGGCTCTCCTTTCTCCAAGGTCTCTATCGTTTTTAATTGTGCTGGATCTTCCCTCTGTTCAGCTGTAATGTCACCTAATTCAGTGAGGGCTGAAAGTTCATTTATGCCGTTGTGTTCCACTAATGGATTCCTCGAGAGGCAGTTGGCATCCTTACGTTTGCGCCCATTCTTGAATACCACTGTAACGTCATACTCTTGGAGTCTTAGTGCCCATCTTACTAGTCGACCTGATGGATCCTTCAAGTTAGTCAGCATACAAAGAATGGTGGTCTGTCATGATGGTGAATAGTTTGCCGAATAAATACGGCTGGAACTTGTTGATAGACCATATAACTGCAAGTCATTCTTTCCCAGTTGTAGAGTAGTTTATCTCGGACTTTGAGAGTACTCTTGATGCATAGGCTATCACCGTTTCAGCACCTTCCTGCACTTGTACAAGCACTGCACAAAACCCATAACCAATGGCGTCTGTGTGAAGTTCAGTTTCCGCATTCTCGTCGTACAATGCTAGAACTGGTGCGGAAGTTAGAGCCTCCTTAAGTGCCCGGAAAGCTCTTTCTTTTGACTCATCCCAGTAGAGGTTCTTGTAATGGATGTGCCTTGTTACAAAATCCTTTTATGAAATGTCAGTTGTATGAGCACAGCCCGAGAAAACTTCTCACATCACGAATGTGCTGAGGAGTTGGAAATTCTATGACTGCCCTTCTTTATCTGGATCAGGACGGACACCATCTTCATTGACTAGGTGCCCCAGGATTTTTATCGCTTTGGCGACGAAGAGGCACTTCTTTGGGTTGAGGTGGAGTCCTGCAATCTGAACACTCTTCAACACAGTTGACAGGCAAATCAGATGTTCTTCAAATGTTTTCAAGAAAACGACAATGTCATCTAAATAGCAAAGACACATCGTCCACTTAAGGTGTCTAAGGAAGTTGTCCATCATGCGTTCGAATGTGGCTGGAACATTACACAATTCAAATGGGATTACTTTGAATTCATAGAGGCTGTCAGGTGTAATAAAAGCTGTCTTCTCCCTGTCATCTTTGTCAACCTCGATTTGCCACTAACCTGAGAAGTATGTAACTCCTTTGAAGCAGTCTAAGGTGTCTTCAGTGCACGGTAATGGATAATATTTCTTTGTGATTTTGTTCAGCTGCTGATAGTCGACACAGAATTGCCACGTGTCATCCTTCTTCTTTACAAGGACCACCGGAGACGACCAAGGACTCTCTGAAGGTTGAATGATGATATCCTGCAAAATCATCTCCACTTCCTCCTGAATTGTCAGCTGGTGACACTATATATGAACACTGGCTAATTTGTGGATGATCCCCATTATTGATACGGTGCCTTATCGTCGGCCATTTCATCTGATTTTTCTCCTGCTGAGGTGTGAATTCATCCGGAAACTGGCATAGTATAGCTAACACCCGCTGGTGTTGTTCCTTGGTGAGTCCAGGTCCTATTGACAGTTCCACGGTTGCTTCCTTCAGCGTGTTGTCTGTACTAACAGCAGAGCATGGGTCTTCGTTGATGACCTTGAGCTCACCGTCCTGAATTGATTCAGCTGTCCTGATACACATACCTTTGGGGATAAGTTGTGACTGCTCGTGACAATTAGTGATTCAAATTTGTCCTCGACCACCGGTAATGCTATGATAACTGATGGTAAATAAATTTCTTTTGTGAGCCTAATAAACCTTTTATTACCAACAAACACTCACAGTTTAACCGGGCATCTGTGTTTGTGACTGGAACTCTTCTCACTGTCAACGGTGGGATCGTCACATTGTCCACGGCAAATAACTTCCCAGAAAATTTTGTATTATGTGTACCCGTTGGAACGACTTCCTCAATTTGCAGCTCAGATCTTCCACAGTCAATGATAGCATAGGGTGCCTGAAGGAAGTCCCATCCGAGGATGACATGACTACATTCTGTTAACACATTCTTTTTACAGGTCTTGGGCATCGGGGACAGGTAAAGTAAATCATCTAGGTGTGGTGGAACAGGATTTTTAATTTCACAGTTTGAATAAAGTAACAGAAAAGTTCCTACAAATGATCATGCAAATATTTTAGCTTTAAATGTAAAATGTATACTTTGTCTCGCTAATGACAATGAAAACAAAGTTTTTTCTTAATTTATGATATGTCTTGAAGCACTCTTCTACGCAAAGAGCAGGTTTTTCTTCACAAACGGGACAAAAGTGTCACGATTCACGGCGTTTCTTTTGTTGTGTGCACACTCTGCACGGCTTTGTTGGTCGCAGTTTTTTCTCTGTGGGTGGTTTTGCCTCTAAATAATGAAAGCTGCCCTCCCTCTTGCTTTTCTTATGGGTGTCTGGCATCCTATCCCCAATCAATGCGTGAATAAATTTTTCTCTAAAAGCTAGAGACTTGATATTCGTTCCTGCTGTCTTATTATAGAAACAATGAGCATTCTGAAGATAAATTTCTATTATGTGTAGAGCAAGCAGTGAAGTATTTACAATGAAGACTGAATAAATACTGATGTGACTACAACAATGACGTTTCGTATTGTCAAATGTACTTTGAAATACTCAAGCTCGTCTCTGATTGTTGACAACGAGTTATCTCGTAGCTGGCGTCTGAGCTGAACTTTCTACTCCATATGTCAACTACGAGATAACTCGCACGCCCCATTTTCCCACCAAAAATGTTATTTTTAAAGTTTTGATGATACAGATGGACTTCAAATCAAATTTTATGAACTGCTTAAGATGGCTTCTGGGAGCAGTTTACTGATTTTGGCCATGGCAGTCAACGTGTTAAAACGATAAATTCAAACGGCTGAGTCCTGTGTTTGATGGTTATTCTTGCGACACAAGTTCCTGCTGGTTGGACATACTTTCCATTTGCTCCGGTATCACAGAACAATGTCTTCTTTAGTGCGCGGTGGCAATTATCCGACAATACAGAGAAAGAAGTTCCTGAATCAACCAGTGAGTGGACACGTTGACCGTCGATTATGACGTTGATGAGATTTCCCCGACATCTTAGCGACTGTCAACTATGGAGGATTCTCATATGCGGCGGCCTTACCTCCGTAGATGATCACCTCGCTTAGTTTCCCTGGGTGCTGCGGCTAGGGGAGCGGCAACGGTGAACGGCAGCGGCGCATTGGGGAGCGACCTCGTCCAGGGTACGGTGATGGGCTTCTTCCCATAGGTCGACTGAACTCAGCAGGTGACTAACTGGGATAGAACTGCTCTGATGGCTGATATCTTGCGGCAAAATAATTGTTGAATACTCGCCTTCTCTCTTTGCAGTAGCGTACAACATGTTCAGGGCGCCCACAGTTGAAACACAGTGGTGTGTTGTCTTCTGTCCTCCAGATGTCTGTTCTTCTGCGGAGCGTCATAGTTGCCAGGGGAGTTAGTTGTTATTGTGTCAGCCAGTTCATGGGCTGCAGCATAAGTCATAGCAGAGTGACTCCATTCTTCACATTGGGTGCGACTCGCAGGGCTGACAGGCGCTATGTTTGATATACCTCGTCCTCAGCGGTGTTGGCTTTCTCATGATTTACAGGGCTTACATCCATGGCCATAATCTGATGCTTGCTCAGTCTAATAGTCCCAGCTGCCATAAACTGTTGTAATTCTTCTTTCACAATTTGTCGTATGAGAGAAGCAAAGTCATGCTGGTTTTCCACAACTGCCATAGGGACTACATTTGTGAGTCTGTCAGTTCTTTCGTCCAACCCTCCATTGTTGCATCTCTTTTATTATGGTGGCACCACTTGATGAACTCTTCATCATATTGACATCTTTTATCAGAAGAGCTTGGTACATGTCTTCTGCAATAGCCTTCATCAGGTGCGTGATTTTGTCCGCCTCAGTCATATTCGGATTGACTATGTTACACAGGGCCAAAACATTCTGCGTGTATGTCTGTGTCGGCTCACCATGTCGTTGGGCCCGGTTCTTCAGTTGCTGTTCCGCTGAGCGGATTTGTCTCTGGCGGTCTTCTTAAGTTCCGTCTGGAACGTTTCCCAGTCATTCAGTTTCTCTTCATTGTTTTCAATCCATTGCTGGGCTGTTCTGTCCAGGTAGAAATAAACATTGGCCAAGCACATTGTATGATCCCACCTGTTCTACTTGGCAACTCAGTCGAACCCTTTTAGCCATTTGTTGGTGTCTTGTCCAGCGTCTCCAGAGAACACCGAAGGGTGTCTGATGTGCAGCTGGCTTACCGCTGGTTTCGTGTCCATGTTTTTTTTTTTTTTTTTTTTTTTTTAATGATACGGACTTTCAGAAGGATATACTCGGTATATCCCTTGTATTCCGGTTCAGGTCTGTGTAAGCAATGGCTTTTACGTTGCCTAATTGGAGCCACGGTGATGCAGCTGTTACACAGGATACCCGGCACCTCCACCAAACAATGTGACGTTGAAATGGAAGCAGGCTAGACTTCGAAGGCAGGGTTGTCTACTGAACACAGTACTTATACTAAATGCAGGTTTACTGGGAACTGAAACTTACATGGAACATTGACTGCCTCTCGAGCAGAGTGCTCTGCTATTTATACACAGACAGAATGTACCAGAAATTAGAATAGTTTACATAAGAAAAATAAAGAAATTACAAGTGAACATAAGAAACATGTGGAACATTCTGGAAATGATGATTACAAAAAAATAAATTTTTGCCTGTGGATAGGATTGAACCTGCGACCTTCAGTACCGCAATCGGTGACCATATCCCTTGCGCCATGCCGGCAGTTGGTGAACTTGGGGTCTTGCGGCAATATACAAAAGCTGTTAATGGGCACCATCTACATCTGATTCTTCTACCAAGTTATGCACCATGTTTAGCCTAATCCTAAGGTTTGAATATGTGTGCAATTTTGTGTGAGCTTATCACTACACCTGAAGTGTGACATTTTTGCAGGCTTTGTTTATAATTTAGTAGCTTATCTGGCTTTGAAGCCTTATCTTTTACTACTTTTTTTAAGGCTTTACAGTTATATTAATTCCTTAGACACATTCCTGGTAGCCCACTTTGATATGTATGTATTACATGACAGAATTTTTATGAATACCAGTTCATCACTTTACTGATTCATGAAATTTCTTTAGATTGCTTAGTTACAGCTATAAGTAATAGGATCATACCTTACTATTTCTATTCTGATTTTTTAACTTACACTGATGATGCCCTAAAAACAGAAAATGCGTCTCTGAAAAATTATAAATGCAACCAAGACTATTGTACTGCAAAATAATGCGCAATTTATCAAAACACATGTAATCATTTTTACAGATGATCGCAATAATTTTGGTCCCTTCCAATCAACAACTAACAAAAACTATCTAAATATCTTATATGACTGACATTTTACTAATACAGTTAAGCTCCAGATGTGTTTACCAATAAAACACACACACACACACACACACACACACACACACACAAAAACAAAATCACATTAAATGGATTTACACAAACACAATTTATAGACTTTTTTGGTTAGGAAAAGCCTATGATTCGGTTGCAATAGGAAGAAGCAGCTGTACTGGTGTGTAAGGTTTAGTATCAGGGGCAAGAGTGGCATAAGAAGTACTAGAGCAATATGTATATAGCATGTGGGTAGAATTTTTGGTGGTGATAAAATGCAACCTAATTTATGTCATGGTGAAAGACACTGTATAGTTTTATATGGTCTGGATTATGGTGGTAATGAGTGGATAGCTGAAGAGTTTGCAGTGGTAATAATTCTGTTGGCATTAAAGGATACAATTACCCAAAAAACCTCTTTTTTGGGTTAACTAAACTGCATATGAAAAATCTAGGAAGATTATTTGAATAAACAGAAACTCAGGCTTCAAACTGCAGATACAACTGCAAAAGTAGAGGTACTCTTATACGGTAACACATTTTATATGGACAAAGGTGTATATAGAACTTTCAGTGTGGTGCAAATAGATATTTGGGAAGACAGCTCATTAATCTAAGTTGGACTAGGTAATACACTTTGGCAAGGTACTGAAGTTCTAGAGAAAGAGCAGGAGCTATCCTCCTTATGGGTTCAGAACAGGAAGAGAGCACAGATGAATCTGACCCAGCCTTTACATGTTGGGTATACAGGAAAGCCATTATCAAGTTGACAAATGAAGATACCATGTGGGTAAAGAGAAATAATTGTTAATAAGAAAGTGGTTATGGAAGATCACAACAAGGAAGTATGTTTATTGTCATCAGAGTGCTGGGAGGTAGCAATTCATGCAATTAAACTGATGTATGGGATTGCAACACAGTGACAAGTGAGGATTGTTGTAATAGGGCAGGAATAGTGAAAGGGAGGAAGTGCTTAGTTGTCTTCAGAGTAGCAAGGAAACAACTGGTTTCGAATTTTAATAAACCAAGCCAGATGATCTTTCTGATGGTTAGTCACCTTGTGCATACGATTAGTATGGAAACCATCGAGATGGATACATGGAGTGATGAAAATAGACAAAAACAAAAGTAAGGAAGGTTGTCTATGATAGAGAATTGGATTTAGGTTTTGGAGTGCAGTTACTAAGAAGTTATTGAAAGTCTTGCTACATTTGTGGGAAGACACAATAGGAGGAAGGGAGATAAGGGTTTAACGTCCAGTCGACAGGGTGGTCATTATAGATGGAGCTCATGCTCAGATTTTTGGTTAGGGATTGGCAAGGAAATCGGCCATGCCCATTCCAGGGAACCTTCCTGACATTTACCTGGAGTGAAATCACAGAAAATCTAATGCCAGATGTGGATTTGAACCACCATTCTTCCAAATATAAGTCCAGTGTGTCACCACTGTGCCACCTCGCTTGGTAGACACCGTAGACTCAAGGTTTGTGAATAAAGTTAAAAAAGATGACACAGCCTTTATTTCCACCAGTCTCTCAGGTGCTCGCCTACATCTAATTCTTGCAGCCACATTTTTTCACAGCTGCCAAAAGCCGCCTCTGCTTTCCCAAGTCTCTCTCTCTCTCTCTCTCTCTCTCTCTCTCTCTCTCTCTCTCTCTCTCTCTCTCTCCCTCACACACACACACACAAAACCTGAACGAGCATCTAAAAGGTAGCTTTTCTGTGAATGTTATCTGTGTGTGTATCCTTTACTGAAAATTTAGTAATTACTTGAATTTAAACACAGTTTATTGACATCATTACAATTTTTCCACTTCTTACACATGAAAACAACTACACGGTTGAGATAGCCCTAATGAATAATGAGTGATTGTAGTGCAATAAAACTTTATGGAAACAAACAATGTAATGTAGAAGAGAAAAAAAATAATTTCCTCTTGAAAAGGAAAAATTTGTTAATTTTGTACTATTTTTGTATTTCAGTACAATGTGATGACCATCTACATTAACAACAGGAGCCTAAAGTCACACTATGGATATAATTTCAAAACTGTTTGCAGCACATTTTTTATTTTGGACTATGGAACATTCACCTTTGTATTACAACACTTGTACTGTTTGAACAACACACCTACATATAGAATTCTCAGTGAACACAAGTATCTTAAGCAATTTGGGGTACAATTGACTGTAAGCCTCTACTGGGAGCAAATCCCAAATCACGATTTAATTTGAATTTCCAAATTTTACCTTCAACCCCTACCATCAGAGAAGAGTTCTCAGTCAATACAAACAACAGCAGTACCAGTGCTGCTATTTTGATGACACACCTTTATAAGTTAAGCACTGATCACCTTGTTCAAATTCATATTAGCTGCCTGCAACTGTAATGTACAATGATTTTTAATAATGGAGGATAGGTAACAACTCACTGTATAGAGGCTCACTGAGCTGCTGACAGACATGAAAATAGATAATCACATTCACACAACTCACATTTTCAGCCATGGCCTTTGTCAGAAAAAAGAAACATATACATTCAAGCGATCACTCAGACAACTATATACAAACAACTATAATGTCTGGTCACTCCAGTGACACAAGCATCTAGACTGTGAGTGAGGTGGGGAGTGGAGGGGGAAGGATGCTGGGTAAAGGTGGGGATGGAAAGTCCCGCATTGCACGATGGACTTTAAAGTTGGAAATTTGAAATGTGGCTATGAATGCAGTGAAGGGAAAGGACAGTAAAGGATAAAAGGGAGGTGTAGAGGAGTGTGGGGAGGGAATGGGAGGGGGGGGGATTTGAAATGATTTTTGTGTTTCAACCTTACTTTACCATATTAGTACTAATACTGAATGGCAAATCATGGAACACACAGTCTCAACTTATTCCTACAAAGTTGGGTATCAATGTGGTACATAGATTTCCATCTACACTAGATCGAGTGGCAAATATTTAATTACAACCAGCCTGTGATGAGGGTAGATCTCTAGTTATCGAATAGTTTTGAAGAGCAGACAGGTACGCCTAAACAGACATTCACTAATACAACACACATGAATCTACAACTCAATGATTCTATCTATCACTGATTTACAAATGAAATATATTTTGAGGAAATGGAGTACTCACTCTATGATAAAGTTTCCACTTTATGTTTATTTGCTCAAGACTTTTTAGGTTCTGCCCAAAAATATTAATATCTGGTTGCAGAAATGACTGTCCATATGCTCTAAGAATAGAAATCAGTTGTTCCTTGTTGTCAATTTGTTCTGACCCTGCATTTTGATTAAGTGCTTGAAGAAGAGGTGTTTTATAAAAGTACTGCCACTTGTGCATCATTACAGCATGCAACAGTCCAAACAAAGCAGGCTTTATTTCTGGTGAGGGAGATTCTGCCACCTGTGAAAAATTCCTCCTTAATATTAAAAATATCACAATTTCAAAACCAACATAAATAAATAGATATTATAAAAGTTTAATGAGACAAGGATAACTAATTTTAAAATGTAGCAAATTTATTTTATTAAGTAAACTATTAGCAATTCACAATTAATTTTTGTACAGTGTAGCCAGAATGGACAAAAGCACATAAATGCCTGTAAATGAGAATAATCTGGCATTTAACGAGTAAAATCTTCTATGCCCAAAGCTGCTATTTTTATTTAATTTTGTAGATCAATGATACTCTTTATGACACAGGCACCAATCAATATGCAGAGATTAAATATTTTCTGAATTATTCTAAATATAAGTTGTATCAATAATAGAGGATAGATAGCAGCTCACCAACAAAATGACTGTTGAACTGCAGACAGCCACATAAAATAGCCAATCACATTCACACAACTAATTTTCAGATGTGGCCTTCATCGGAGAGGGGGGGGGGGGGCGGATTTACAAGTACATTCACACAAGTACAAATTAAGCACTTTGATTTTGTCGAACAGACTTTCTTCCACCAAAACCCAGTATTTTTTCCTTTCTTACTGTTCTCTAACTTTTTTTTTACTCAGTCCTTTTCTTTTTCTTGGAGGTGTGCTTATGCTACACCTGAGTGATTGTGTGAATGTACATGTATCTCTTTCTGAGGAATGCCATGGCCGAAAATTAAAGTTGTGTGATTGTGATTGTCTATTTTACATTCCTGTCTGTGTCTCAACAATCATCTTTACGTTGAGTTGCTGTCTATCCTCTATTATTGACATTCCGCCCTGAATTTTCGTTAGATATAGGTTCTGAAGAGTAAGTGAAGTGATAAAATCTTTTATGAATATTATGTAAAACTGACTTTCTTGTGACGCTAGATTCACAGAATGTTCATAAGACACAGTACGACATATACCTCATGATTTTTTGTAAGTCAAACTTTGGAAAGTATTCTTGAAGCCTTCACACATAAGGTCAGGTGAAGGTAGAAAATTTAAATTACAACTGGGGGTGCATCAGAGTGGTTTGGCTGAATCCATTATTCACCGAATCTAGCACACTGGCTTTGGATTCGATGCATAATGACCGAATACTACCGAATCCAAAGTGTTATATGGAAACCTTCAGTTACGAATGTTGTAGTTTACTTTGCATAACAGTGCGCTTTTGTTTGCGTTATTTATTTTATTTTCATAGAAACACTGAAAGACTGACGTCATAAAACAGTAACAAAAATTTCGTTACGTAAATACCAACAATACATAAGCCTTTAGGATTCTTATACGATTTGCCTCATTCTGATTTCACGTACTGTTTCGTCGATTTTTGTTAAGTGCTAGGGTATGTGAACCATAATGAAGCACTAGGATTTCAAAAAGAAATTTATTACGTGGAAAAAAGTTCTGATCGTGCGCCATCCAGGCGGGATGACGTCAATTCAGAACATCACTTGATGTCTATTTCAATAAATCATTTAAGGTCAAGATTAAACACATGTACACCGACTGCCTTTCGAAAAGTAAAAGACAACTGACACCAATGGGTCGTGTAAAACTCGCAAGTGTGCCAATTGAATGGTGATACATGGAAGTGGGTTCCAAATCAGACTGCGTAACAGGCATTAAAAAATGTTCAATATTGAATGCACTACATTGTATGAGGGATGATACTCTGTAGTATGTAGGAACTGAATAACAAGGAATATATAGTGATTCAGAATTACCATACAGATATCTAATTGCTATTATAAAAATTTCATAAAATTTGAATTATAAGTCTAATAAAATTGTTTTATATTTCCGCATTTAGTTTGAAAGATATTTCCATTCTTATTTAGTAAGTGTTTAATGTTGCTACAATAGCCATACATTTGAAGTCTTGTTTAAAACCTACTACGTAAAGCCTACAACTTAGCCGATGTGTTTTTTCTATTAGGGGCAAGGGGTTGTTCCTATGTATTGATTCGTAAATTCCACACTCTCTTCGCCATAACAATAAAACAAATGTAAACATTATGCCATGTAATCTTCCATGTTAGCTGTTATCACATTTAAATTCCATCCGCCTAACAAACCCGTAAGACAATGGTGAATGCGGGAGAATATACGTATCGCATTAATGTTTACGTTTGTATTATTCTTATGCTGAACTGGATTAGTTAGAAATGAAGCATGGCAACTGACTTCTAGTGTTGATTTTTAAATCTTCTATGAATATAAATTCTTTGCAGACAAGTTACGTGATTTTAAATGTTTGAAAGAATAAATAAAACTACGAAATATCCTTGCTTAACCCTCCGGAATGTGGAATCTGCGCGTACTTTCCACAGTTCTGAAAAGACTTCATGGCAATAACAAGTACACACACGTCGAATAAACGCGGATTTCTCTGTGTCTGAATGTCCCATCCGTTACTCATGTAATGCCTGATATGTCACTGTAAAATTATTTAACATTTACACATTTTAATTTTACGAAAATTTTTCCAACTTCCAAAATATCTACTCATCTTTTCAGGTTTTATTTTTGACTCCACCCCTTTGAAAATTAGAAAGAAATACATAATCCTTTCCTTTCTAGAACTTCATTATGCAATTATTTTTTATTTCATCAAAATGAAACAGATTGTAATAGAGTGACTAACATTTCTTATTATCTTCTAGAGCATCTAAACAACATATATCTCAAAATGTTTCATATAAATTTCTTTTAATAAAAAATATTTAAAATAAAAATATAAATGGAAATTTAATTTCTTAAATTTTACCATAATATTGCCATTTTGGATCCATCCCAGAAGGCTTTATTTTCATCACTGGCTGTGACAGAGTAGTAATTCTTTTTAAATACATGTACTTTAGTTGACAGATTATTTTGTTTTAAGATTCGGAAGATTCGATTCAGGTTCGGAATTCGGCACATGTTTTACATAAGGTAAAATTGGGGTTCAACCCATCCCTAATTACAACTATCACTGAAAGTAAGTCTTAATGGAATGGAAAAGTTTGAATAGATATTATGACCCAAGAGACTTATTACATATATTAATCCAGCTGTTCTGTTTGTCTATAGATGGCCACAGTAGTCATAAATTGCATTTTTCAATGTTTAAATACCAAGATAACAAATTATATGTGGCAATTTTCACCGAAACTGCATTATCAATACAAGTATAAAGACCTACACTTTAGTAGTTAGAAGTGTAACATTCCAGTTGTAATGTCCCAACACAAATATTATCAATCTGATATCAAATATTCTCTAATTTATTGTCCACCTTATGGTGATAATGACTTCTGTCATATCAACTTGTGAACAATTAATGACGCCTATGCATTTACGACAATATGCTCATTTCTCACTTTTTCCAAGAAATTCTTTAGTGTTGAATTTGAAGAATTAATAAATTTGTAAGCAGATGAACAATTATGGAAGTAAGCATGTAATTATGTGGCTCAAAATGAATTTTGAGAGAAATTATGGAAATTCCAAGAGCTGCATCAAACCAAGTCCTCTCTTTAAGCATAGCTCATTGCAAGATTAACATTTGGAGTGTGTGTGCTTTGGTGCTGCTTCCATCAATTTTGATGCACAGCACAGACTGCTATATTCAGATATTAGGCCTAAACTTTTAATTTCTGAACATTTCTTTACACACACACACACACACACACACACACACACACAAAAGAATCTGACACATTAAAGCACCATGCCTTATAAAGAATCAAATCCTGCCCTTCATGGACTCACAGACAGAAAAATCTAAAATTAATGATTGATATTCCTCAACGTAGAGCATTATCTGCTAAAGGATGGAATATGTTCAAATACCAATATCATCCACAATTTGACAGTAAAGCAATAATTTGGACAGTTAACCCTCCATGGACTGACAGTCTGCACAAATTTAATTGTCTGTTTTCTGTAATAAGATGTAGTACATTACCTCAATGTTTCATGTGGATTAGAGAAGCAGCGGTGGAATGCTCAACAGTTGAGGACTGAGAGTCTGCGCAACTATCGGCGTTACGTATAATTTGTGTCATTGGTAAACCATTATTCCCATATTATAGTTTATTCTCAAGGTGTCTCCTGTTATTGCTGAGTTGTTTTCTATTAGTTACATAGTGTTTTTAAGTTCGTTTTGAATATTTCTTTTATTTACATTTTGTTCTCTTTTTTAGGCAACATGGATCTATATGTTAGTCTTCAGAAGAATTCTGGTACATGCAAGTGAGATGTAATAGACAGGCTACAGAGCTAAATGTTTGCTGCTTCATCACCCAAAAACAAATTAAACTAATTATTTTATTAGAACCTCAACTGTTAAATGCCAGTTTTGTGACCTCAGAGAATGTGTAATACAAGAAACACGATTTCTAGATAAAGTAATGTTTAAGAGAACATATATACCTTGCTAGGAAAACAAACAAATAATATATCATCATAAAACAGGAAAATAAACAAGAACACATGGCCATGAAACTAAAACCTGCTAACATGCACTTTAGGAAAACATAAAGTGAAATAATATGCTTAGAGATATATTCTATTGTATATTTGAGTAGAACTGGGCATGGAAACACAAATATAATAAATGTTTCGAATATAAACTTGCCAGCATGGGCAGCATTGTAGATTGACTATGCCTATATGAAATATTCCTGTGTTCTTGTATACATAAAAACAACTAATACTTTATTTCATTATTCTGTACATGGTAGGAACATTTGCCCTTCACTATTTTTCAAGATAGTATAAACAAACACTGTATTATTTTATTTTATAGTTAAGCATATTTCAGATCCGCAACCCAATATATGAAAGCAGGATTATTATAAATTGATAATAACCTTAATTTTGAATGTATAGCTGCTATTATCTTGCCATAATATAGCCAAACTAATTGTTTTTCATATTTCCGCAGATAAGTTGACGTTCAGATAAGACGAGGTACAAATTTTCGTCGAAATTTTATAGTTTAAGCACATATCTGGCGTATAAGACGACTCCCAAGTTACACTATTTACCCCCCCCCCCCCCCCCCCCCCCCAGTTTTCGGGATCTATAAATACGCCTGGTACTTAGATTCGGAAGCAAAGCTTCAGGAAGTTCCGAAAAGTACTGGTAGAAGCAGCCATAAGTAGTTTTCTTGATTGGTACACCTGGATTTAACCCTTTGTTGCACTGTTTGTGATCTTTTGAACTTTCGTGCTTGTAGTGCTACATTTTATCCGACTGTGAAAAAGCATTTTAATTACACCGCGAAGTTTAAAATACCACATTTAATTGCACCGATGCACATATTATGTGGGTGAAAACACACGAAATTTCCGGAGAACAGAAGATAAAGGATTTCGAAGAAAGCTGCAATTCTCGCGTATAGCTCCGAAATATTTTAACCCATTCACAGTTCCATACGTAAATTTATAATAATCGTTTCAGTACGACTCTGGACACCTATATTGAGAAATTATTTTTGACAAGCGACATTGTAAAATCAAGCTGCTTTGTAAATAATTAATTCTGTTCCTGCTTTATGGCACATAAGTTGTCGTATGTACAATTGTTCACTCAGTAAATTAATGAAAGCTCGAAAAGCGAATATTTAAAAAAAAAAAAAGATGTGAAAAACTTTGTTTTGGTAAATCTTTTTAAAAAAAGTTATTGGTAGCGTAGCCTTAAGAAGGTTAGGTATAGGTTAAAAACATTTTTTTTAATTACGTGTTGGCGCGTAGCGTCCGAATCTATGGTTCAGAAACACTAAATCGATTTACAGTTGTATGTTCGATATATATCATTTCAGGCCGAGCTAATTTGATTGTAAGCATTCTTGTAAATTACCCAGAAAGCTGTACTCTTAGGTTCCTACGTAAATACATCCTTTAAAATCACGACATATTCATAAAAATCATAATATTCGCCTGTTTGATACATATCGTTTCGATACTTAACCGCTTCAATGTTTATCATTTGGAGGTCGAAGCCGCACCTTGCAGCACATCTGTGAAATTATCAATTTTAGACTAAATTTCAATCTAATTTTTTTCGTACCGTCGCATAAGACGACCTCGGATTTTGGGGCCTTTTTTTTATGATTCAGCCATCATCTTATCTGCGGAAATATACGGTAGTTGTAACAATGTACGGTATTGTAGGCCAGACTATAAGAGGAGGCCACGCAAAGATGAAAAAAAGGCAGTCTTATAACAGCTTTCCAAGCCGCCACTATGCCGGTTTTGACACCGATGTACATATTGTTGTAATGCATTGTAGGGTTCAAGTTATGAAATGAAACCGTTTTTCAGATACCTGGTGTTTGTTCCAAGTTCTTGCCTTAATTTTGATGCACACACAAAGTAGAGAACATTTCTCTAGCTGCACATATTCTGAATGAATTCTAGGGATTCCTGTAAGTAGGTTATGCAGATGCTGTGTTTTAAGAAGATTCTACATCCATGAAATATCAAGGTAACTGTCCTGAACTTTGATGCTGTGGAGATTTATTAAGATGTGAAGACCACAATCACAGAGTCAGTGAACAGAACACTGTAAGGTGGTAATGCTTTACAAGTCACTAAAAAATAGTTTTTTACCCAGAGACAGAAAGGACCAGAAAGGTGTTTACTGTGCCCTGACATACAGTTGTTGCAAATGAAGCAAATTATCGTCTCTGTTTGGTGCATTAAAGTGTCGTATCAAAATTCAAAAAGGGAAAAGAGTGTGATTGTATTGTACAAACTCAGGTAAACAGTGTGTGCATTTCAAACTGTTTATTTTTTTCACAAAATTCAAGTGGTATAACGTATTATGAAACTTATAGAGGAAAAATACCTAACAGGAAAAACATACGTAAAAAATAGATGAAGTCCACTTAGCAGGCGAAGAAGCACAGGCAGTGATAGCAACAATTAAACACACACACACACACACACACACACACACACACACTAGCTTTCGCAGACTAGCTGCTTCGTCAGGCAGAAGGGAAGGAGAGGGAAAAGAAAATGACGAGGATTTTAAGGGAGTGGGTAAGGAGTCATTCCAATCCTGAGACAGGAAAGACTTACCTTGGGGGGGGGGGGGGGGGAAGGTGGGTAAACAAATACACACGATTTGCTTTCCTTTCTACAGTATGTATGCCTAAGTGTACTTGCGTCTGTGTAAATGTGTGGGTGTGTGTGTATTTGTTTACTCCTCCTTTTTTCCCCCCAAGGTAAGTATTTTCTGTCCCGGGATTGGAATGACTCCTTACCCACTCCCTTAAAACCCTCATCATTTCCTTTTCCCTCTCCTTCCCTTCTGCCTGACGAAGCAGCTAGGCTGCGAAAGCTTGCGTTTGTGTGTGTTTAATTGTTCCTATCACTGCCTATGCTCCTTTGCCTGGTAAGTGGACTTCATCTATTTTTACGTGTATTATGAAACTTAGTATTTAAGTGAAATTGGACAGAATTTACAGCTCTGTCAAAGGTATTGACGAAAAAGCTACAAGTCACACACAATATCATACTCTCCAGTACCCTGTCGACACTTGCTACTAAAATTATTTAATACCACGCAGACTGTCAGTCCATGTTCGACTACTGGCAGTGTAAAAAGTCACATGACTACTGCAGGGTTAAAAAAATTCTCCATGGAAAATCACAATGTTTTTATGTATAATCATTATGAAATCACTGGCCAGTACTTACCATTGTGCTGTACCACCGATAGTAACACAAAATGAAAAAAACAGAAAAAAAGGGGACAAAGGGACAAGCTTTCGGAACAGAGTTCCTTCGTCAGGTGGGAGAGAAGGGAAGAATAAAGGATGGGAACAGAAGGGAAAGGTGGTTCACGACCTAGGTCATGAAGGTGGTGTTTCGGGAGTGTAGACGTCAGAGATACTGCATGTATGTATTGAGCCAAGCCAGAGAGGATAAATATAACTAAAGAGGAAAGATCAAGTAGTAAAGAGAAGAGAAGAGAGTGAAATTAATGATGCTGAGGGGTGTAGGAGGAGCGGTGGGGGGTGTCTAAAACGTTTTTCATAAACAGGGAAATATGGATGGACACACACACACACACACACACACACACACACACACACACACACACACGGAGAGAGATATAGAGAATGACAGAGAGAGCGAGAGGGCGGTAGAGAGAGAGAGAGAGAGAGAGAGAGAGAGAGAGAGAGAGAGAGAGAGAGAGAGAGAGAGAGAGAGAGAGAGGGGTAAGGAACGGATAATGAATAGGTGAGCTGAGGATGGAGGAAGGGGAGGGGTTAGCATAGATTTAGGCCAGGGGGTGGCGGGAGGGGAGGATATGTTGGAGGGCAAGTTCCCACCTCCGTAACTCTGAGGGACTGATGTTGGTTGGTACTATCCAAATGGCACGTGTGGTGGAACACGTGCCCAGGTCCCTGGAGTTATGCTGGAGGGCATGTTCCGCCACAGGATATTGGGTGTCCCCCAGGCGAACAGTCCGTCTATGCCCATTCATCCGCTCAGCCAATTTGTTGGTAGTCATACCAACATAAAAGGCTGAACAGTGGACACATGTCAGCTGGTATATGACATGTGTTGTCTCACATGTGGCCCTGCCTTGAATTGGGTAGGTTTTTCCTGTGGTGGGTCTGGCCAATGTTAATGAAATAATGTTTTCTTTTTAATAAACTCAAAACAAATAGGCAAAACTGTAAATCTCAACAAAAAAGACAGCGAGATGACAGGCCGATCTGGGTGCCCCAAGTGAGGGGACGCCGAACTAAGGCGTGTTACTGGGCATTTCAAGTGTTGTATAGCGTAGACGTGCGAGACGTGTGCTGCAAATATATAGATTTTTCCGTGTGTGTGTAACAATAATTTGGCTTGTAAGTGGTAGCGGCAAATGAACATTTGAGTTACACCGCCAAAGGTAAGCTTCAGGTTGCCCAGTCACAGTAACGGACACTGCAAAACCTGTCCAATGCATCCTCCCACTACCACATACTCCAGCCCCACCACAGGAAAAACCTACCGATTCAAGGCAGGGCCACATGCGAGACAACACAGTCACAGTCACAGTCACAGTAACGGACACTGCAAAACCTGTCCAATGCATCCTCCCACTACCACATACTCCAGCCCCACCACAGGAAAAACCTACCGATTCAAGGCAGGGCCACATGCGAGACAACAAACGTCATATACCAGCTGACATGTGTCCACTGTTCAGCCTTTTATGTTGGTATGACTACCAACAAATTGGCTGAGCGGATGAATGGGCGTAGACGGACTGTTCGCCTGGGGGACACCCAATATCCTGTGGCAGAACATGCCCTCCAGCATAACTCCAGGGACCTGGGCACGTGTTACACCACACGTGCCATTTGGATAGTACCAACCAACACCAGTCCCTCAGAGCTACGGAGGTGGGAACTTGCCCTCCAACATATCCTCTCCTCCCGCCACCCCCCCTGGCCTAAATCTACGCTAACCCCTCCCCTTCCTCCATCCTCAGCTCACCTATTCATTATCCGTTCCTTACCTCTCTCTCTCTCTCTCTCTCTCTCTCTCTCTACCGCCCTCTCGCTCTCTCTGTCATTCTCTCTATCTCTCTCCGTGTGTGTGTGTGTGTGTGTGTGTGTGTGTCCATCCATATTTTCCTGTTTATGAAAAACGTTTTAGACACCCCCCCCCCCCCCCGCTCCTCCTACACCCCTCAGCATAATTAATTTCACTCTCTTCTCTTCTCGTTACTACTTGATCTTTCCTCTTTAGTTATATTTATCCTCTCTGGCTTGGCTCAGTACATACATGCAGTATCTCTGACGTCCACACTCCCGAAACACCACCTTCATGACCTAGGTCGTGAACCACCTTTCCCTTCTGTTCCCATCCTTTATTCTTCCCTTCTCTCCCACCTGACGAAGGAACTCTGTTCCGAAAGCTTGTCCCTTTGTCCCCTTTTTTTCTGTTTTTTTCATTTTGTGTTACTATCGGTGGTACAGCACAATGGTAAGTACTGGCCAGCCATTCTATCTCATTTCAACAATATTTATTATCTCTGAGGAGAATTTTCATCATTAATCCATTATGAAATCACAATTGACTTACAAGTGGATACACATGTTCCAGGCAAAGTGTGATACTACTGGGCACAAAGCGTTTAAATGAAGCTGCTGGCTCTGCTATAACAAGCTGCAGCAGCTGAAGAAATTTTTCAACAACTCTAGCTCCAGCACCACCTTCCTGACCCATAGACGTGGATAACTGTTCTCTGGAACACAGAAAATTCACTGCAACATTATAGCTCATAATTACAGTATTAAGATAAAATTACAATTGAAATGAACAAAAAGTTAAATTTGAAATTGAAACGGAAGTTAACCAACAAAGTTTAACTAATATCTTTTTACATGTTGACAACTTGATATTAAAAAAACAAACATGTGTCATAGCCACCACACTGACAAAAAGTGATAGAGACATTATTCTTTACTATGTTCTCAACTTTTACAATTCACCATTTTCCAGGGCTGCATTAATTCTACACAAATAGCAAATTTTAGACGAGTATGTGTTCTGTTCTTAACAATGCAGTTCTTAAGTGCTGCAATCTTGTGGAAGTTATGGCAACAATGTAGCTAATTCTTGATTCTAGAACTTAAACGTAAATTGAGTATGTTATTTATAAGCTACTGAATCAGATAAAGTGTATTTTGAAGCTCTTTGTGTGAAAAACAATATTTTATGAGACCCTTTTAGCACCAGAATAACTGGAAGCTTGTTAACAAAAAAGTTAGCTACTGATTTTGAAACATAACACTGAAACTGTCTACTGTGTATGGTGGTGATGCATACTAGCAATTGTAAACTTCACCTACTGAGAATATATTAAGCAAATATACGTACTTGTAACAATATTGAAATACTTTCACACTTATGAAATTTGTTATTACCGATACATGCTCATTCACTACAATAATGCAAAAAAGAAAGAAAAAGGGAAATGTTATTCACCAGCCACAACCAAAATTATATCTTTTAGCAAAAGGAGTCAGTTACATAGACATAAAACTCCAATATCTGTACGAGTTGATAAAATAATTAGCAGACAACACATATATGTAGAAATATTTATGAACATTGGGTTTCTTTGCCAGCCCCCCTTTACAACATAGGTGTTGCTGAACAGCATAAGGTTCAAATAAATATATATTGATCCACATCATAAGTTCAAATGTTTGTAAACCTAAGGGACCAAACTGCTAAGGTCATCAGTCCCTAGACATACAAATTATTTAAACTAACATATGTTATGGACAACACACACACTCTCTCTCTCTCTCTCTCTCTCTCTAAACCTCCAATGGAAGCAGCTACGCAATACGTGACTTAGAACCTTACACCGTGTGGCTATTCCCACATGGCTATGAAATAAGTAGTAAATAATATGATGGAAAAATAACAACAAATATAAATAAGTAATATATATAAACTACATAGTTTTCTTAAAAAATTGATCATCTGTCCAGTATGTACCTCAGTTCAGTACCGCTGATACTAAAAAAAAAAAAAAATTTTACACGTAGACTCAAACTTTCAGTATAAAATTCCTCCATCAGGCAAGAGAGACGGGGTAGAAGAAAGGGAGCAGAAGAGAAAGTGGATTTGCTTCACTTACAACCGAGGCTACGAGGTAAAGATGGAGTGAAGGGTGTCAAGCCAAACAAACCAAAAAGAATGGATCAAGTAGTAAAGGGTTCTAACTGAAATGAACAAAATAATACCAAGAGGAAGCAATTACAATTGTAAGAAGCGATAGAAAACACTCTCTCTCTCTCTCTCTCTCTCTCTCTCTCTCTCTCTCTCTCTCTCTCTCTCTCTCTCACACACACACACACACACACCCACACACATATTATATACATAGTGAGGAAGGAAAAAGGGGGGGGGGGTGTGAGAAATGAAGACAATGGATGAGAGAGTATAACATACATTGAGGTCATGTGGATGGTGGGAAGGGAGGAGGGCAAGTTACCATCTGTGCAGTTTGAGGGACTGGTGGTAGATGGGTTACCCCCAGACAAAAAGTTCATCTGTGATCATCCATGCATTCAGCTAATTTGTTGGTCAGCATACCATTAAAAAGGCTTTGTATGTGGCACTTCCTGAAATGGTGTAGATTTTCCCTATGGTGTTTCTGGAATAAGTGTTTCAGTGAGATGCATTGGACTCATTTTTCAGTGGTGTCATTTATATCGGTGGTGATCAGTTACATCCCTTTTAGGGAGGAGGGTGGTTTGAGAACATTATAAGGTTTGACAAGGATGTTGTGGAGGTTGGAAGGACAACAGTGTAAGGATATTCTGAGTGGTGTGGAGAGGCTACATGGAGGGAGGGTCTCATCTCAGGACCTGAGAATGTTATAGCTCTGATGGAGCAATTTGTTAAGGCATTCCAAACTGGGATGGTACTGGATGACTAAGGGGATGTTTCTGGATGGTTTGTAATTAGGAAAACTGAAATTTGGCAGTGGAAAAATGGACTGTTTGGGAGACAAGGTTTGTAAGGTAGTTGTGGGATTGGAAAGCATTTGACAGGTAGTTGCTGTAGGTGGCGAGGGATTCCTCATTGGGGCAGATGTGTTTGCCACAGATGCCCAAGCTGCATGGAAGATAGCTTTCGATGTGGAAAGGATGGCAGCTATTAAAATGCAGGTACTGTTGCGTGTTAGTAGGTTTAATATGGACTGAGGTGTGATGTGAGACTCAAGAAGTCGGAGGTCAAAATCTAGGAAGGTGGTTTGGGTTCTGGATAAGGACCAGGACGAACTTCAGGTTAGACAATGGAGTAGAGGTCTTTAAGGAATCTCAGATGTTTCCTTTCACCATGAGTCCAGATCACAAATATATCATTTATGAACCTATAAGAAGCCAAGTGTACAGATAATGGTTCTTAAGGAATGCCTATACCACGTAGACTATGAAAACATTGGCACAGGATGTTGCTCATACTGGTTTCCACAGCTGTTAGCTTGATTTGTTTGCAGCTCTGGTCCACTTAGGTGAGGTAATTGTGGTGAAGATGAATTTGGGAAGTGTGACAAGGATTGACATCTTTAGGAGGCTTTCAGGTGGGAAATATCCATAAGGAGATTTGTGTCCTTGATGTAGAGTAGAAGGTTTTGTGTGATATGTTCCAGGTATTGCTCTACCAGAGCTGAGTTGCGTTTTATTGGGGCTTTGAAGGCTACTATAATTGGACAGCCAGTTTTAGAGATTAGGTAGAAGGTTGGGATGTGTTTCAGCTGGAGTGAGCAGTTCTATGGTAGCAGTTGTGAGACCTTGTGAGGAACCTTGGGATTTTATGATTTTTTGTAGTTCAACCTACATGGAGGGAATGGGACCACGAGGAATAGGTAGAGGTGTTCTAGATTTGACACAGCCCCTCTGCCAAATAATCCCATCATTGAAGTACTACAGTTGTAGGGCCTTTGTCTTCTGGGAGAATGATAATGGAGCAGACTACTTTCAGATCTCTGATGGCACGGGATTCAAATGGACTGATGATGGAAGTAGTTGTTATATAATTCAGGAAGGATTGGGAGATAATACTGGATGTGAGGAATACACCTCCATTTTGTTGAATACCACATCCATACCTGAGTCAATATTAAACCTGCAAACAAGCAGCAGTACCTCCACTTTAACAGCTGCCACACATCCACATCAAAAGATCTCTTCCATACATCCTACACATCCGTGGCACAATATCTACTCCAGTGATGAATCTCTCACTATCTACAGCAACTACCTGTCCAATGCTTTCCTCTCTCTCATAGCTACCATGAAGATCTTGTCTGCAAATAGATCTACACAGTCCGCCCTCTCCCTAAACAACATCCTTAACCCCAGATCACCCAGAAGCATCTCCTTAGTCACCTAGTACCAGAGCCAGACACAGTTAATAAAAAAGTTAACTTTGTTAATCATTAATCCGTTACTCAAAAAGAATTTCGTTAAATGTTAAAGCATTACTCTGTGTACATTTTAACGGAAGTTAACTCATAACAGTATTGTGCAGCAATGAAAAATCGCCTTCAGTCTCCCAATTTATATATTTATGCTGTTATATTATTGAAACAACAATTAAAGAAAAATGTATCACCCTACTTGATATTTATAAAAAAATGTTTTGGATACACAAGTTTAAATAGCGCTTGGAATATAAATAAAAACTAGTATTACTCTGCCACTATCATGTTAGTCGGCCATGAGCATAAACAAATGATGTCTAATCACAATTTATAGTGTAGAATAGCCTTCACAAGAGTCATTTGATCTGAGGGAAAAGTCTTTTACTCTTTGAAATGATTTGTCTCCTTGTATAAAAAGAAGAATGTAATTTTTTTTTTATACTGTCACAATAATATCTAAATCTTAATTTTTTGTAATAATTATTTAGCAATAAAATACAATTTACAGCAGACTCAAAATATATAATTTCACTGAATGTTATTTGCCATAATATGTATATTTTCTTTAATAAACATTGGCATATTAAAATTCTTGTCTCACAGTGAGGCATGTTTGGGTGTCAAAATACACACATATCTTCTTCGACACTCAGATCACTGCCACTGGCAAAAGCTGCACTTAATGCAAACTTAACAAGCAACCACCTAATGCCGGCGAGTACAGACCACTGACATGGGACGTTAAACTATTAATCTTTCTTCCTTCCTAGACTCACTTAGCGCAGGTATACGCAGAGTCGCGGTTTTACCTCAGTTGGAGCAGGCTTACGCCAAGATGTGGGTTTCCCCTGGGTCCCCATTTCCGCTGTTCGGGTCTTGGCTGAACCCTTCAGAAGATCAACTGCGTGCTTCCAGGTAGTGATTCAACCCAAACTGGGCGTAGCTGCATACAGAAGGGACCAGCGCTAAAATGAGCATAAGAAGTGGGTACAAAAGTAACAGATTAACAACGGATTTAACGGCAAATTAACGGAAGTTAAAGAGTCCGATAATGTATTTTAAAGTTACCTTACAAGTTAATCCATTACTCAAAAGGTTAACTTTGTTAATTAATGATTAATGGACTTGTGCCCAGCTCTGCCCAGTACCATTCCAGCCTGGAATGCCTTAACAAATTACTCCACCATGGTTATGACTTCCTCAAGTACTGAGAGGTGATCATCCCTCCAAAGTAGCCTCCCTCTTTGGTCTCTGCTCAAGACCCTTCACTCCATCTTTACCTCATGGCCTAGGTTGTGAGTAAAGCAAATTCACTTTTCCTTCTACTTCCTTTCTCCTCTCTCCTACCTGATTAAAAAAATTTATACCAAAAGCTTGATCATACATGTATTTTCGGCTCTTTTGTGTTACTATCGGTGGTACTGAGCTGATGTAAGCACTAGGCATCCAATCTTTCTTACTGAAAAAAAATTCACATCTCTGTAGCAGAGTTTCTTTCAGATTAATAGATTACACAGTTTTCTGAACTTCATGAACTTCAGTTAAGTTAAAACACATCTCACCTTGTGAAAACATCAAGGAATGTTTGGACAGTTGTTTCTGTAAGTGATGCTCCTAACTGTTGTTGCAGGCCAGCAAATGCTTTCATGAAGAATTCAAGTATTGCTTCACAGACATTAGGTGTTCGCACATATGCTGGGAAGAGACTCAATGCTTTGTGGACACTTGCCTGTTGTCAAAGTAGATGCATTTTAGATAATTGTAACAGATCAAAATGAGGACATGGCATAAAAGTATGGTAACATTTTATTCTAGCTAAAGAAAGCACTAATATAATTTTATAAAATAATCTATACCCCCGGGGCAATTTATGTTTTACTACTGGGTGCATCCCCAGGTGGTGGATAGGGGAAGGATCTGCAGATGTGCAGAGTAGGTGGGAAATAAAATACCACCTCGGACCAACACAGAAATCAAAATCCAAAGGCAGCCGCCCTCAGATTGTGACATCTGGCCAGTGTCTGCCCCCAGGCTGGGGGCACCTGAGAAAAACCTCCAAGGCTACCAAAACTGTGGTTGTAAACCAGTGGCTCTACAAATAGGAGTCATCCCATATATAATATTATTAATCATGGAAGACTATGATGTGAAACAAGTTACCCAGGTGGACATACAACCACACCAAAATAGAAAGAAGGCATTTGGATTTTGGGGAGTGTAAGTACTTACAATGTACATTCTCTTCTAAAAACTGGAAAACATCTTCAGGTTTCCTCATAAACCACAAAATTCTCATAATGGGGCTACAAGAAACAAGATTCATGGATGAAAATAATTTTGATTCTGGAGGTTTCAAAATATGCAAAGGAAAGGCAGGCAAAAAATTATGGACAACTCACTGTGCCTTTGGACTGGCTTCATAACAGACAAAAGTAATAAGAACTCCATTACCAACCTTGAATCACAATCTGAAAGACTCTCCACACTTACTTTCAAATGTGAAAAGAGTGTACACAGTTTGCAAATGCACACACACCAATAAATTAGAACAATAGAAGGGATAAAGTGTAACTTTTTGGCACCAGATAGATGACATCATGCAAAAAATTCCAGAAAAACGGGACTTCAGTGTACAGGTAGAGGAGGAAAAATACAGAAATCTTGTTCGAAACTACACAGCACATAACAGAACTAATGAAAATGGCACCATATTGATAGAACTATGACAAGCTCACAACCTGAACATGTAATCCACAGCTTTTAGAAAACTACCTATGAAACAGAATCCCAGCGTGAACATGTGGTAATCAAACTGAAATTTCATAAATAAATATAAAATGTCTAAGTCCTCAAAGGAGCCAACGTAGACTCTGATTACTAGCTTTCTAAAATAAAATTCAAAATCAAGAAACCCAAAAGCAGGAAGTATGACCCAGAAAAGACAATTCCACGGGTTTCTCCTCACAAAACCAAAACTGGGATCAAGTAAGAGAGACCCTAATAACTAAAGCCGAGCAATTAGCTACCATAACAAAGAAGAGAAGGATGGCAACAGTGGCAGTAAATGAAAAATTAACTTAACAGGTAAAACTTCTTAACAGTAAGAAAATTAGTAAGCAAAAATATCAAATGAATTAAAAAGCCCAAGAAGACCAACTCGCATCTCAGAACAACCGAAACTTCATCAGAAACAATACAAGGTATTTTTATAAGACATTTAAACACTAAATAGTGAAAATGATGCCAAAGGTCACCTTGCTGTAAGTTTTTAAATTATTGTTTCAGCAGTGTAACTGTTATCTTCAAATGTACCCACAAAAATACAAAGAATAATGTACCGTATATAGTCACGTAATCCACACATATTTTTTCCTGAATTTATGAACAAAAAACTGGGGTGCACGGATTACTCAAATTTAAGTTGGTATTACTCTATCTGCAACAACAATACACACTAGGCGGGTATTACTATGCTTTAAAAAACAGATCCCTTTAGGCTGGTATTACATGATAATATTTTCGATCAAATCTTTGACAAAGAAATATTATCGAATATATGTAATATTTCTTAGACATACATCTTCATCGTGGTGTAAAAAAGGGGTATTATGGTCAACAAATTTCAAGTTAGCGGGTAACACCAACTTCGTATTGTGTGCTGCCTTAGCCACTATCAAAACTGCATAATTTAAGTATTTCTGCCAGTTTCTTTGGCAGTGCGGCTGGCATGTACGAACAGTTGATTTGTTGAAGTAAGAATGACTAGTTGAATTTGCTTGTGATACCATCTTTCTGAGTAATAAAGTATGTTAGATACTTAAGTTGGGTATTATTCGGTTCAGTACCACCATATAACCCACAGCGGTATCGGCATGTGACAAACACTATATTTGGTGAAGACAAGGTAGGCGCTTCATTTGAGGATATTTCTTTGATGAAAGATACCTGTATGTCAAAGTTCTCTATTACACTATCAAAGATCTTTCATGTAAACATTGGACATATCAACTTTGACAAAGATATATGACAGTATAATACCAGTCTCAGCTCCATTTATTTATTTATTAACTGTTCAGATTCTATAAGCGTTTACTTCAGTGTGTGTTACTCTGAGTACGTTTTCACAGTAATACCATATTTGCGCGGATATAGGCCGCACCTAAACTTTTGACTTGGAATTATAGAAAATCTCGAGTATAGGCCACAGGTTTTTCAATTTTTATTTTATTATTTACTATTTTGTATAATCGAGCTTTTTTCGTAATCAGAAACACAATGTTAATGAAATAATGTTTTCTTTTTAATAAACTCAAAACAAATAGGCAAAACTGTAAATCTCAACAAAAAAGACAGTGAGATGACAGGCCGATCTGGGTGCCCCAAGTGAGGGGACGCCGAACTAAGGCGTGTTACTGGGCATTTCAAGTGTTGTATGGCGTAGACGTGCGAGACGTGTGCTGCAAATATATAGATTTTTCCGTGTGTGTGTAACAATATTTTGGCTTGTAAGTGGTAGCGGGAAATGAACATTGAGTTACACCGCCAAAGGTAAGCTTCAGGTTGCCCAGTCACAGTAACGGACACTGCAAAACCTGTCCAATGCATCCTCCCACTACCACATACTCCAGCCCCACCACAGGAAAAACCTACTGATTCAAGGCAGGGCCACATGCGAGACAACACACGTCATATACCAGCTGACATGTGTCCATTGCTCAGCCTTTTATGTTGGTATGACTACTAACAAATTGGCTGAGCAGATGAATGGGCACAGACGGTCTGTTTGCCTGGGGGACACCCAATATCCTGTGGCAGAACATGCCCTCTAGCATAACTCCAGGAACCTGGGCACATGTTACACCACACGTGCCATTTGGATAGTACCAACAAACACCAGTCCCTCAGAGCTACGGAGGGTGAAACTTGTCCTCCAACATATCCTCTCCTCCCACCACCCCCCTGGCCTAAATCTACACTAACCCCTCCCCTTCCTCCATCCTCAGCACACCTATTCATTATCCCTTCCTTACCTCTCTCTCTCTCTCTCTCTATCTCTCTCTCTCTCTCCATGTGGTGTGTGTGTGTGTGTGTGTGTGTGTGTGTGTGTGTGTGTGCGTGCGTGCGTGCGTGCGTGCGTGCGTGCGTGTGTCCATCTTTCCCTGTTAATGAAAAAGTTTTAGACAACCCCCCGCCCCTCCTTCACCCCTCAGCATCATTCATTTCACTCCTCTTCTCTTTACTACTACATCTTTCCTCTTTGGTTACATTTATCCTCTTTGGCTTGGCTCAGTACATACATGCAGTATCTCTGACGTCCACACTCCCGAAACACCACCTTCATGACCTAGGTCGTGAACTACCTTTCCCTTCTGTTCCCATCCTTTCTTCTTCCCTTCTCTCCCACCTGATGAAGGAACTGGGTTCCGAAAGCTTGTCCATTTGTCCCCTTTTTTCTGTTTCTTCATTTGTGTTACTATCGGCGGTACAGCACAAAGGTAAGTACTGGCCAGCTATTCTATCTCGTTTCAACAATATTTAAAATAATTAAAACTAGACAACAAAACCACAAACTTAATCAGAGAAACCATTACTACCACATACTCCAAAATCAAATTCATGGGAGAATACACTGACCCTTTTGAGATAAAGATGAATGTACTGCAAGAAGATGGACTCTCCCCACTACTGTTAGACTGTGCCCTAGAACAAGTAGTCAAAGAATTGAACATGAAGATCCATAATGGAATCTGACTGGGAACAAAAGGGCATCAAAGTGAATTGCGTAGCCTTTTCTGATGATAGCGCTACTAGCTGAGACCTGAGAAGAAGCGAAAGGACAAACTGTTGAACTGCAAGAGCAAGCAGATTAAAACAGTTCTCAAAACCTCCTTTGAAAATACAAAGATAATGAAAACATAAAAAACCCACCAAAACATCTTAAAGTGGGAGAACAAAAAAGACAGATTGTCAAAGAATTCAAATATTTGACATAACGGATCAGCTGGAATGTCCTTGAGAAAAAGGCAATGGAATCTAGAAGAAGTAAAGTTGAACTGGCATTCTAACGCACAGGAAACACAAACAAAAATAGGTCCCCCTTGTGGAATGCAAAAAAGGCTTTATAACATAGTAATCCAACCAGAAGCTCTATATGCAATTGAAACACTATCCACTAACAACCATGGCCCAGTTGAAATCGAAGAAGGGAAGACATTTAACTATTCCACAATGAACATGAAACCCTATACCAAATGACTGAAAAATATCTGACACGATGAGAAAAAGAAGATTTGATTTTTATGGACACATTCTCAGAATAAACCCAACTAGATTAGAAAAAAAATTAATATTTTTGCAACAAAAAACCAATTTAAGGCGGCTTAAGGAAATCGATGCATACTTAAAACAACTCCAAATCACAGAACTTATGCTCACTGATAAAACTGCCAAGAAGGAGAGAAAAGCAAGATCCGAAATAATGAAACAATACTGGGCTAATAGAAAGGTACAGAACATTAAAATATGATTGATCTAAGGTACCCCAATGTCAGATGAAATGAAAGAAGAAGAAGAAGAAATCTACTCAACAAATAAACAAAACTAGACAAATGCACAATCTTTCAGAGCCTGTGGTTCCTTCTTCAGGTTGAAAAGTTAAGGAAAGAGAAAAGAGACAAAGAAACATACTTGTGAGATTTAGGAAATGGGGAAAGTTACAGACAAGACTCGCAACTCTGGTTCAAGAGTGACTTTTGGATGCGATGAGAAAAAAAGACTAAATGTTTGAAAATGCATGGAGAGAGACTTGAAAACTGATCTTAGTGACAAAAACTAAGGCACAAACAAATTATGTAAATATTTGAAGTTTAACTGTAAGTTGAATTAATGAAAAAGGAAATGATAACTAATAAGAAAAAGAAACAATTTTATTATGAAACTGGAAAGAGTTCAATAACCCATCTGGCACCAGTGAAAAATTTAATATATTCAGTGATAGATTAGCTTTCTAAACAAGGTCAATAAATAACAAATCACAGTTGTAATAATTTACATTTTGCAAATATTTGTGGGGCTATAGAGATCAATGACATCCACTGCAATAGCTATTCAGCACAGCAGTTCATTCTCTATGGCAGGAGTTTTCCACAGTCACACTGATCAATTCAAATTGCTTGGGAAATCATTTGTCTGTGGCAAGGGAGTAATTGCAGAGATATTGTATATGACAGATTACTGAATTCTATCACGTGTGTTGAATTGTATTGTGATGTCACTCATATTGGAATGAATCAGTTGTCATGAACTATTGCTTAATATCATGATAAAGTCAATGTTTGTGTGTGCACTGTGTTTTGTTATAAAGGGTGTATTTTTTTCAAACTGAAGTTTTATTTTGCTGTTATTCTCTTGTTTATGTTTTACTGATGCATGGAGTATTATAAAAATATTACTGAATTCTAAAAGAATTTCCAGATTTTTCCAGGATGAAAACATTACTAGGTTTTTCCAGAATTCACAGTTGTACCAGCCTGTTATTTCACACCCTTTAAAGTTTGCTTGATAATAGAACCTATGAAACGCAATGAAGGATACAACATAGTGAACTACACTGCTTTGATGCACTGTTACAACAATAAGTCACTCATTAATTTGGCTGGCTTGGAAATTACTGATCCTCTAACCAAGTGACTCCCAATATGTAGATTTTATGTATTAATACATTACATACACTGGAGAATAAATGATAGTTATAATTATGCTGTCAGTGTGTTCAGATTTCTATGGTTTTTATGAAATAAAATCATTTACTAACATTTCTTTTGGAAACAGAAGAATCTTGAAAATCAGTTCTTCAATAGAAAAATGACCGATAACTGTAAGAGGTAGTGAGCTACAATTTACTGATAACTGAATTAAACTAAAAATTCTACAGCTAACATTTAAAGAAGTACATAGGATATCATGGTATAAATGGATATTCTGAAGTAACTCACTGTAAAGGCAATTGATGATCCACAGACAGTCAATCAGGAAAAATTCACATTCACACAAATTGAATTTTCAACCACAGCCCTCATCAGAAACAGCACATACATACATTCACATAATCACTCATGCATAATTTGTGCACACATGACCACCATCTCTGGCCCCTAGGGTACAGCCCCCCCCCCCCCTCTCCCTTCATTGTTACAATGCTAGTTGTACCACAGCAGCCGGAAATAGCCGTTGTGTTCACGGGTCATGCTGAGTAATTGTGTGAATGTGTGTATGCTCTTTTTCTGATTGAGGCTGTGGCCAAATATTCCATTTGTGTAAACAATATTGTCTTTTCTATGTGCCTATCTGCGACTCAGTGATTGCCTTTATGGCGACTTGCCACCCACCCTCAAATTAATAACAATTCAAAATGGACTTCCTGTAATTGAATCTTAAAAAGAATAAAACAATTATTTTTCAGGGACCAGTAGTACATCATCATTCAAGCCTTTTTGAACAGTGAAACCAGAGTATTTCTGGGATGTACTTTAATATACAACTATGACAACTGGTTATTAGTTGTTGAAAATGGGCTCAGTTGATGAAACAAATTGGACAAATTTGCAGTGAAAGTTCTTGTGATCACTGACATAAAATTCTTCCATAAATAGATCCTAAAGATGATGTAATTCATACCTTTCTTATACAGTTCAATAATACCACTGATGATTCTAACACTGATAGTCCATTGGGTACAAAACTTCTTTTACTGGCCTGATATCAATACTAGAGCCATCCAGACTATTATCTGTCTTTAAACACTACTTGTCTATCCTTGAATGCCTTATGCCATGAAAGACTATGAACAGACGACAGAATAGGCTCAATGTAACATTTCAAATTTGTACCTACTTGCTTTATTATTATTTTCATACAAGATTTTTAAATGTAAAATTATTTGAAACTATAATGGACTTCAATACATCACATGTCACTAAAACATCACATTACCCTATTGCTGATCTACATTATGAATGTCTGGAGTCATATGGCTAGGAATGAAATATGACCTGGCTTTAAAACAGGTATGTCCCACCAAGTGCAAACACATTTGTCCCTTGACATTTACTGGGTGTCAAGAAAAAGTCACTCTCATTACTTTCAGGAAAATTTGTATGAAAGAAAGTTAGTCTAGGAAATCACCTGCTTGATGGATTCCACAAGAAAACTGAACTACCACAACTACATTTCATTTGAGGGTTTAAGACACCTAAACAGAGTTAATGTTACATCTTCTAATCTGACAATAAATGGATATAACATCTACAAACAAATCAAAAGTTACATACTTTTTACAGAGCAGCATACTTTGATATTATAAAACATCTTTACAAATAGTTGTAAATAATTAAGTAAAAAATATTACACATGCACCTGAATGACAGAAAACAGAAGTTTCTTCGTATTTGTGATTTCTGAGCAAACAGATTCAACCAGGTCACCAAGCAGTAGCAACATGTTTGTAATTATATCTTGAGCATGAGGTGAAGTTGGTGTCACATGCAGGAAGCTTGCAGTAAGTGAATCCATAAGATTTGACAGCAACCTATGCCGTTCATCCCAGCACTGCTCATTGTTAGGCACCCCTGGGCAAGACAGCAGTAAGGTATTACATAGCGCTCGTGTCACTAATCGCTTTGTCTGTGAATGGAAATGAAATAAATATTAAATGACAGCAATTAATGTAACTAAATTCTTTAGTTCTAAATTTTCATAGGACAAACTTCTGAAAAGTGTTACATGAAGTGAACTGTAAAATTGAAAAGAAACAAAATTCTAATACTAGTTGTAGTCACATTAAAAGTAAATAAAGACTATACCTAGTTTTTTGAACTAATAGTTCATACACCAGGGAGGAAAGAAGTATGGATTTGAATGGGAGGAGGAACAGGTAAATCAGATCCTGGTGCCAGTAGGACAAACATATTTTCAATATTGGTTTCTACTAACAGCTATTCTACTATCCCACAAACATGTTGTTCTCCTATGTTGCGATTCTCTAACATGTTACTTTACTAAGTGTCCATACAGTCAAAAAGCAAGTAGCGCTTTTTGTATGCTTTATTGCACTCATCTACATGTCTGTGTAATGAGTAGCAATCAATCCCTTTCAAAATATTATTGGAACCACTACTGAAACATTGCTTTCAGAAGATCAATCACTGTAGCAGTACAGACGTTACTTTAACAGGAAGGACTTGGGTAGATGGGACAGACAGAGGCGCACAAACACACACAGCCTCTTCATCTAATATCCCTTGCTGTGTGAGAACACTGAGTTTTTACTGCCATATGATGTAATCAATAACTATATCATTAGAAGCTTGTTACCATGCCCAATACTAACTTCCATATTACACGCAAAGTTTATTTTCCTTGAAAGAATACCTGGTATTGGTCGTTCCTACTCTATGCAATGCTAATTTTAATCGTGTGTGTGTGTGTGTGTGTGTGTGTGTGTGTGTGTGTGTGTGTGTGTAAATCATCACCAGCTACTAGCTACAGAACTATTCAAAGACAGTGTTCTAAAGAAATAGCATAAGCACAGTAGTAGGAGATGGTCCTAATTTGTCGACTCTAAAACCATACTTACGCACTTATGTTATTAGCAGTACAGACAGAATTCTGAAGTGACACAGGCATTTTGTTCAACAATTGTCTTTATCAACTAATGGCAAATACAAGTTAGAAATTAAAGTTCCAGGTTACAAATTGATTCACCCTTTTTAAGAGTTTCATCAGTGAAATGGGTAATAGTGAACATTATTATTGCTATGTGAAATTCATAAATGCTAAGTAAGTGCAATAAAATGTACAATCAGTAAATTCTAGTAAAATTTACTAGAAATGGTTGTTTCAACTAAATTTATTGCTAAAATGCTAAAACATCTGAATATAAAGGTGGAACTGAATTTAATATATCCAGAATATCGTGTGAAATCTCCATTTAATCATGCCAAATAAGGGCAAATTACAAATATAGGGAGACTCTTGTACGTAACTACATATGTGCAATATACAGGGTGGTCCTTTGATAGTTACTGGGCCAAATATATAATTAAAAAAAACTACAAGGAACAATACTTTTTTAGCTTGAAGGGGGAAAACAGTTGGCTCACTAGATGGCGCTGCCATAGGGCCAACGGATATCACCTGCATTTTTTAAAAATGGGTACCCCCATTTTTTATTTCATATTCGTCTAGTACATAAATAAATATGAATGTTTTATTTGGAACACTTTTGTCACTTTGTGATAGGTGGTGCTGTGATATTCACAAACATATTGCTCACAATTTTAGATGAACAGTGGCTAACAAGTATGTTTTTTAAGGGGGGGGGGGGCAGGGGGTGGCGGCAGGAAGGGCATCCAGGAACCCCGTCAATATTCACATGCCAAATCTGAATAACCCAAGCCGACCCCGCATGTGCGGGAAAGGGCTAAAGCGAAAGAAAGAAAGAATGTAGGTACATTTGAACTTCATTTCAGTTGTTCCAATGTGACACATGTACTTTTGTGAAATTATCATACATTATGAGAACACATGCTGTTAGTGCATGATTAACTGTAATTACCTCATAACTTCAATAAATGTTCAAAATGATGTTCTTCAACTTCAATGCATTTGGCAATATGTATAACTAAATTCCTCTCAAGAGTGAGTAGTTCGCCTTCAGTAATGTCCTCACATGCACTGACAATGCGCTGACGTATATTTTCAGGAGTTGTTGGTGAATCACGATAACAAATATCCTTCAATTTTCCCCACAGAAAGAAATCTGGGGATGTAAGATCCGGTGAAGTGCGGGCTATGGTATAGGGTTTCTACGAACAATCCACCTGTCATTAAATATTCCATTTAATACTGCTTCAACTGCACGCGAACCATGTGCCGGACATCCATCATGTTGAAAGTACATCACCATTCTGTCATGCAGTGAAACATCTTGTAGTAAAATTGGTAGAACATTATGTAAGAAATCAGTACACATTGCACCATTTAAATTGCCATTGATAAAATAGGGGCCAATTATCCTTCCTCCCATAATGGCGCATCATACATTAACCCACCAAGGTCGGTGATGTTCCACTCGTCACAATAGTGCATATTATGCCGGTTTACGTTACCTCTGTTTGTGAATGACGCTTCATCACTAAACAGAATGCGTAAAAAAAATCTTTTATCTTCCCGTAATTTATGTTGTGCCCAGTGGCAAAACTGTACACAATGTTCAAAGTCTTCATCAAGCAAATCCTGGCGCATAGACATAAGGTATGGGTGAAATTTATGTCGATGCAGAATTCTCAACACCGACGTTTTTCAGATTTCCGATTCTCGCTCAATTTGTCTGCTACAGATGTGCAGATTAGCCGCAACTGCAGCTATAACACTTACCTGGGCATCACCATTTGTTGCAGGTCATGGTTGACATTTCAGTTGTGGCTGAACAATTCCTGTCTCTTTAAATAATGTAACTATCCAATGAAAGGATGAGGTCTTCCAGGATAACAATCAACATACACAGCACAGGCCCATTGGGCACTTTGATCACAATAGCCATACATAAATACCATATTGACCTTTTCTGCAATTGGTAAACGGTCCATTTTAACACAAGTAATGCATCACTAAGCAAATACTGTCCACACTGGCGAAATGTTATGTGACACCTCGTACTTATAAGTTTGTGACTGTTACAGCGTCATCTATCAAAAAACGGAAAAACAAGTGTTCCAAATAAAACATTCATATTTATTTATATACTAGAGGAATATGTAATTAAAAATGAGGGCACCTATCTAAAAATACAGTTGACATCTGTTTGACCTATGGCAGTGCCATCTAGCAGCCCAACCATAGTGCCACCTGTTTTCCCCCTTCAAGCTAGAAAAGTTTTATTCTTTGTACTTTTCATTTGATACTTATTTCGTGAGATATTTGGCCCGGTCACAATCTATGGACCATCCTATATAAGGCATTCTGCTAAACAGTTCAACACACATTTATGCACTACAAGGTTATCACAGAGTCGATAAATCTAACTGATATTAATGTAACTGAAAGATAACAAATGTTTCATTTATACCTAAATAGAATAACACAAAACTAAAAGTGACGTAAGAAACATACAGCAGAATTAAGGTAAGTAGAAAATCACTATCACAAAATTACAAAACTTTACAAGAAGACTCTGAATGGTACATTTTATTGTCGCACACACACACACACACACACACACACACACACACACATACTCTGGAGGACTCAAATCTCCTGTGGGGAGTGGCTGCACAATCTGTGACTTGACACCTCAGGCCACTTTGCCATCAAGTGTGGCATTTACTGCAGTCCCTACCCAGATATAAATACAACATCCATGCCGGTTGCTTAAATTTTGGAATGGCTGCCCTCCCCCATCTGTGTCCTGTATTTATTCTTTACTCTTTGGTCGTCCTCCACAGCAATTTGTTCCAACTTTATTCCAAATGAAAGAACAATTCAAATCTATTGCCATTTTGTTATGTTATAAAATTACTTCCTCTTTATTTTTAGTAATTATTGAACATGATTTTCTGTAATGTGAAACAGTTACAATTTATTTATGTAAATATTTTAGCCAGGCGGGAAAGGTTACTAAATAACTGGACTTGTGCATTTTTAATTAACAATTATGGTTTAAGGTTTTGTTAATTTGTGACCTTGTCATTAGTAAAAAAAGGCTGAAAATTATATGTAATACAGAGCACTAATAACTAATGTACTAAAATGTTGTCTACTATGAGCGGTGCTCAAATGAAAAGATACAAAATGACACTGTGGGTACAATTGAAGTCTTTATTCAGAAGTAATCACCAGAGGTACGGGCTCAAATATCCCACAGTTTAATGAGCTGAAGGATTCCCTGTTCCCAGAATTCCTGTGGCTGTAACAAGAACCAGTCCTCTACTGCCTTTTAATTCATCATTACTCCCATTGGAGTTTGTAGCATCTCACAGTACACGACACTGTTAATGGTTTTTCTGTGCTCGATGAATTCGATGAGTATTGGACCTCAGATGCTGAAAAAGATGGTGAGTGTCACTTTGCCTGCTAAGGACACAGCCTTGAAATTTTTATGGGGAGGGGACAACACACACTTTGCGTCCGAAGATGTCGCATTATGTTATCCCAAAGCAGCAAATTAAAATTTCAACCAATTTTGTTTTTAAGACATTTCATACCATTTCATATGAACACCCCTTGTATGAATCTGAATAATTTTTCCATTTCTACAACACTTTTCAAAGAAATAGGGGTCACAGAGTTACAGTAAATAATTTTGTCCTAAACTGTACTCTTGTCACCAATAGCAAATGAGATGTATTTATAAACATACATATGTAAAGATGAGATTAGATTGGAAAATACCATGCCTCAGGCTGAAGATAGTTCATTCTTGGTACAATCTGATACATTTCTCTTATTGCATCTGCCTCCCACAGTCGTAAAGGCCTTACAACATTGGTGAATGACAACAGCAAATGAGCAGCTGAATGGCACAGTCTTTCTGGTTCTCCGGATTTTGTTAGCAGTGGATGAACAGCTTGTATGATATCTACCATAACTTGTTCATACATTGTCCTCATACTTCCCTCAGACCTCAACTGAGCAATCCAGTGGCACCAGGCTTTTAGAGCAGCGAGAACTTGGGAATGGCTGAAATTAATGCATATTATTACTTTTACGATAAGTTAAAATTATTATTTTAATACATGGCATTGGAAAATATCATTTAAAATATTGCAGAAACATAAATAATTCATTAAACATTATACCTGCAAATAAAGAGACCACATACTGAAAACCAGAAGATTGAGTTGCCAACATGTGTACACAAAAAAGACAGAACTATCATACTTGTATTAATCTTCTTCAAGCAGAGAACACACACACATAAATCTTTTTTCACTGTAGAAGGATTGCAATATGTGACTCTGTATGTATATTTTTAATGCAGAAATGTAAATTCCACTATGTACCCTGACGAAGGCAATTGTATAAAAATACTGAAAGGCTGATAAATATTCTATTCTATTCTATTGAGGTGAGAGTTGTATGGGGTGTGGTAAGTGAAAAGTAGAAAGGTGGGTGAAGGATGACAGTGACATTGGCTACGCAAGTGATCCACAGACGTACAATTGAATGACAAGCAGTGCACAATTAATGTGGAAGGTAGAAGAAAAGTGGAAACTGTTGAATGAAGAATGTAGTAAGAGAAGGTAAACAACAAGGATTCCTGAGACTGGGTTAGATGTAGGAGTAACATAAGGGTAGACTACAATGTTGTGGAGGTTGCCTGGGTGATAAAATGCTTTATAAAAGGTGGGTAGGATTTCAAATAAGATGTATCTCACTTCACAGCATGTTAGAGAATGATAGCCTTGGTGAAGGCTTGTTTCAGTCCAGGATGACAATGAGGGTCCTCATTTGTAGCTATTTCTTGAGGGTGGCGGGAGAATTGACAAGTTGTGGGGATAAGAAACAGGAATTCTATTTGTGGACTAGGTCTGAGGTGTACCATATACACCCAAATGCAAGCTACATTTTTTTCCAGTTTTCAGGATCTAAAAATACGCCTTTTAGTGTTACGACCGTGTATCTCTTCTTCTGAGGACACTACAAAATATATATTACTTATTTTAGATCCTTATATCTTGCTTGGTATATGTCTGTTATTGGGTTTGCTCCTAGGAGAATGAGGCCCAGCTAGACTGTTCCTCAACCTAGAAGCTTTTTCTTGATTTTACAGGCATCAGACACTCATATCAAAAGTTGTTCAGGAGGAGAGAGTAGCACAAAATGCTTTTTCAATATTATACTAATCTTCTTCTAATGAATTAAAGTTGTGAATCATTAACAAATGACAGTACTAATTTATTGTACTGCAGAATACAATCCCATAATCAACGACTTATGATTATACAGAGACTTATATTACAAAATATGTTCAGTTCCAGTCTCTCTTAGTGTCTCTCACTCTCACATTACAATAATGTCAGTAACAGAAGGAGCACATTCATCCGTCTTTCTCTGACTTTTTAGAACGGAAAAATTATGAAGCCAAGGAATCCATGCTCACATCTCTGTGCCACTTATTCATCACAGGTTGGTAAACCTGCGTAATCACTCCTCTGACCATAGTAGGTGTCACCAGGTACTCTCACCTAGGAAGACAGAAAACCCTAGGCAGAATTTTGTCCCCTGCTATTCAAAACCTCTTAAATTAATAAATATGGTTGTCTTGAGTCGATAAGCAGGAATATAGTCACTTGTTACACTACAGCTTGCAGCTTAGATTCGGAGACAAAGCTTCAGGAAGTCCCGAAAAACACCGCTAGAGGCCACCATAATTAGGTTTTGTATATGGTAGTTCCGAAAAATACTACTAGATGCTACGGTAAGTATATTTGAATGGCATACATTCTGGATTTCACCCTTTGTTGCAGTGTTTGCACTTTGTAGTCTGCTTTTGAACTTTCATGCGTGAAATGCTACCTTGAAGCCGACCAAGGATTCCCCCCCCCCCCCCCCCACTGCCCCCCCCCTCAAACCACAAAGTGTAAGAGAAAAGTACTTTCTTTCGCAGAGACAACATTTAATCGTGTTGATGCACATATTATATGGTTGAAAACATACAAAATTGCCTGAGAACAGAAGATAAAGGATTTTAATGGAAAACTGCAATGGGATTGTTGTGTGTAGCTCTGAAATATTTTGACCTTTTCACTGCTCCGTACGCTGTTTCAGTTATATATGTATAAAAAAATAGAAATTGTATAATATACCTAAAGCACAGGCTCATAGATAAACAAATAAAAACACACACATACACAAAAATTCACGCTTTGACAACCGTTTGTTGCTTCATCAGGAAAAAGAGGAAGGAATAAGGGGGGGGGGGGGGGAGGTAAGGATGCAGTTTTCAAGGGAGTGCTGGTTGGTTGGGTGTTTAAAGGGGACTAAACTACCAGGTCATCAGTCCCCTGTTCCCAGCTAAGATATCACAGGGTTTCGTGTATCTTTAAAAATATGCACCCTGCAACCAGTACACAAGACATACAGAAGACAGTGTTGGCCATAATTACAACATAAAAGAAAAAGGAACCACACTAGAGATGGAACAAATAATAAACTATACTTAAAACCACAGCAGATGTTGTTGGCTGGCTGATCACTAGGATAATAATGGATGAGCCAGCCATTCTGCACATACTACATCTGCCAGTCGGAAATAGGACTGACAAGACAAAAGTGACAACAGATTAAAACTATAAGCGGTGTATGCCTGAAGATCAGGCATAGGAACCCACCATTAAAGCTTATGATAAAATCCAGCTGCGCGAATAAAACCTAAAACACAGTCAGCCATGGAGGCATCGTCACTAAAATCGAAGAAAGCGCAGTAGGCAGGTTAAAAGATCGCCGCAATGCAGCTAAAAGTGGACAGTCCACCAAGATGTGGACCACAGTCAGCAGAGCGCCACAACGGCAATTTGGCGGGTTCTCTCGACGTAAGAGATGGCCGTGCGTGAGCCACGTATGGCCTATATGCAGGCGACAGAGAACGACTGAGTCCCTTCGAGAAGGCCTTAGGGAAGTCTTCCAAGCTACTGTCGTGGGCTTGATTCCATGGAGCTTATTGGGCATACTCATTGTTGCCCATTCCGAATTCCAGGCCTCTAAGATCTTTCGGTGGAGACCCAAGCGGATATCGCCTTCTGGGGTACCGATATCCAGGCGCTGGCATGTGATGGCCTGCTTGGCCAGCTGATCAGCGCGTTCGTTCCCTGGAATTCCAATGTGGCCTGGGGTCCAGATGAAAGCCACAGAATGGCCTGACTTGCCAAGACTAAACGCCATGACTTGGATGGATCGCACCAAGTGGTGTTTGGGGAAGCAGTAGTCGAGAGCGTGCAAGGCACTCAGAGAGTCACTACAGATAAGATATGACTTCCTGCGGCATGCTCTGAGATGGTCGAGTGCACGGGTTATTGCGATCAGCTCTGCCGTAAAGACAGTACAGCCAGGGGGCAGGGAGCACTGTTCAGTGTGGTCGCCATGAACATAGGTGTAACCCACTCTGCTGTCTACCTGGGAGCCATCAGTGTATATGACGTCTGCATCACGGAATGTGCCAAGTATGTCCAGAAACTGGTGTCTAAGTAATTGTGGTGAAATTGACGCCTTTGGATTGCAGGACAGTTGCAGGTGAAGCTGGAGGCGAGGGATGGTCCAAGGAGGGGTATTAGATAGGCAAGAGAATGCAGGACGGAGAGGAAAAGACTCGAGTGAAGAAAGAAGAGAATGTACTTGGACCGCGACTGGAAGACCCGATCTGGGTCGACGTTGCGGAGAGGGAAGGTCGGTATTTGCAAACAATAACCTGCGATTCGGATGGTGAGGCGTAGCGTGGACATGGACAATGTAGGAGGCCAGCAACTGTTGCCGGCGGTATCTCAAGGGAGGGATGCCAGCTTCAGCAAGGAGGCTGGTGCGGAATGCCCCTGTTGCTAAGCGGACACCACCATGAAGAATGGGATCCAAGATACTCAGTGCTGAAGGTGATGCAGAGTCATACACCTGGCTCCCATAATCCAGGCGTGATTGGATGAGTGCCTTAAAGAGGTGCATGAGGGTTCGACAGTCAGCTCCCCAGGCAGTGTGGCTGAGACATCGCAATATATTAGGTGCCGCCAGCACTTCTGCTTCAGCTGACGAAGGTGTGGCCCCCAAGTCAGTCGGTTGTCAAACAGCAAGCCGAGAAACCGATGGCTTTCTGCAACATGAAGCTGGTCAGCAGCTAGGTACAGTTCTGGGTCAGGGTGAACTGCCCGAGGATGACAAAAGTGCATCACCCGGGTTTTAGATGCGGAGAACGTAAAGCCATGTGTTGTGGCCCATGACTGTGCCCTTCGGATGGCTCCCTGAAGACGCCTTTCAGCGACACCAATGCTAGGAGAGCTGTAGAATAAGCAAAAGTCATCGGCGAATAGGGAACAACAAACCGATGATTCCACTGCTGCAGCAAGACCGTTTATCGCAATTAAAAAGAGCGGTACGCTGAGAACGGAGCCCTGTGGGACGCCGTTCTCCAGCACTCGGCGTGAGCTGAAGGAGGTACCAACTCTAACCCTAAAAGTGCGTAGCGAGAGGAAATTCTTGATAAAAATTGGGAGTGGACCCCCTAAGCCCCAGTCATACAGTGTAGCAAGAATATGGTGGTGCCATGTTGTGTCATACGCCCGCCGGAGGTCAAAAAAGACCGCAACTAAGTGCTCACGCCTAGAGAGGACTGTACGGATGGCCGACTCAAATGACACTAAATTGTCGATAGTGGAGCGACCCTGGCGGAAACCCCCCTGTTGTGGGGCCAGCAGACTCCGATCTTCAAGGACCCACATAAGACGGCGACTCACCATACGCTCAAGCAACTTACACAGGACATTAGTTAAGCTGATGGGGCGGTAACTGTCAACTGCCAGCAGATCTGCTCCCGGTTTCATAACAGGGATAATAATACTATCCCTCCACTGGGATGGGAAAACACCCCCTGTCCAGACCCTATTAAATAAGGCGAGCAATTTCTGATGAAAGTCCACTGATAGGTGACGGACGAACTGGCCATGTATGCGGTCTGGTCCCGGAGAGGTATCGGGGCATGCAGCAAGAGCAGTGGTAAACTCCCATTCCGTAAATGGAGCATTTTACAGTTCCCGGCGGCGAGTGTGGAAAGATAGAGGATTTCGCTTCACCCGTTGTTTAAGGGAGCAGAAGGTGGCACTATAATTTGCCGTTGCGGAGCAGCTCACATAATGCTCTGCCACACACTCAGCAATAACGGCCGGGTTATTACAGAGAGTTCCATCGATGGTTAGAGATGGGATTCCCGCTGGTGGGCGGTATCCAAAGAGACGCCGTATCTTGAGACCAGATGCGAGAAGGGGAGACACGAGAGCCTATAGAGGCAACATACCGCTCCCAACAGTCCTGTTTACTTTGCTGGATAAGTCGTCGGGCTCGGGCCCTGAGCCTTTTAAAGGCTATCAGATTTTCAAGTGTAGGGCGGCGCCGGTGGCGTTGTAGTGCTCGCCGACTGTCCCAGATGGCCTCAGCAATCTCGGGCGTCCACCAGGGCACGACCTTGCGCTGAGGGGAGCCAGTGGTGATCGGAACAGTCTCCTCTGCAGCTGAGACTATAACAGTTGTGACCTGTTGGACTGCCGTATCAAGATCATTTGGTAATGGAACAGAAGCCACATCAGCCGAGGTGTAACGCTGCCAGTCTGCTCGATGTAGACACCATCTGGATGGGTAGCCTGCAGGTTCAAAGTGCTGGAGTGACAGAAGAATGGGGAAATGGTCACTCCCGCAAAGGTCATCGTGGACCCTCCAACTGAAATGTGGGAGCAGGCCTGGGCTACATACAATAAGTCAATAGCAGAATATGTGCCATGTGCTATACTAAAATGTGTGGGTGCACCAGTGTTTAAGAGGCATATGTCCTGCTGTGTCAGTAATGTTTCAACATCTCTACCATGTCCCGAGGGCTGTATACCGCCCCAGAGAGGGTGGTGGGCATTGAAGTCCTCCAAAAGGATAAATGGTGGGGGTAGTTGCGCGACTAAGGCAGTGAGGTCAGCAAGGGACACGACCTCATCTGGTGGGAGGTACAGAGAGCAGACAGTTATGTCCTGCATAGTTCTGAGTCTTACAGTCACTGCCTCGAGAGCTGTGTTAAGAGGCACGGCAGCACTAGGAACAGTGGCGAGGACATAAATGCAGACACCTCCAGATACCCTGTTGTAGTCAGTGCGGTTGTTATAGTAGCCCTGATAGCCGCGGAGGGCTAGGGTTCGCTGGACAGGAAACCATGTTTCCTGTAGGGCTACACAGAAAGCAGGATAGCGGCACAGTAATTGCTGCAGCTCAGGTAAGTGGCGGAAAAAGCTGCCACAGTTCCACTGCAAGATCATGCTACTTCTTGATTGCTGAGGCATGGCAGTATCGAGAGTACTGTTGGTTCCACAGAATCACCGGTCGCCGCCGCTGGTGAAGGCAGGGCCTCTACATCCATCGCCTCCAAAGTTTTGGTGATAGCCAAGTCCTCTGGTGAGGCGAGGAGTTCCACCACATCCTCAGATGTGTGAGGTGGTGGTGGTGGTGGTGGTGGTGGTGGTGGCGGCAGTGGTGGTGGTACGGTTTCCACCGTGGAAGACGTTTGCTTAGCAACCTTCGACTTTTTCTTCTCTCGCTCCTTTTTTAGGTTTCTCTTGCTGGGAGGGCTTTGGGGCCTTAACATCAGTCTCAGGGACTGAGGAGGACCTTGAAGCCCTACGACCATGACTCGAAGTAAGTGGCTGTGTCAGCCACTCACTGGTACCCACATTATCAGTGGGAGAAGCCATAGGAGGAAGGGAGCCCAGGGACCTCTTCCTGGTGAGAGGTGCTGGAGAAGGCTGCTGCTTCTCCGGCTGTGTGTTGGGGACTGGAGTCCGCAACGGTTGTGGGGCAGTTGCCCCCACAGGAGGTGGTGGGGGGGGGTAACAGAAGAAGGGCCCCCAACCGTCAAGGGGGCAGTTGGGTGTTTTCGGCCCACAGGGGCCACAGAAGGTGGCGTGACATGGGAGGCTGATGTCCCCATAGTGATCGGAGACGACGCAATGGCAGCAAAGGACGACGACATCCGAATGGGATGAAGACGCTCATACTTTCGTCTGGCCTCTGAGTACGTTAATCTATCCAGGGTTTTGAATTCCATGATTTTTCGTTCTTTATGTAGCACACTACAGGTCGGTGAGCAAGGTGGATGTTGCAGGCCACAATTCACACACACAGGAGGAGGTGTACATGGCGCGTGCGAGTGTGATGGACGCCCACAGTCTCTACATGCGGGGCTGGAAGTGCATTGGGAGGACATATGCCAGAACTTCCAGCACCTAAAGCGTCGCATAGGGGGAGGGATGTATGGTTTTACTTCACACCGGTATATCATTATCTTGACCTTCTCAGGCAGTACATCGCCTTCGAAGGCCAAGATAAATGCACCGGTGGCAACCCTGCGATCTTTCGGTCCCCTGTAGATGTGCTGGACGAAGTGAACTCCTCGCCGCTCTAAGTCAGCGCGCAATTCGTCGTCAGTCTGTGACATGAGATCACGGTGGAATATTAAGCCCTGGATCATGTTGAGCGTCTTATGCGGCGTGAAACTTACGGCGACGTCTCCCAGCTTGTCGCAGGCAAGTAAAGCCTTTGACTGTGCAGGAGATGCCGCTTGTATTAAGACAGACCTGCTTCTCATTTTTGAAAATGATGCCACTTCACCAAATCGATTTTCAATAGTGTCAACACAAAATTGCAGCTTAGTGGTAGTAAAGGATTCCCCATCAGCCCGAGTAGAGACTAAGTACTGGGGCGAGTAAGGCTCAGATTGGTTAAGGGCCCGACGTTCTTCCCAAGGTGTGGCCAGGGAACGATCGGAGGTCATACTGTGCACCATTAAATTCGTTTCTTCCTCTCTTAGAGACGGCGTTTTTGCGACCACCCACGCTATTTATGGCTCGTTTCATTTCCGTCCCACGAGCAGCTAGGGAAATAAGGTCCACCCAGGCAGAGCCCCGCTTGCCTGGGTAAGCCTTATACAACTGAGGTGCGGCAGGTTCCTCAGAGGTTGCTCGCTAGTGGCTGTTCAACCTCAACAGCCATGCATCTCCTCGGCACGTAGCACACCTTGAGATTGAGTGGTTTTTTTTTTTATTTTTTATTTTTTATTTTTTTTTTTTTTTTATTATAGAGGTTTGTACCGTCCTTGCGACTCGGGGCGTTTAAGCCAAGATCCCCGGGCTCTGAAATGTACAACGTTCCACCGTCACGCTGAACGATGGTCGTTTAAGCACGCACAGAGCTTACGGTGTAGCGGACTGTTGGCGCGACACAGCCTATGACTCAGGACCCCGGGTTCGACAAGCCCATACTCAGCAAATTAATGCTGAGCCCCTGAGGGGGCAAGGGAGTGGATGACGAGTCATTCCAGTTCCGGGAGTGGAAGGACTTACCTTAGAGGAGAAAAGGAAAGGTAAACACACACACACACACACACACACACACACACACACACCATGGCAGACATTTGTACAAAGCAAAGAAGTTGGACAGAGATGCCAGTTGAGTCAGAGGCTCTGTTCATAGAACAGAGGCAAAGATGTTATTGAATGGTGGGCGAGAATTTGAATTTAGCGGAGGTTGAGGCCAGGTGAGCAATGGGAAGAGAGAATATGCTGAAGGGCAAGTTCCCATCTCTGTATCCACTGTATCCAGAAAACCTGGACAGTGTAACACTGTGCCAAGATTTGCTGGCCGTGCACCAAAGCATGCGTAGCCACAGGTGATCCTCATTACCAACAAACACTGTCTGCCTGTGTCTGTTCACGTGAATGGACAGTTTGTTGCTGGTCATTCCCATATAGGGATGAACTAGGAGGTTGCGAAGGTTAGATGGGCAGTGGAAAGATACTCTTGGTGGAGTGGGAAGGATGGATCTCATTTTGAGGCAGGATTTAAGGAAGTCATATCCTTGCTGGAGAGCCACATTAAGAGTTCGATCCAGTATCGGAAAGTATCCGGTGTCAAGAGGAGCACTTTTGGGGTTCTTCTGTGTAAGGTTCTGGCTTTGGGGATTTGCTTCTGTACCAGATCAGAAGGATAGCTGTGGGATGTGAAAGCTGTTATTAGTTTATTGGTGTACTGGTTCAGGGATTCAGGACTGAAGCAGACTCGTTTGCCACATAGACCTAAGCTGTAGGGAAGGAAACGTTTGATGTGGAATGGATGGCAGCTATCATAATGGAAGTATGGGTTTGATGTGGATCGATGTGTGCAATGCAATCCCAATCACCAATGGCTTTGCAGACTGCAAATGAATGATAAGAAGTGTTGAACATTGCTTGCCATGTGTCATCTCACATTATGCTGTTGCAATGTTTCTGTTGTCAAACTCCAAAGGTATGAGGGGGGCCACAAGGCTCCCAACACTTCAGAGAGGTAATGCTGGCTAATTAGTGTACTAACTCCCCTTTTCCCACGCCACTACATTTTTCCCAATGAAAGGACGCATTACGACTATTACACCACATCCCGGAACTAACGATCCTACAGCACATCACACACTTCTCACCCATGGTAAAAACAGAAATCCTAAAAATTTGATTAAGTATTTACTAAAATGTAAAATGTTACGCCAAGAGGCACTTAAAAACTGTTCACACAAGTATGAATAGAATAAACTGAATGGCCGCTGAATAAAATAAACTTGGTCATGAAAACAAAATTAGGCCTACAAACACAGATATCTACACACTTTTGCTAAATCACGAAATTTTAATCTACACTGTTTTACAATTATTTGTCGTTGATAGACTTTATAAACCTTAACAACTATATGCAGCAAGTGAAAAATAAAGGAATGGATAGTTTTAGTCACTGTTTACAATGATTTGTGTGCATATACTAATGAAATATCATGTAAAATGCAGATTACTAAAATGTAAAATGTTACGCCAAGAGGCACTTAAAAACTGTTCACACAAGTATGAATAGAATAAACTGAATGGCCGCTGAATAAAATAAACTTGCTCATGAAAACAAAATTAGGCCTACAAACACATATCTACACACTTTTGCTAAATCACGAAATTTTAATCTACACTGTTTTACAATTATTTGTCGTTGATAGACTTTATAAACCTTAACAACTATATGCAGCAAGTGAAAAATAAAGGAATGGATAGTTTTAGTCACTGTTTACAATGATTTGTGTGCATATACTAATGAAATATCATGTAAAATGCAGATTCAAAAATGTACATTTCAAACAAACCATGGAAGTATGGTTTAAAAGTGGGGAGTCTTATTGACACTTACTGATTATGTGTTTAATGCATATGTTTGCATGGGAATGATTCAGACTGGCAAAATGCAAGTTGATTAAAAAAAAGTTTTAAAAATTAAGTTAATCTGTGATTAGACTAACTAAACAGACTAACCACAATATTACCACAGAAAATTGGTTTAGCTCAATTAAGTTACCAACATTTCTAAAATCAAGAGGATCACTCTACAGCTTACAATGCATTTGTTGTTCTTCACTACTACTGCTAAAACAGTATTCAACTTTTTTTTTTTAAAGAAATCTGCAAACTTGTTGGTCACATCACAGTTGGAACGTTGTGCAAGCATTAGGCGTTTTTTAGGTGTAGCAGAACTAAGAGAAAAAGTCATTGTAGACAGCTGGGAAAAACAAAATAGTCTCCACCTGTGACACTAAAAAGAAGAGGAAGACACCTTATGTTTTTCTTTGTTGTGAGGAGTCAGTATACCTTGAATGCTCTACAAAACTTAGCACATGAAAACTACTGAGGAAGTAACTAAAAACTAAAAGTACAAGTGAAACTTCATATTTTTTTACATTTTACGGGAGTGTTATTTTTATTATTACATGCTTAATAAATAATAAAAATTTAGACTGAAGGGTATATGAGTCTTTATAACACTAATGTAAAACTATGTTATGTTCATTTTGTAAAGTTTTTGTCAAATTCATAAAAACAAACTTTAAAATTCATTTGAATATATTTTTGTGTGGCGTTAATGTAAGCCTATACTAAACTGTTTCACTGAAATTTCTGAACACAAATTTTATGGTTATTTAAATATAGTTGTCTACCATATTGCATGTGGGACAATTGTGTGACAAAAGAATGACATGGTAGGCAAAGGGTAAAAACTATCTCCGACTTTTTCCTGCAGAAATTAGTAACAGTTATATGAATCTGGTACAAAATATGTTTAATATACACAGTTCTTATTTCTGATTAATTAAATAATTTTCAAGAACTAACTTACACTTCTACCAAATCCTCAGTCAGAATGGGAGGTGAGGTACGAAGATGATGCAACTGAACACGAGATGCGTATGTTGCCATTCCTGTTAACTGCAGTACCAACTGTTGTGCATCAGGGAATAGTCTACTAAGAGCTTTACCTAAATCAAGACAGAATTGTCATAATGATATACTGCATGAAGACCAATACAAATGAATTAATAAAAATACAAATAGTGCACAATGACAAGAACCAGAAATTTTGTAATATACACAATGCAAAACTGCTTAAAAATTGATTTGCTAACTTTCACTGTCCTTCATACAACCCTTATACTTGCTTGGCCACAACCTTCAATCAGCACAGAACACACAAACTCACAAGCACAACTAACTAACACCCAACCATCACCTCAGTTATAACCCAGGACATAGCAACCAGAGATGATAGTTGTACAATTTGTGCCTGTGATGTATGTGTTCTGTACTGATGAAGTATGTGGCCAAACTGAGATAAGGTGTGTGTGTGTGTGTGTGTGTGTGTGCGTGTGTGCGCGCGCGCGTGCGCGCGCGAGTGGAGATTGCCTTTTTTATGCGACTGTCTTCAGTTTGATAGTTGTTTTCGGGGTGAGTAACTAGTTATCCTCATTATGTTGGTGAATTCCAACATGGGTGTCACGCGGTTAGATACTTTAAAACTTAGAGATTAAAACAGTGTTGAGAGACAAGTACAGTGTTGACAGACAAAATGGTTAAATGACACAGGGAGGGGGAATTATGAAAAATGCAAGATATTTGGGGAGAAAATAATGAAATCAGAGGAAAATAAAGTAACAACTGTTCTGGCCCAAATTCTTGATGCTAAACAACTTAAATACAATGGGCAAATAACTTACCAAGAAATACAAACTTGATGTAACAAAAAGATTAAGTACTGAATACCATTGAAAACTCGGCAACAAAAAGCTATAGAACTTTTAAAAATGGAAATTAATGCCAAAAGAAATCAAGTAATTGCCTGTGAAGCTATCGTAACTAAACTGTTAATTGAACTGAGCACAAGAAGCTGCTCTTAACTCTAAAAATCTTATGAAAACATGCTTGTCTTATTGCATCTGGTAAATTGATAGGAATGAGAAACTTTGAGGATTAAACTCTTTTGTCAGCCACCAGTAAATTAACTTCAGTTTGAAGTGATATTTAAGTACAATTTGATTTTCAAGTGTTTTCATTTACTTTGGTTGCCATTTGTTTTAGTGCAAAGACTGTTTTGCATTTGGAAAGCAAACAATTCATTTTCTGTTACTTTGTATTTTATGAGTCAGGACATTTTTTCGCCTTGATGGCTTATTAACACATAACTTTGTGAAAAGTTGTTCAAATTTGGATTCTGTTCATATCTATCTTGCTCATAATTGACAAAAATGTCAAGTACAACCTCCAAAGTATAGTCACCTCATTCTCTATCAGTAAACGTTCAAGTGATTCATAAATTTCAGTACACTAATTTTTATACATAATAAATTCCAGATGAACACAGAGAGTAATATTTGGTTAATAAAAACAAGAACACTTTTCCATACTGACAAATAAATGAAATTAGTTTTGCATTCATAATTATTATTTTTAAACAAACAATTCTGTTCTTCTTGCATATCACTAGACTACTGTTTTGCTTCCATTCAAATATGGAAAAATTATTATTGTGATGAATATATTACAGGAATATGTAGCGGGAGGGAAAAAAACCTTTAAACTCACCAATGAAATGTGGATACATTCGACCCATTAACTGAGTAAGGGAAGAAAGATCTCGCAGTAGACAGTGAAGACGAACACATTCATGCTCCGCAGTGATTGAAAGTTGATGTTTTGAAACATCTACGGCCCGTTCAAGGTGCAAGTAGACATTTGCTGCTTCCTTCCATGGCTCATACTATTAAAATTTATAAATCCTAATTAATTTTATTATTATTATTTGTCTAACATTAGAGGGAAAGAAATTTCCAATCTTCTTAACTAAACATTATAAAATACCAGTGGTAGTTTATATTAAAGGAAGAAAAACAAGTAAAATGATTTCCAGTCCATGGTGTACAGCAATCAGTGAGAATAAATATTCCTTCAGTAAAAAAAAAGGATGTCTTGATTGCAAATTGTGTTATAAATTAATGACGCGTTTCACCCTGTAGCAGGGCATCTTATGTACATGACAGAATTTACACAAAATTACAAGGCGGAATTACAAAATGGCTATAATGGTACATAAGCTTATTTTGTGTTAAGAAGACAGTATAAATGGTAAAGAAAGATCAAGCATGCCTGCTAAAGTGTGAAACATGTCATTAATTAATAAAACAATTTGCAATCAATACTTTTTTTTTTCTTTTTTTTCTGAAGGAAAAAAATTTATGTGAAAATGAAATAGTACAGTACTGGTCAACTGAATTGTCATTATTTGAATACATATAATAATCATATATTAATACACATACAGTTGGGACAGAATATAGCCCCATGTTGACATTCTGGCCACACACACACACACACACACACACACACAGAGAGAGAGAGAGAGAGAGAGAGAGAGAGAGAGAGAGAGAGAGAGAGAGAGAGAGAGAGGGGGGGGGGTTAAAGAAACCTCTGTACTGTACTTTTTGAAAGAAACAATTTTCAAATTCACTGTAAGCAGTTTAGGGAAAGCCTATAAAACCTGAATGGGTGCACAAGACTATGAGCCCTCTCCGCTAGAATGCACAATCTGATTCTAAATGTATCTTTCACTAGGTTTATAGATAAGGGTTTGATCTTTGGGTCTTAAAATAATGATCCAGAAATAACTAAGAGTAAAATCTTAGGGAAATGATTAAAATTTTCTAACACCTAATAGGAGTGGGGGAAAAAGGCTAAATAATAAGTCACAGAATACAAAAGATAATTTGAGACATTATGCCTTTTTATACATATTTTGGAATGATGATTTCTTACCACCAGCATTCATATACCTTACTCCTTCCTCTTTCTTCTATGACAGTTTGTCAAGACATTTCAAATAACATACTTAAGTTTAGGCTTCTTCCCCCACAGCATTCAATGAATGAAGGAAACCTTCATTTAGCAATGTGCGCGTGCGCGCGCATGTGTGTGTGTGTGTGTTTTTTTTTATTTTTATTTATTTATTTCTTTTTTGTTAATATTGGGACTTAATATTGGGACCAGTGATCACCCCCTGTTCCAACTTAGCATCTGACAAGTTAGGGATCAATAGTTAGTTGAAGCAGTTCCCCTACTTTGGCAATGTCTTGACAGACAATTTCAATATACCCAGTTTGAGGTGCAAAGGAAGCAAGAGTCACACTAGATATTTTTCTCCCCTGGAACTAATTCCAATCGCCGAGGCCACAGTTTTTGGTCCCAATGCTTGTCAAGAGCCCTACTATCCCATTCACACATGAAATAAGGAATTCTGCAATTCATATGGTGTTTTTGTGAATGTCCTTGTATCGTTATATTGTGTTATCATTAACTGAAAAGGAAGCAGCGTGTGATAAACTGTGGATGATATATTGATCTGAGTATCATTTTAGAGTGTAGGAGGTCAAAATACACAAAGAATGCCTATATTTGAGATAAAATAACCTTTTAAGATCTTGCAATTTGTTGCATAGTGTAATCAAATTCAAATGTTTGTTAAGCTTATGAGACTTAACTACGGGGTCATCAGTCCCTAAACTTACAAACTACTTATGAACTACCTACAACTAAGGACGGCACAAATATCCATGCCCGAGGGGGGATTCGAACCCCCGACCGTAGTGGCCGTGCTGACCGTGACTGAAGCGCGTCAGTCCCCTCGGCCACCGCGGCCGGCCATAGTGTAATCAATTCTGCTTTATAACTTTATAGCTTACTCTAATGAATTTTCCTTTACAGTTAATTACATAACTTAGGTTTCAAACATATAATTAGTTTAAGTAAGTAAAAAAAGAAGGAAGGAAGTTTAGGGTTTAACGTCCCATCGACAGCTTGGTCATTAGAGACAGAGCTACAGCTCTGAATTTTCGGTAAGGATGGGGAAGGAAATCAGCCGTGCCCTTTGAAAGGAACCATCCAGGCATTTGCCTGGAGCAATTTAGGGAAATCACAGAAAACCTAAATCTGGATGGCCAAAGGTAGATTTGAACCACCATCCTCCCGAATGCGAGTCCATTGCGTTAGCACTGTGCCACCTCACTAAGTGTAAAAAAAAAAAAAAAAAAAAAAAAAAAAAAAAAAAAAAAAATGTTCAAAGGTAGTCTGTAGCCACATGTTTATGTTCCTGGTACCTACTGAAATTACTGCAGCACGGTACCGTAAATGCTACTAATGGCACATCCAAAAAAAAATTGGCACAATCCACTGGTATCATGCAACAACTGGTTTTTGGTAGCAATTCAAGTTTTGAAGCTGACGACTGGTTTGGCCTGACACAACCGCATCTTGTCCGTTCCCAACAAAACGAGTTATTGCACCATATTTCAATATATCAAAGGGCTACACCATTTTGTTTTCACTATTATGGTAAAGTAATGAAGTGTAGGGACTTAAATGTGTGCTAGGACTGAACACAAATACCTGCAAACAAAGAATCAATCAATCACATAACTTGCCACTCCACTTCTTGTGGAGGATCACATACCAGCAAGAAGAGCTTCTCAGGCACTCCATCTGTTCTCTTTTATGACTACTTGTGTGCCACCTGAAGAAGTAAACTTAACAATATAAAATACTTAAACTTAAGTATGGTGTCCTTTCTACGAGAGATAAATATGGGCACATTAAAAGGTTAGAAGGTAAATCCACAGCCACGTTATCTAATGTTTACAAGGTAAGGAAGTTGACAATTACCAATATAAAAAACAAAAACAAAACAAATTTTACAGCTAAGCTTGATTCTCCTGATGGTTCAACAAGCTGTAAGACTGAAGTTTTCCGCTAACACAGATCTAGATGATGGTGTTTAAAAGTGGTGTGCACAAAGAGATCACAAGGAGAACCTATATCTAGTGCCATTCTACGTTAAAAGGCAATGCAATTCAACAAAAAATTTTGTGGGCCCTAGAAATTTAAGGCAAGAAGGGGCTGGTTAAAACACTTCAAGGCAATGCATAGCGTTTGTGAGCTTAGAATACAGAAAAATTTACTGTTGGCTGATTCTTCAGCAGCTGGTTCTTAAAAAAAAACACCCACAAATTTATGTACTAAGGGAAGAAGGAAAGAAGATTGATCTCAGAAACATTTACAATTATGAAAAAATTTGGCTTAATCAGAAAATTTTACCAAGAAAAACTCTTGTTGCACATCATGAATTAGAAGCACCTGGTCCTAAAATGAGCAAGGATAGTATTAGTTTTGTTTCAAGAACAACAATATGTCAGTTTTGGCTGTTGTGTACACCTCACAAGAGAGTGCCTGGATGGATAGTAACAGTTTTCATGAAGTGGTTTGTGGACATTTTCATGCCATCTGTAAAAGCTTATCAGCTAAAGAGTGTGAAGAGGGAGAAAATACTATTTCTCATTGACAATGCATCAAATCATCCATCATGAGAGTATTTTAAATGGGGGGGTTGGGGTAGGGGGTGGGAAGAGTTCATAAAAATAATGTTTCTTCCACATAATGCAATCTGCTTATTACAGCCCATGGATTAAGGCATTATTGAGACTTTCAAATGGTATTACAGAAAATAATTGTTATTCGATTAGTGATGAAAATTCTCCTCAGAGATGATAAATTATTGTTCAAACGAGATAGATAGGCTGGCCGGTAATTTACCTTTGTGCTGTACCGCCGATAGTTACACAAATGAAGAATCAGAAAAAAAGGGGACGAAAAAGGACAAGCTTTCGGAACACAGTTCCTTCATCAGGTGGGAGAGAAGGGAAGAAGAAAGGATGGGAACGGAAGGGAAAGGTAATTCACGACCTAGGTCATGAAGGTGGTGTTTCGGGAGTGTGGACGTCAGAGATACTGCATGTTCGTACTGAGCCAAGCCAGAGAGGATATATGTATAACCAAAGAGGAAAGATCAAGTAGTAAAGAGAAGAGGAGTGAACTGAATGATGCTGAGGGGTGTAGGAGGGGCAGGGGGGTTGTCAAACATTTTTCATTAACAGGGAAAGATGGACACACACACACACACACACACACACACACACACACACACGGAGAGAGAGAGAGAGAGAGAGAGAGAGAGAGAGAGAGAGAGAGAGAGAGAGAGAGAGAGAGAGAGAGACGGGTAAGGAAGGGATAATGAATAGGTGAGCTGAGGATGGAGGAAGGGGAGGGGTTAGCATAGATTTAAGCCAGAGGGGTGGCGGGAGGAGAGGATATGTTGGAGGGCAAGTTCCCACCTCCGTAGCTCTGAGGGACTGGTGTTTGTTGGTAGTATCCAAATGGCACGTGACTTTCTCAAGTCATGCCCTGGGATGAGATCATCACTCCAAACTGTTCTTCCCACACCACCCAGAGTAGCCTTCCGCCGTCCTCCCAACCTCCGCAACATCCTCGTCCAACCTTACAACATCCCAAAACCACCCTCACTACCTAATGGTTCCTACCCCTGCAACCGATCCCGCTGCAAAACCAGTCCAATGCATCCTCCCACTACCACATACTCCAGCCCCACCACAGGAAAAACCTACCTGATTCAAGGCAGGGCCACATGTGAGACAACACACATCATATATCAGCTGACATGTGTCCACTGTTCAGCCTTTTATGTTAGTGTGACTACTAACAAATTGGCTGAGCGGATGAATAGGCATATGTTCGCCTGGGGGACACACAATATCCTGTGGAAGAACATGCCCTCCAGCATAACTCCAGGGACCTGGGCACGTGTTACACCACACGTGCCATTTGGATACTACCAACAATCACCAGTCCCTCAGAGCTCTGGAATATTTTACCCAAGAAGACGTCATCATCATATAGTTATACAGTAGAGCTGCATGTCCTCGGGAAAAGTAACGACAGTAGTTTCCCCTTGCTTTCAGCTGTTCGCAGTAACTGCATGGCAAAACCATGTTAGCTGATGTTACAAGGCCAGCTCAGTCAATCATCCAGACTGTTGTCGCCGTAACTACTGAAAAGGCTGCTGCCCCTCTTCAGGAACCACACATTTGTCTGGCCTCTCCTCAGATACCTCTCTACTGTGGTTGCATCTATGGTAAGGCTGTCTGCATAATTGAGGCATGCCAGCCACCCCACCTCGGCAATGTCTGTGGTTCATGGGGGTGCCTAAGGTGTACGCATTGACAAACCTGGGTACACGAATGGCAAAGCGTCATGTTTTTGGATGAATCCAGGTTCTGTTTATAGCATCATGATGGTTGTATCCATGTTTGGCGACATCGCAGTGAAAGCACATTGCAAGCGTCTATTCATAATTGCCATACTGGCCGTCACCTGGCGTGGTGGTATGGGGTGCCATTGGTTACACGTCTCGGTCACCTCTTGTTCGCATCAATGGCACTTTGAACAGTGGCCATTACATTTCAGATGTGATACAAACCGTGGCTCTACCCTTCATTCTTTCCAGTGAAACCCTACATTTAGTAGGATAATGCACAACCGCATGTTGCAGGTCCTGTGCAGGTCTTTCTGGATATGGAAAATATTCAACTGCTGCCCTGGCCAGTACATTCTCCAGCTCTCTCACTAACTGAAAACGTCTGGTCAATGGTGGCCGAGCAACTGGCTTGTCACAATACACCAATCACTACTCTTGATGAACTGTGGTATCGTGTTGAAGCTACATGGTCATCTGTACCTCTAAATGCCATCCAAGCTCTGTTTGACTCAATACCCAGGCGTATCAAGGCTGTTATTACGGCCAGGGGTGGTTGTTCTGGGTACTGATTTCTCAGGATCTATGCACCCCAATTGCGTGAAAATGTAATCACATGTCAGTTCTAGTATAATATATTTGAGCAATGAATACCCCTTTATCATCTGCATTTTTAGTTGGTGTAGCAATTTTAATGGCCAGTAGTGTATTTTGTAAATGCCTTTACCTATCTTTTTGTTATGCTAAGGCGACAGCATCCTCACTCATTTAGTGTATATCAGTGATCTCTATATAACATGGATTTATAACTCTGGTGTTTGAGCATAGAACTGTAGCATGCCTGCACATTCATATGTTTTGCACACAAATTTGAATTGTCCGCCATGTTGTAATTAGTCAAACAAATTTCAGTCAGTTAGTACGTGAGAAATAACTGCTAGATTGCCTCTGAATTTGAAATTCATGTCAATAAATGAAGCAACAGACAGAATCAAAACATCTTTCCTTTTCATTTTCTTGTAATACTTCATAGCAGCCATGCTGTAATTAGTCAAGAAACGGAATATGAATCTTTGGCTGCCACGCTCAGAAATCCGTAGTTCAACATCCAGGTAGTATAAGAGTTCACTGCTGTATATAACTAGACGGTGAGTACTAATATTTACTCTGAATGTCAGAGATAATTTATTTGGCTGTATCTTGAACAGATCTGAAGCACAATTTTAGAGAACGTGGTTACAAATAATATGTCCAAAATGCTCAGAATGAAAAAAGAAGTAAATTGCCATGAAAGTGATGAAGACGTTAATGAATGGACAAATATTGATGATGGAGATCCAATGCACAAGATCATGCAGCACTGACATAAAATTGTAAACTTCGTCACTAATAAAGTGGATGCTCCAAGCATTTCATCAACCAGTGGTCCAAAAAGTGAAGGTGAAGCATTCTGAAGCATTCACTTCTGTAGATACTGCCTTGTGATGCTCTAAAGCTCATGATGAAAGCGACCAGAATCGGATATCTGTACTAAAAAAAGTGCATGACTTAGCTGCTCGTAAGCGTTTAGGCTTGCTTAGACAGACCACAATTAAGGAATTTTTTATTGGTTTATCTTGTATACTTTATGTAATGTTCATTGAGATTACATATTTACTACCATATATATTTTTGTTTAATAAACTACACTACATACTATATATTCCTAATACACTTGCCTTTTTACCTGACTTTGTAATAGTGAGAGAGATTAGTGTTGCCATAAATACATTTACTGTACAGTAATTACCGTAGTTACTCAATTATAAGATGAGGTTTTTTTTTCCAGATTGTCATTTGGAAAATACAGGGTCGTCTTATATTCACAGACTAGCAAAAGTTAACATTTTTGTGACATGTAATCAACTAAGTAAAGCTTCAATATACCAAAGTCGCACTTCCTTCCTCAATAAATCTTATTAAATAATACATTTTTAATCAAAATGTTTAATGGGGGTGTATTATTTGAACAGCTTTAATTTCGTAATATGCAAGATCAAATATGAAAACTGCGTGCACAATTGTTAGCTTCAGAACCAAAGAAATCAATCTGGCCTGTACACACTAAACTGAGTGTACTTTTTTTGTTTTGAGTCCTTTCCACTTCTCTTTTACTACATGTATTTCCACATTTTGTGCTTTCTTTAATTTCAATAGGAAGTCCCAGAACATGTTAGAAATATGAAGGCAAAGAAAGAAAAATAGGTGATTCCCTAGGAGCTGTGTACATCAAATGAAACTACAGTGCGCTCGATATATATCGGACGGCGGTTCATTACTGTAACGATAGGTATCGAAGAAGCAAATGTTATGATTTTTATGAATGTCATGATTTTAAAGGGTGTGTTTAGGCAGGAACCTAAGAGTACAACTTAAATTGTTGCGAGTGCAGAAGCTGTACTCTTAGGTTCCTGCCAAATCACTTCCTTTAAAATCATGACATATTCGTAAAAACCATGATATTCATTTAATTGACAACTATCGTTTCGATACCTATAGCTTGTTTGAATTACATAATGTTGACTGAAAAATCTTTCTTCATTGACAATGAGTAGAAGTTGTTTATTGAGTGAATTTACACATAATGTAAAACAAACTACTGTATTACATTCCTTGAAAGGTTCTCAGTGTACTTTTCCAATTCACGATCTGGTTGCAATTTTTATTGGCCAAGAAATTTCATAGAATTATCACATCAAGAATCAACATCGGTATTAGCTAGTAGCTACACAAATCAGCTGTTCGACATCTTAGTTGCCAGTCCCCACTAGCAAAGCGAAAGTCGAATGTTTGATCAAGTGCACTGCTGCTTCATTCGATATACACAGCTCACAATCACCGTATAAGGATAAAGCTGTGAAACTTTGGACGATACCAGGTGTTTTTATTCTACCATTAAATAAGGCAATACGCGAGCATGTCACTTTTGCTCAAGACTGTAAGGCCCGGTGCACACTTGACGCAGTAGAGGCAGAGGCGCAGTGCAGAAACACTTTTCTTCTTGGTGACACCTGGTATGTTTTTCACATGTCTCAGATTGAAAGATTATCGATATGAAAAATTTTTGCAAATCATAGTTTCCTTGTTTTACTGCATTTGCAGGCATAGTGTTTCCTTACTTAGGTCTTTATTCATTGCTCTTCTAAGGTCCTGAGTACTAAAAGACTGACGTCTGCTTTTTTTCTTCTTCTTTGATAGCAGCTGTGATTGTACTTCTAGTATCTTAATACATTGCATTCCTATTTTGTCTCTGTCATATTTCTAGTGATAATTACCATCAGCAGCCACCATGTTTGTTAGTAATTAGTGAAGCTATGCTAGTATTCTTGCTAGTGTTGAATTTCTGAAATTAGTATAAAATTCAGGTCGAGGAATATTGACGGGAGACGTTCCTAGCTTCATCTATGGTTTAGCAGTGGGCTAAAGCTCCACAAAGGGGTGGATATTGTGTTTCAAGAAATAGAAAGAAGGTCCCAGATGGTAAAAAATTCGTTGTACGTCCGTTCTGCTTCGCCAAACTTATTATTCAGAAGTAACTGGAATTATAGCTTACCTACTGCTGTCAAGCCTGCCACTAAGTTTACTGAAACCACACACTATAGACCATAAAAATACATAATCAGTGTCTTCAATTTATGAATCTCATTGTCTTTCTTTTTCAATAAGTTATTATTTCCAGCTTTGGTCTGTATCGTCAGCATACGAAGAAGAGAGAGAAAGAGACAGCTCTGCACTCGACTCAGCAGGTGGCAACAGCCACACATGTGCCACACAGCGGCTGCCCGCATAGCGTCAAACATTTTTCACATATTTTCTGTAGAATTGGAAACATGTATGGCTCTCCTTCCATCGTTAAAAACAATTTTGATATGGCTACATTTAGTATGCAGTAATGTATGGTGAATGCACCAAACACAAACTGGCCAGTGACTACATTTTTCACTGCAAACTCGTCAAAACATGCATGGCATAGTGCTAAAAGAAAACCAGTCCAATATCATGCGGTGGCTTTTGGCTATAAGATACAAAAAAATAATATTTCTCTACCGAATAGTTTCCACAAAATCGATTGAGGAAGCTGCATTAGTCCAGAACATGTACAAATCTGAAAATAATGTTTTTAATTTTTTTACGCTGAAAGTAAAAGTGTTACAAAGAACTAAATACAGAGAAGGATGAAGCTTATATTTGTCTACATAATACAATTTTTTTCAAAGCATATCAGATGACTTGAAATTTCACTTTGCGGCAGAGGTGGAACAGAGGTGCAGGAGAACCATATGCCTATGACAACAGGACAGAGGCCTAACCGAGGAAATGCCTGACCTCTGCCTCGGCTGCGTTAAGTGTGTGCTGTCCCATTGGAAAGTATGGTTTACAGACGGCTGACCACCTATCCCCTGCCTGTGCTGCGTCAAGTGTGTGCTGGGCCTAATCGTACCAATAATGACATTTATTATGATATGATTGCTATTCAAATAATCCAATACACTATCACATCACGCTTGCACCAAGTTATGTGACCGCAAGTGAATAGCTGTTCATGCGGTCTTCGATACAGCGTGTGACGTAAAAATGACGTCACATTTGTTCCAAGTTATGTTACGACAATATTACCCACAAAAAATCGGCTATTCCACCATCTTGCCTTCCCATCAGCACTTGCGACAGGTGCTACCAACATAATACAAGGTAAGAGCATGAACGGAGTTTTGTAAAGTTTTACTGAGTTGAAAAAAATAAAAAATAACATAAACAAATCCAAGGTGTCTCTTGAATAAAAAGGGGGTTGTCTTATAATCGAGGTCATCTTATACTTGGGTAAATACAGTATTATTGGCAAATATAGTGTTCAAATATCAACAATATTTCAATCCCTTCAGACATAAATTGTCTCATTGAAGATGAGCAAAGGCGTTGAATCAAACTTCATGTTGTGGGCGAGATTCAAACTGGGGACTTCCTGCTTACTAGACAACTGCTCAGCTAACACATTCTTATGGATAAGGTGGCTACACGGACTGTCTTAGAGCACGTCTCCCTCCACAACACATACTTTAATTCTGCCTCAATGTTCCCCTGGGAAATAGTGTCTGCCTACTAAGCAGGAGGTCCTACATTTCAATTATTCAAATAAACCAGTTTTCTGAACACATGTACCCCATTTACATCAGATAATCAAAGTTCTACTGTACATAATAATAAATCAACATAATAGTTAAAATGGAAGATACCATTTGCAAAATAGTGAACATGCTTACCATTAACGAATATGTATCTAATGGAGCAAATTCAGCTACTTTTGCAACAATTTCTATATTTTGTCGAAGAAACTTCTGCCATTCTGTTTGCTCCTGTAAGAAAAAAATTAAAAAGATTAATTTTATTGGTTCAAACACACAGAGAAACACAAATTCTCTTTAGGAGTAATTTTCCATGCTATAAAATTACACATATAACAGAAGAAAATGTGGGTATTAAATTGTCTTACTATTGATATTAAATATAGGAAGCAAAAAATAACAAACATGAATTCATACAAAGGGAAATTGAATGTTGGGACAAAATGTGTAATATAAGTACAGAACATTGTTAAACATTTACTGAAAGGAAGAATAACTAAATGATTAAAAATGTAAACTATCATAGTGTTTATGACTGAATTGAAATTGTGGTTACAGTAAACTAACTAATTAAAAATAGAATGTGACAGTAAGGTCCAATAATATGAGGGCACTGTTTCATAAACTTTGTGTAACATATGAATTTAGAGATTAAGTTATAATCATGCCAGGGCTTTAAACAACCTGCATATGAAATAGATGGACAATAAATAGTTCAGACAGGAAGAGGATAGAATTTTTTGAAATGCAGTGTGAGAGACGAATGCTGAAAATTAGGTGGGTAGATCGTATAACTACTGAGGTGGTACTGCACATAATTGGGAGAAGAGGAATTTTTGACAAACCTTGACTAAAATAAGCAATTGATTGTAGGACACATTCTTCAACATGAAGAACTATGAATTTAACATTGGAGGGAGGTATGTGGAGGTAAAAATCACAGAGGCAGACCAAGTGACTAATATAGTAAGCAGATTCAAATAGATGTAAGTTGCCATTCTTATGAGGACATGAAGAGGCTTGCTCAGGATAGAGTAGGGTGGAGAGCTGCAACAAACCAGTCCCCGGACTGAATATCAAAACAACATGAAATGGATAAGCCAACATGTTTTTCATCACCTTTGAAGTATACGTGATATTTCCACTGTAACTGACAGAATATAAGTGCAAGGTAGAGAATAAATCAGTATGTATCATTTTCATGTTGCAATCGCACAGTGCACAGTGTTGTGCATGGTACTAATATGCGCAAAAACAGCATGTGCAAAAATGCAAAGCTACTGGTGCCTGGATCTCTGTTTCTATTGATCACATATATGAGGGGTGAATATTTTGAACAGCCTTTGGCCTAGCAGTTATTGGTATACCTATCAGAAGAATGGCCATGCTGTAGCTATCCTAGATGACCTATCAACATTTAAACATTACACACTTACTGCAGGCAAGGCAAATTGAGAACATGTTTTTTCAACAGGTGTGGATTAGGTTGGGCTTTATAGATCTATGTACATTGGTGATTCCTGAGAAAATAATGAAAAACCATCTTTTTTGTACCAAAACTATGAATTCTATAATTTTCATTCATTGCAAATTGTAGAATTTGTTTCCTTATGTTCTTAAGATGATGATGATGATGATGATGATGATCTATTCATGAGATTACTTTCAACAACATTTTTCTTCAAATTGGAACATATTTTGCTAGCCCCTACATCCACAGGGAGACATGTTGTTGTTTTGTTGTTATTGTCTTAAGTCTGCAGACTGGTTTGATGCAGCTCTCCACCCTACTCTATGCTGAGCAAATCACTCCATCTCCTAATAAGGGTAGCAGCCCACATTCTGCTTACTGCATTCGTCTCTGTCTCCCTCTGCAATTGTTACCCCACACACTTCCTTCCAATGCTAAATTTAAGATCCCTTGATGTCTAAAGGGTGATACAACGATCCTAATAAAATAAGAGGAAACAGATTGGAAATTACTATGTAGTAGGGCAAGTCAAATAAATAATATTGGAAATTGAACGATTTAGGTGTTCATTTTTTATGTTGGCTATTAAAGAATGGAATAGCAAAGAAATATCATAAAAGAAGTTTGATGAACCGCCCGTCATGCACTTAAAAAGTGATTTGCAGTGTAATTATGTAGATGCAGGTGATGATAGGCAAATGTGAAAATTTTTTTCCATATCCCTTTCTGTTAACGAGATTCCATGGATAACCATCTTATCCAATTTTCTGTTACAGACTTTCTCTCTGCATTTTGTGCTGAATGTGACTTTGTTGTAGTTATACCTATTGTTTGCTCTGAGAAACAGCATTCCTGCCACCATCAAACTCATCAAATGATTTTAAGAAAACTACTTGGTGACATTTTTATTTATTTATTTATTTTTGGGCGGGGGGAGGGAACTCATCACAGTTACCACACAACAATAAATTGAGTAAAGTATTGTGCAACATTTCAAAGAGTATACAGAGTTAAAAGCAAAATGAGTAGATATTGTGTATGATTATTTTTAGCTAATAAGGGTAGCACATGAAAGGTGAGGGCAGGGTACCTACTATCCCTCGCTCTCTACCCCGTCCTCCATACTACTTCTTTACTTCACCACCTATCTCAATCAGAAGGTTATCCACCTAACACATGGTTTTAGTTGGGCCTTAACTCCCGGAGACAGTGACCGTGTGTGTGTGTGTGTGTGTGTGTGTGTGTGTGTCATTAACCATTGTGCCTATCTGTTACTCAATGCCTCCTCTGCATGGTGAATACCAATCTATTCTTTCCATATTGTTTATTATTTAATGGATATGATATGATTCCATATGCATTACCCATGTTTAACATTTACTCTGATCAATGAATTGCAAATACATAGAAATATTATTTAAGAAAGAAAACATATGCATTGGAGTATTAAAATTCTAAAACTAGTCAACTTACATCATCATCTAGAGTTTTATCATCCAGTTCTTCCAGTTCACATTGATTAAATTTAAATTGTATTTTTCTTAATATCTGTTCCACTAAAGACATCAAAGCTGTATGAAACCTGCAAAAAGTATGAATCTAGGCATTATTCACAAAATAAAAGTTTATAGCTGGACTAGAGGCTAGCCAAAAGGATATATAAGTTTAATATTAATATCTGAAACACACACTTTTCAATCCATCTGATGTCATAAAATTGATATGACAAAACAGAAGGAAATTCCATTTTTAAGGATTTCAAATATTTAGCTATAACATCAATACTGTCACTTCACAATTTTGTACCACAAGAATGCAACCGAATTCTGTTGAGAGTACAGATCATTTTCATAGCACATCTAGGATTCTAGCCACATCATTAAAAGAAAATTGGACATCAGTGCAATAGTTAAATATCACTCACAAGTCACAATTTTTTGTACATTTAACATTTTGACTGCGACTGCCAGCAACCAAAGTAGGCAACTGCTGTGTTCTTCAGCAGTCTGTGTGTTAAAATCTGACACACAAAGTTGCACATACCAAATATGACAATCAAATAGGAATGTCAGGAGAGTCTTGTTCCAAATGATGTTTTACAGCTAATGATAAAAAGATTCTTCTCTTCTTTCCTACCTAAGATTCACAGTGACAAAAATTTTAGTGTTGCTTCATATTTCCTGTAATTCCAATGTTTAATTGTTTTCAAGCTTCAAAATATAGTAGCTAACATTTGCACATTTAAGTAAGGAAGCAATGTTGAAAATGGTGAATTAGTATAATTCATCATTCTTCATGCACTGGAATAGAATCGAAAAAATTGATGAGCTGCAAATTATGCTTTCAGAAGGAAGAAACATCAAAGTTGGTTGCCTAAATGAACATTGGATCACGAAAAACTATCACAGTTATAAGTAAATTAGAAAATTTTAATGTAGCTAGTAGTTTCTGTAGGAAAAACAATACTCAAGAGGCTTTTGTATTCTGATTAACAGCTTGTTAGAATATAAGGAAAGACACAATTTTAATTTTCTAAGATAAGAACTTTTCTTTGAAAATTGCTGTATATAGCTGAAACAACTGAATATTGTGTTGTCTTGTGAGATTTCCTAGGTGGTATTTACAGAGAAACACAACTTATATGAACTTACAGTTTATTCAGGTCCAGGAAGTACAGAGAACAACTGTCTTTACATCATGGCAGTTGAGACTTGTGGAAGGGAAACTCCAAAGATGAATTGCTGGGTCAAAGATACATAAAATAATAGATATTGAAATGTCTCTTTTACTGGTGCCACCACAATTTCAATATATAGGATTTCACATACTGATGTAACCAAATTATTTTTTGAGAAATTCCAATGCCTCCAACTCAGGAAATAAATGAGGAGGAAATTATAATTGCTGCTAATTTCAAAATAAATATCGCAAATCAAACAAGCATTTCAATGACATTTACTGATTTAATCCAAGATTACGGCTATAAACTAAATTTCACTGAATTCAACAGAGTATATGACAACAACAACATGCCAGGACAATATCTTAAATTATGCATTACATGAGAATGCCAGCCTGGCTACCTCAGATCACTATGCTCTGCTTATTGTCAATCAATAAAATGAGGAGATGTTTCCTGAACAGATAATTCAATCAAGAAAACATAAACTTATTTTGTCTTAGATTAAGTCAGATAGATTGGTTATTATAACATGAAAGTTTATGTTCAGAAACTTTTGATAAGTTTTTTACATGTTTTCTATGAAACATTTCCACCCACTGTCTAGCAAAGAAAGGCAATAAATAAACTAAAGCGGATAACCACTGGCATAACAATACCTACTAAAAGAAAGCGACAGCTACATGCCGAGCTGAAATACAGTAAAATCATATCTGAACTTGGAATCGAACTGAGCAAGAAAGAAATTTCTACAATAAACATACAAGACAATATAACTGTAAATCCTGCTCAAATATCATAAAATTCCAATGAATTGTTCATAACAGCAGCAAAATCTGATATTAACATTCACTCATAAAAAGACAATGTACATTTATCTTGTTCATGTCTGAGCAAAAATGACGGAAATTCAATTTAACACAGTGACAGTAAAAGATTTAGAAAAACTACATTAAAAAAATAAAGATTCATTGGGATGGGATAAAATACCTGCAAAGGTCATTAAAGCAGCTTCAAATGTAATGGAATACCCACTACGTAAAATAATTAATTAGTCAATTGAAAGCGGTTGCTTTCCAGACAAATATCATTAGACGAAACTTGGAACATTTTATCTATCCCAAGACATCTCTCGTAACTAATTAAAAAAAGGGGGGGGGGGACAACAACTTGATTGTCTCCTCTTTGTCCCTAGTTTACACCAAGTCTCATAGAGTTTATTATACCGCACAACACCTTCTGGTTGTACGTCTTTGACAATTAGGGGGTTCCTGTCTGGGCATTCACCTGTGAAAGGAATAGCCCAGGACACTAATAGTCCTGTCCTGAGCAGTTAAACCGGCAACCCACGCGCAGTGGAAATATTTTAGACCTTATAGGCACGAACAGGACTCACTTTATTTTAATGACGTTTGTGTAGAGACAGGAATTAGTGATCATGATATCATCATAGCGTCGATGGTGACCAAAGTTCATAAACCAATCAAGAAGGCTAGGAACATGTTTTTGTTGGGAAGAGGTGATAAGCAAATGTTACGATCGCACTTAGAAAATGAATGGGCATCATTTAATTCCGGGACTATGGATGTAGAGGAATTGTGAACTAAATTTAAGTGCATTGTAAATAAAGGGTTAGAGAAATATATGCCAATAAAGACGATTAAGGATGGAAAAGATCCACCGTGGTATAATAATAATGTTAGAAAGCTGCTGAGAAAGCAAAGACTGTTGCACTCTCGATTCAAAAAAAGACCACACAAATGATGACGGGCAAAAATTAGTAGAGATTCGTGCGTCTATAAAAAGATCAATGTGCGAAGCATACAATAATTACCACAGCCATCCCTTACCAAAAGATCTTTCTGAGAACCCTAAAAAATTCTGGTCCTATGTAAAATCGATAAGCGGGTCAAAGCTCACTGTCCAGTCACTCGTTGATCATTCCGGGGCAGTATCAGAAAAAAGCAAACGGAAAGCTGAAGTTCTAAATTTAACCTTTAAGAAATCTTTCACGCAGGAGGACGGCACAAATGTACCATCATTTGATCAATGTACTAATTCCGAAATGGACGACACAGTACTTCCAGTGTAGAGAAGCAGCTGAGAGCTAAATACGAAAAAGTCTGCTGGTCCGGATGGAATACCAGTTTGGTTTTACAAAGAGTATTCTGCGGCATTGGCCCCCTAATTAGCTTGCATTTATTATGAATCTTTAAGTCAGCGCAAAGTTCCTAATGATAGGAAAAAAGCGCAGGTGACTGCAGTTTATAAGAAAGGTAAGAACTGACCCACACAATTACAGGCCAATATCGTTGACATCAGTTTCATGTAGAATTTTGGAGCATATTCTCAGTTCAAATATAGTAAAATCCTTAAAACGGAAAAGCTTCTTTCTATGAATCAGCAAACGTTTAGGAAACATCATTAATGTGAAACTCAGCTTGCCCTTTTCTCACATCATCTTGCGAGCCATGGGTGAAGGGCAACAGGCGGATTGTGTTTTTCTCGATTTTAAACAGGCATTCCACGCAGTGACACACTGCAAACGAAGATACGAGCTTATGGAATAGGTTCACAGATTTGTGACTAGCTGGAAGACTTCCCAAGTAATAGAACACAGTACGTTGTTCTCGATGGCGAGTGTTCATCAGAGACGAGTGTATCGTCAGGCGTGCCCCAGAGGAGTGTGATAAGACCACAATTATTTTCTATCTATATAAATGATCTAAGGGACAGAGTAAGTTGTAATTTGCGGCTGTTTGCTGATGATGCTGTGGTGTATGGGAGGGTGTCGTCTTTAACTGACTGTAATAGCATACAGGATGACTTGGACAAAATTTCTAGTTGGTGCGAAGAATGGCAGCTAGCTCTCAATGTATATAAAATGTAAGGTGATGTGCATGAGTAGGAAAAACAATCCCACAATGTTCGAATACAGCATTAGTAGTGAGCTCCTTGATCCTGTCACATTGTTCAAATATCTGGGCGTAACATTGCAGATCGATATGAAATGGAACGAACATGTAAGGACAGTTGTGAGTAAGGGGGACAGTTGACTTCAGTTTATTGGGAGAATTTTGGGAAGATGTACTTCACCTGTAAAGGACACTGCGTATAAAATGCTTGTACGAACATGTCTTGAGTATTGCTCAAGTGTTTGGAACCCGCAGCAGATCAGTTCAAAGGAAGACATAGTGGCAGTTCAGAGACGAGCAGCTAGGTTTGTTACTGGTAGGTTCGACCAAAGCGCGAGTGTCACGGAAATGCTCCGGCAAATCAATTGGGGATTGCTGGAGGAAAGACTACGTTCTTTTCATGAATTTCTGTTTAGAAAATTTAGAGGGCCGGAATTTGAAGCTGAGTGTAGTACAATCTTGCTGCCGCCTACTTAAATTTCGCATGGTTATCAGAAAGACAAGACAAGAGAAATTAGGGCTTGTATGGAGGCACATAGGCATTCTTTTTTTCCTCATTTTATTTGGTAGTGGAATAGGAAAGGAAATGCCTAGTAGTGGTACAGTGTACCCTCCGCCACGCATCTTACGGAGAATTGCGGAGTATGTACCCAAAACTAATACATTTGGTGATCTTGTCTAGCTAGGGAAAGCATGTAGTGCTTGAAACACTACAACATCAGATGAAATCAGTCATTAAATAAAAATATACAAATATACAAGACGCTTTCAAGATAATAGCTATCATCTAAATCAGAGTTTGTTGAAATTGCATAACACATTCAAAAGTTGGTTGTTTTCAGCTGTAGTAGTCATAAGCACTTTTAATTTCTGAGACACTGAAATTATTTTTAGAATCATGAGATGTGCGTAATTATTCTAACTTCACTTTGGGAAAACCTTGACCAGCTGCTTGGTTTAACTTGATACCTGGCTAGTCTGACAGCTGCCCCAACCACTTGCTGCGGTGCACAGTCAGCCCTTTATCTTTCCACACAATGCCATTACTTAAACTCTATGAATATTACTTCCATAAAGTTACAGTCCACATTCACCCATCCCACCTCATTATACTTGGGTTGTCAGTAACTTTTCCTTCTGTCGCCTTTCTCTTTCCTCCTCGTACCTGACGAAGGAAATATAAATTTCCAAAAGCTAGTATAAACATGTAGTTTCATTGCCTTTTGTGCCTTTTTTCATGTGTACTATAGGTGGTACCAAAGTATGATAAGTACTGGCCTGCCACTCTATCTCTTTTGCACATTATTTTCAAATGCTATTATTTGGTTGATGAATTCTTAAATTGTGATTTGAGTATTTGGGCAGAATAAACACACCCATATACGTACTCAGATTTAGTAATTACATTGTATGCACAATTTATTACAGATATAAATTGACGAGACACCTGTACAGTAAATTAACGATGTAACTTGTTTGTTATGAAGCAATAAAATTCTGATTATTTTTTTTATAAGTCTTTAGACCATAGGTTATTTTATTTTGCTTAACACATTGTACTCAGTATACTTACGGTGCGGAAAGGCATTCAGTTCCAGTATCCACCTGCCCAAGAAAGATATTCCATACTTCTAAGCAGTTTGAGAAATGCTCCACATTTGATTGTTGGAATGTATACTTGAATAGCATTGACAAAAAATCCATTAAACAAAATTTTTGGTTATTTGCTAGACGTTGCAGGTGTAAACCAACAAATACTCTGAGAAACTCTGTTATCTTCTCTTGATAACTGAAAATAAAGATGAAGAGAAAGTTAAAATCGATAAATTGAAAATACAGATGTTTATATCTTACAAATTTGTTTCTTGCATATTATGCAAATAAAACTTTATGAAATAACTAGGCTATGAATCTGGCATAACCATTCATTCCATTCTTCTATTAGGAGGTCCCCTTTCATTCCTCTCTCAGGCCATAACCTCCTCCTTCCTTTCTCTGTTCATATCCACCTTCTCCTCCCACTCTATCTACGTCCTCATTCCACCAATCTATCCCTCCCTCTACCTCTGCTATATGCTTTCCTCGCTTTGTGTCAATCTCGTTCTCTCCCATATTCCTACTTATCTTCTCCTCCCACTCTCTTGGCCCATGAAATAAATAATATGTTAAAAATGGCAATTTTTTTGGGACTAGATTCATTTCTATACAACAGATAGTGGAAGCCATTAATCTAGTACACTAAAGCACAATATTTTGGAAAGGATAGGCTGCTACTCACCACAGACACCCAATGAACTGCAGACAGGTGCTGGCAGAAAAACAAAAGATATAGCTTTCAGCTGTTAAGCCTTGGTCTGCCAGAGAACACACACACACACACACACAATGGCCATCATCATACTGTGGCAAGGAGACAGCTGGACCATCCTGTTGCAAAGCATGCAGCACTGCGTGATGTGGCTCACTTTACTGACTACTTCACAGCATGTGCCATATAGATCCTCCCCACAAACACCAACTTGTCTGAATAGCACAGATGGGAACTCTCCCTACAATATATCCTATGCTCCCGCAACCCCCCAAACCTAAACCTTCGCTAGTTCCTGCCCCCACCACACTCCTGTCCCTTCCTTTCCCTACCCACACTGTAACTTAAGTATGTCTCCCTTTCCGCCACAATTACAGTCCCTTTCTATCTGTCAGACATCACTGACGTATTGCTCCATCCCCACCAGCATCCCTTCCTGCTTCCCTCTCCATGCCACTTTCTCACCCCCACCACTGGTTGCTATCACCTTGGACGTACCATGTGTTGCAGTCTGGCCACAACAGCTGGAGACAGCAGTCAGGTGTGTGTGTGTGTGTGTGTGTGTGTGTGTGTGTGTGTGTGTGTGTGTTTTGTCAGACAAAGGCATAACAGCCAAAAGCAATATTTTTTTATTTTCTGTTATGCGTGCCTATCTGCGGCTCATCGAGCATTTGTGGTGAGTAGCAGCCTATCCTTTCCAAAATGTTGTTGAATTCTTCAAGGTATATCCATTGTTTGATTTTACACTAAATTACAATGAGACTTGAGAATTAGTTTTCTTAAGGAGAGTGTGAAAGTAGAATATAGTCTTGAACATTTGATTTCTCCCTCTTCTTTCTTTAATACTTGTAATTTTATTCTGTGTTGCCAGAAAAGTCTTGCTTTGATGTACTGATTCTTATTTTCTCAGTACTATAAATACATCCATTTTAAGATATAATTAGATAAACATTATTTTCAATAGCTACTGACAAACAATCCATTTGAGAACCAAAAGTTTCTTGGTCTGGCAAATGTGACAAATAGTTGGAGGAAATGAATCAATTTTAAAAGTGACACTAGACAAGAAACTAGAACAGTATTATGGGGTAATGCAAGCAAAACACATTTGGAGACAATAAAAGTAGCAGATGAGGATAAGCACAAAATGAATAGAATTGTTGTTACTTATTAAGAAACAATAATATGTAAAAAAGTTGAATAACATAATTTTGGAAAGGAAATTGCTTATTTGTGGCTGATTCATGTGTGGCACAAACATATACATAACATGTAGACATTAGTAGTTGTTACATACCACAAAACATGCCTTTTTCACCGAGTCATTCTTGTTGCTAGCTTAATTCTAATGCAGAGTGCTGCTAGTGTTTTAATTGTGATTAGAGCTGGTCAAAATGACCACCACTCCCGCTCAGTTCCCACTGCGCTCACAGCTCGCTCTTGCCGGCTGACGGTGGGTAGAGGGGGAGCCATGACGTCACACTGTCGGAAGAAAGACGCATCAAGACAGGGCAAGTCCCAGTACTTGCACGTTCATGTTGTGCTGGCCGGACTGAGCTGAGCCATTTCAGCCTAGTCAACGCATGCCACTGGCCTGCATGTTCACACTGCGCACCAGGCCGGGCCAAGACAAAATATTGGAAAAATCCACTTTTTCGATTTTCACGTTCTAAAAATTGTTGACTGTATACAAGAACACACTACATTGTTTTATGAATTTATTTTTGCCTTACATGCTTTGTGTTGCCTATGAAAAAATAAAAAAGTCTACTTTTCATTCTGAGCGGGTTTTTAGTTTCGTACCACTCCTCACTCGATTTTGATGAAAGTATGCCGTTAAAAAAAAAATCTGATTTTTGGACACATTGTAGTAAAACATCTTAACTTTTGAATAAAACATTGACCTTTTCATAATTCATAACAGTCGTTTACAAATGATGCTATTTCTCATGTATGTGCACAAATTGTGTACTGATAAAGTTAGATAGTGGACAGCTTACTATTCTATGCCTTTTAGACCATATATTAAAGCGAGTGAAATTGAGCTAAAAGAACAAAAAAGTTTTTGAAATGGTAGTCACACTGATATCTACCTCCTTTCACAAGTAATTGCGAGTTATCTGAGTGGCATCATGCCGCAATCGCAGGCCTACGAACTCAGCCTGTGTTGAACACAATATGAGGCACTGCAGTGCCGAAAAATTTGAATTTGATGGTCCCTCGTGATGCATTAATGATCCATAACCAGTAAACAATTATGAACTAATTTTTCTTGTGTGGCAACCGATTACAATGGATAACAATCTGCTACGGTTTTACATTAGATCTTACTTTATGAGTGGCGTACATCTGGTTATTTGTCCATATCATACAATTCATGGGATATATATTGTGTGTTTGGAGAGAAGAACAAATTAATGGTAAACTGCAACTTTGCTGCTGATGGAGTGAAATAAAATTTTCTGACATTACATGAAGAAGAAGCCCAAAACAATTATATTTATAGATGCATCAACTGCTAATACACAATATATACCTTTAAGGAAATTTTCGCTTTTGTAGCTTTCGGAAAACATGGTAAAGGTGAAAACAGTTGTATATAGTGTGTCACACATAAATGTGGTACCTTCACGTCTGAGATTCAAGTAAGAATTAACTAAGTTGCTTTTAGGAACCTGTCTGAGAGGAACAACATTTCTACGAACATTTTGCTGAATCATCTGAAGGCAATTTTCTTTGTGTGCAAGATGCTACTTTCTAATTCTCTACATTGTGGTAACGCGCGGCGCGTGTGTTTAGACGGCGCGCCGCCTGTTACCAGAACTGGCCACTGTGCAGCGCTGGCGGCACTACCGTGCTGCACTCTGCCGTCCGCACGGCGTTTGAGAGAGGCACTGGGACAGCCGAGACCTCGCCTCAGGTGCGTACTGTGTGTGCTAACGAACATATCTATTGTGACTTTGATGGGACTGCTCAGGGCCCTGGCAACAGTGTTAGCCGGGATATATTGTATAATAGTGTTAGTAGTCATAACATACATACACTGGTTTAGTTTAGCCTCAGACACTGCAGGACAGTGTCAGTAAAGGATGAGAAGCGTGTGTCCCCAGCAATAAGGAATCCCCACCTAATGTCAGCAGAAGATTGATTGCCGTCTACTTGAACAAGCCATCTAATAGTTTATTGATTTTCTTATTTTGTTACTATTGTTCTCCCACTGTAGTGACGTGTCGAATTTTATACACATAAGAAATAGGGGGTAATGGACTCCTCTCATGAACTTAGACTAACATTCAGGAGAGTCTTTCCTTACGTGAACATTCGATGTATTTAATATTCCCGGCGTGAGTCGGTGCCGGTAGAAACCGATTAGGGTACAATAATGCTTGTGCAGCACAAGATCACACGTCTCCAGCCTACTTTCAGCACAAGCTTCTATGCGTGATATTTTTTTCTATTACACTTATAAAAATATGTTTATTTTCTTCTATTACAATTAATTCTGCAATAAGAATAAAAAATTTGAGAAATGTTTAGTTGTTCACATAAGGAAAACCTCTCCTAAATGGTAGGCGAAATTAAAGGAATGAGTCCATACCACATATCTCTAATGTGCTTATAATTCTATGACTCACTACAGTGTGCAAACAATAATAATAAAATAACAAAAGCAATTAACAGTTGGCTGGCTCGAAGCAGACGAAAGTGAACAAGTATTGGTCGCCCTGTGTTTCCATCTATCTTCCACGGACAGTGTGTGATGCTCCCTTGTTGCTGACCACAAGCCCACCAAGAAGGAAAAAACAAATCACAACATGAAACAAATGATACCTGCTTCTCATCCTTTACTGATCTGCAGTGTATGAGGCTAAACTAAATCTGCACACTGTTCTTTCAGTATTGAAATGAAAGTACCATGCGGACAAAGAAAATTGTCATCAGGCGATTCAGGAAATGTTCATAGAAAAGCAGTTCCCATCAGACAGCTTTCTAACAAAATAAATAACAATTTTGAGAATCGTGTAGATTTCTTTGAAAATGGAAATGAATTGAAACGTAGTACAACATGTCCCACATAAAATTGGCACAACTCACGTACCCCTGTGACCATAAGTTGCAGCATGCACCACAAAATATGTATTCCATCAATTGTACGATGTGCACAACAAACTAGTTGTATACCTTTTATTAAGGTGATGTATTACCTTACATAAAACCATAGCAGATAATTCTCTATTGTAATCGGTCGTCGCCCAAAAAAAAATTGGTTCTAGTTATTTTCTGGTTATGGATTATTAACATATCACGAGAGATCAACATACTAAGCCAGTAAATAATTTTTTTGATGCTGCAGTGATTCACACTACGTTCAACACACGCAGAGTTCATAGGCTTGCAGTCGTGGCATGACGCCACTCATATAACTCGCAATTACTTGTGAAAGGAGGTAGACATCAGTGCGACCACCATTTCAAAAACTTCTCTAATCTTTTAGCTTCATTTCACTTGCTGTAATGCATGGTCTAAAATGCATAGAACACTAAGCTGCTTGGTACTGAACTTTTCGATACACGATTTGTAAATCAAGTGCACGCACTTGAAAATAGCGTCATTTGAAAATGACTGTTATGAATTATGAAAAGGTGAATGATTTATTCGAAAGCTAAGATGTCTATTACGAGTCCAAAAATCAGATTTTTTAACCACATACTTGTAAGGAAAAACTTGATTGATAAAACATTGTAGATTGGTGTTATATACTGTCAACATTTTTTTTCATCGTGAAAATCTGAACTTGGATTTTTCCCCTTTCTTCTATCTCGGACCGGCCGGCAATGTGATTGCAACCTTAATGTAGACATGTGCTGGACAGGCACAATAATTACGGCACAGTGAGGTGGTCGGTCTGGTCATGTGCATGCGCACTGCTGTCGGCTGTCGGGAGTACAGAGTTGCCTCGCTCCCATGACTGTGTTCCTGGGACGGCCGACACTCGGGCGCAGTGGTCTCGCCAGGCGCTCTCACTGGCGGGTACGAGCGGGAGCAATGCTTCGTTTGATGGCCTCTAGTTGTGATGTTACGTATGCCTATGCATTCACACATCAATCAGCTACAAAAAAGTGATTAACTTTTATGGTTTTTGTTTATTGAAATAACAAACAAAATTTGACAGAAAACTAAATGATGATAATGTCAGCAACACTAAAGCAAAAGAATCAAAATTCTGTAGCCCATGAAGCAAACAAAATAATAATGAAGAGCTTAGAAAGAGAAAAAACTACACAGTAACACTTACAAAGAAGCTGCAACACTGAACCAAATTAATAAAAAAATTAACAACTAATGATGCCCTTGTTGTTAAAGCTGACAAAGGTAACATAGATGTAATAATGTATAAATCAGAATGCATTAACAAAACTTTAGAATTTTTTAAAAACAACAACATAACAGAAGTAGAATCTGATCCTACCCTCAAATACCAAGCTAAAAAAAAAAAAAAAAAAAAAAAAAAAAAATTGCTAAAGAACTGCAACTTCCTTTTAACATCCACTGAAGCTAAACACTGTTTGATAATGAACCCTACAGCCCCAAAGGTCGGATCACAACCCAAGATTCACAGAAGGGGACACTTTATACATCCGATAGTGAACTCGATAAATAGTCATGGCTACAAACTAACCAAAAAACTACATGAATTAATCAAGAAATACTACACATTCCCAACCAACTACACCGTAAAAAACAGTTATGAATTGATGGACAGCATCAGAAACATCACCATACCCAGTTCAGCAAGGTTTACATTCCTTGATATAGTGAACCTGTACACCAACATTCCTATAATAGACACACTCTGAATAATAAAAGAAAACCTAATGCACCATAAAAAACTAAGCAACATTGAAATCTATGAATTAATGGACCTGCTTGAGTTAATACTATCTCACAATTACTTCTGCTTCAACAGCAAAATATATATTCAGCATGATGGTCTGGCAATGGGGAACAGCCTAGCTGGCCTTCTTGCTGATATCTACATTAATGATTTTGAAAACAAATTCTTTAAAGCAAACCCAACTGTAAAAGATAAAATCCTTTATTATAAAAGGTATGTTGATGACACCTTGTTGTTATATAATGAAACAACCAATGATATTGAAGAGTTAGGTAAAAAACTAAACAAAGTTCATCCCAAAATACTATTTACAGTGGAACATGAAACACAATCTGGGATCAACTTTCTTGACCTATACATAACACATCAAGACAAGAAACAAATTTCAAATATACAAGAAACCTACATCATCCGATTTCATAATAAATAATACATCATGCCACCCAAATCAGCATTAATTAGCCTTCTTTAAATCAGCACTTAACCAAATACATAAAATTCAACCCAATTCCACTACTTAAACTAAAAAAAAAAAAAATATTCTAAAAACCACCATAGCATTGAACAATGCTTATGACCCAACCATTGTAGATAAATTGGATAATAAAATTAAATCCAGTCAAACATCAACAACAAACCAATCCTCAGAAGCAGAAGAAACCAAATTTATCTGTATGCCATTTCTCGGCAACATCTCATACAAACTTGCTAAGCTGTTTAAACCATACAAGATCAAAGTAAGCTTTCACACTAAAAACCAAATAAAAGATAAAATAGTCCATAACACTAAAAGAACCATCACACCCTTTCACAAATCCAGTATATAAAAATTAACGTGGGATACTGCTCCTTCTACTACATAGGGCAAACAGAAAGAAGTTATAAAAAGAACATACAGACACACTCCGTTTAAACAACTTACAAAAATCCTCATTTGCTACCCACCTTGCAGAAAACAAAATTCCATTACAAGCATAAATACTAATGTCCATATACTACACTCTGTAGACAAGGGACAAAAATGGACCTCCTTGAACAATTAGAGAATTTCAACCATGAACATAAATCACCACACATGATTCTAAATGAACAGACAGAATTAGCAAACACCTCATTCTTCCAGAATTTTGAAAACTCTTTAAAATTGAAGAATTAGACAGCTACTCACAAATGAACCCCCCCCCCAACCCCTTACACACACACACACACACACACACACACACACACACACACACACACACAGAGAGAGAGAGAGAGAGAGAGAGAGAGAGAGAGAGAGAGAGAGAGAGAGAGAGAGAGAGAGAGAGAAGAAAATATTTCTCCTTGCACTTACACCCTTTCTTTCGTCATCTTCCACATCAGCCCACTCACTACTGCCTACACCACTCCCTACCAAAGCCCAAAATTATTATTATAACTCTTGAATCAATGGATAACATACATAATTCAAATGTCTTATATGCCACCTCCAACAACACACGTGACACATGTAAACAGATGTTAAATTAATCATAAAATCAATACTCCTAGTATTACCGTAAATATCATTCTAAAATCATATTTTATACATATATTGACTTTGTAACACAACTTTTGTTCTTATTTAATCTAAATTGGCATTATATTGATATCCTATAATAAGATAAGCTTTTGTCAGTCTTTGGTTTCACATATCTCTTAACCTGTGGTATAAACATACTCTTTGGTTTGTTTACAAGTTGAAAGATGTGGTAGTGGCTGTGCTGTGGTAATCTGTGTGTAGTGTTATTTAATTTTACTACTTGAAAGTCATGGGAGTTGCTGTGGTGTGCTGATGAAAGGGCAGTGTTGCGATATGTACGAAATGCTATCCAAAAGTGGAACACACATGGACATACTAAATGTGGAACTTCTAACTGTAACTAACATCTTGAAGATGAACTTTTATTGTAATTAATCAGTGTAACATACCACAATTAGTGTTTGCTTTTTCTTGTTTTCTGCCCTGCCACAGATACAAATGTAATTTGCACTAAATGTATATAAACCGTCAGATGATGAGCTGCTAGGCAGCTAGAAATCGGTCATGGTTCAATAGATCTTCATTGAGAAGAAAAAAGGCGACTGAATGCAGTAATTTCTTGCACCTATTTCAAGATACAGTTGCAGGTTCCGACACATAATGGATAAAAGTTTTAACAAAAAAAAAAAAAAAAAAAAAAAAAAAAAAAAAAAAAAAAAAAAAAAAAAAAAAACAAACAAACATTATTGTAATAAATTAATTAAATGATCTTACCTTTCCTCTAAGTGCTCTAGTCCCCCTGATTGCAGTATATTGTTCATTAAATGCATTGCCTGTTGAAAAACACCCAAGAGAAAATCTTCACAAGAGGCAGGTATGCAATTTTTGTACATTATTTCATTTATTGCAGCCATTGCCAGCATTCCGACACTGTGACCTTCATGTGCCGATGAAGCCTAAAAACAGAAATTATAGTGCTACTGTTTTGTGTAACACAAAATATTCATTGTTCTAAAATCAAACAAACAAATGAGACAACTTCCTCAGAAATAATAGTAATAACAACAGCAATGGTAATTAACAACCAGTTTTGAAAAGAAATAGTGAGATATGTAAGATTTTGAATCTGTCCTTTGAACACACAATCCAAGAACGCCTTACAGCTTCTATCTACCAGTGCTCCTGTCTTCCCTTCCAAACTTCACAGAGGTACTCGTCCATATTTGCCTTGACTATCATCCCAGGGTAGAAAGATCTTGTCAAAAATTGTTTGGGTAAAGTGTACGGACTGTTTCCACAATTCACCAAGTGTACACATTATATATTGTACCAATCAAATTCTCCACATTTTCCTTCCTTCCATTAGTGTTTGTTCATTGAAGTATTAAGTACAATCTCTGTTACGTTCAGAAAGATAGAAATAAAGAAAGAAAGAAAAATGAGAGAGGAAGGGGGGGGGGGAGATTTAAAATAGAAATCAGGTTTGGAGGGGAAAGGGGGTAGCTGAGCAGCTCATTAAGGGAAGAGTTCTGATATCAATACTTTGAGATTAACACTTTCGCTGCCATGAGGACACCAGCTCCCTCAGCTTCAACTGCATTCAATCAACTCTGACACAGGCTGGCCTGGCAGGAAATCCAAATCTGACTTTTCTATGGCTTTACTGGTAAACATCATGCTAGTACATGCAGTGGCCATTAGATCGCAGAGCCATTTAGTTGTAAAACCCTGTTTTGGTTTTGATACATTGTTGTCAAATTTTAGTTTTAATTGTATAGAAATATTTGCATGTGACTGTGCAGCAGAGTTATAAGTGTGGAAACAAGAAGCAGGCTGATTGTTGTTGTTATGGTCTTCAGTCCGGAGACTGGTTTGATGCAGCTCTCCACCCTACTCTATCCTGAGCAAGCCTTTTCATCTCCTCATAAGAACGGCAACCCACATCCACTTGAATCTGCTTACTATACGCGTCTCTTGGTCTCCCTCTGCGATTTTTACCCCACACACTTCCCTCCAATGCTAAATTTACGATTCCCCGATGTCTAAGAATGTGTCCTACCAAGCGATCCCTTCTTTTAGTCAGGGTATGCCAAAAATTCCTTTTCTCTCCAATTCTGTTCAGTACCTCTTCATTAGTTATGCAATCTACCCATCTAATCTTCAGCATTCTTCTGTAGCACCACATTTCAAAAGCCTCTATTCTCTTCCTGTCCGCACTGCTTATCGTCCATGTTTCACTTCCGTACAAGGCAACACTCCACACAAATGCCTTCAGGAAAGACTTCTTTACCCTTAAATTAATATTCGATGTTAGCAAATTTCTCTTTTTCAAAAATGCTTTTCTTCCCATTGCCATTCTGCATTTTATATCCGTTGTACTGCGACCATCGCATGTTATTTTACTACCCAAGTAGCAAAACTCATCTACCACCTTCATTGTTTCGTTACCTAATCTAATTCCTTCAGCATCGCCTGATTTTCTAAGACCGCATTCCATTATTTTTGTTTTGCTCTTGTTAATGTTCATTTTATATGCTCTCTTAAACACACTGTCCATTCCATTCAACTGCTCTTCCAGGTCCTTTGCTGTCTCTGACAGGATTACAATGTCATCAGCAAAACGCAATGTTTTTATTTCTTCCCCCTGAACTTTAATCCCTATTCCAAATTTTTCCTTGCTTTCCTTCACCGCCTGTTCGATGTACAAAATGAATAACATCGGAGAAAGGCTACAACCCTGTCTTACTCCCTTCTCAACTGATGCTTCCCTTTCATGCCCTTCGAGTCTAATAACTGCGGTCTGGCTTTTGTACAAATTGTAAATAACTCTCCTTTCCCTATATTTTACCCCTGCTGACTTCAGAATTTGAAAGAGTGTATTCCAGGTTTGCCTTTCCTTAATCTATCTTCTAAGATAAGACGTAAAGTGAGTATTGCCTCCCGGGTTCCAACATTCCTCCTGAATCCAAACTGATCTTCCCCGAGGTCAGCTTCTACCAGCTTTTCCATTCTCCTGTAGATAATTCGTGTTAAAATTTTGCAACCATGACTTATCAAACTGATTGTTCTGTAATTTTCACACCTGTCTGCGCCTGATTTCTTTGGAATGGGGATTATTATATTTTTCTTAAAGTCTGAGGGCATTTCGCCTGTCTCATACATCCTACACACCAGTTCAAATAGTCTTGTCATGGCTGGCTCTCCCAGAGACTTTAGTAGCTCTGAGGGTATGTCATCTACTCCTGGGGCCTTGTTCCGGCCTAGGTCTTTCAAGGCTCTGTCAAATTCATCTCTCAGTATAGTATCTCCTATTGCATCTTCATCTACTTCCTCTTCCCTTCCTACAACATCGTCTCTAAGTTCATTTCCTTTGTAGAGCTGCTCTATGTACTCTTTCCACCTTTCAGCTTTCCCATCTTTGCTGAGAACTGGTTTCCCATCTGAGTTCTTGATATTAGTAGAGTTGCTTTTCTTGTCCCCAAATGTCTCTCTTATTTTCCTGTAGGCAGTATCTACTTTGCCCCTTGTTATACATTCTTCTACAGATTTGCATTTGGCTTCTAGCCACTCCTGCTTAGCCATTTTGCACTTCCTGTCAATCTCATTTTTTAGTCATCTGTACTCCATTTTGCCTGTTTCATTTACTGCATTTTTATGTTTTCTCCTTTCATCTATTAAATTTAGTATTTCCTGTGATATCCAAGGATTTTTTGTAGGTCTTGCCTTTCTACCTATTTTTTCCTCTGCTGCCTTCACTATTTCATCTCTCAATGCTTCCCATTCCTCTTCTACTGTTTTATTTCCCCCTGTTTCTGTCACTTGTTGCCTAAATCTCCTTCTGAAATTCTCCAGAACTTCACTTTCCTTCAATTTATCCAGTCCCATCTCCTTATTTTCCTACCTTTCTGCAGTTTTTTCAGCTTCAGCCTACAATTCATAACTAACAAGTTATGGTCAGAGTCTATATCTGCCCCTGGGTATGTCTTGCAGTTTATAACCTGGTTCCGGAATCTATGTCTTACCATTATAAAATCTATCTGATACCTTCCGGTGTCTCCGGGTCTCTTCCATGTATACAACCTTCTTTTGTGATTCTTAAACCACGTGTTTGTTACGATTAAATCATGTTCCATGCAAAATTCTACCAGGCGACTTCCTCTTTCATTCCTCCTGCCCAGTCCATATTCACCTACTATTTTTCCTTCTCTTCCTTTTCCTACTACCGAATTCCAGTCTCCCATCACAATTAAGTTTTCCTCTCCCTTAACTGTCTGAATAATTTCCTTTAGCTCCTCATATATTTCTTCGATCTCATCATCATCGGCAGAGCTAGTTGGCATATAAACCTGTACTACTGTTGTCGGTGTTGGCTTCGTATCTATCTTGACAATGATAATGCGATCACTGTGCTGCTCATAGTAGTTTACCCGCATTCCTATTTTCTTATTCATTATCAGTCCTACTCCTGTGATACCCCCAACTGATTTTGTACTTATAATCCTGTACTCTCCTGACCAGAAATCCTGTTCATCCTGCCACCGAACTTCACTAATCCCCACTATATCTAACTTCAACCTATCCATTTCCCTTTTTAAATTTTCTAATTTACCTACCCTATTAAGCGATCTAACATTCCACGCTCCGACCCGTAGAATGCCAGTATTGTCTTTCCTGATGATGACATCCTCCTGAGTAGTCCCCGCCCGGAGATCCGAATGGGGGACTATTTTACCTCCGGAATATTTTACCCGAGAGGATGCCATCATCATATTTCCATACAGTAGAGCTGCATGTCCTCGGGAAAAGTAACGGCTGTAGTTTCCCCTTGCTTTCAGCCGTTCGCAGTAGCTGTGTGACAAAGCCACATTAGCTGATGTTACAAGGCCAGATCAGTCAATCATCCAGACTGTTGCCCTTGTAACTACTGAAAAGGCTGCTGCCCCTCTTCAGGAACCACACGTTTGTCTGGCCTCTCCACAGATACCCCTCCGTTGTGGTTGCACCTACGGTACGGCTATCTGCATCGTTGAGGCACGCAAGCCACCCCACCTCGGCAATGTCTGTGGTTCATGGGGGTGGGCAGGCTGATTATAAGTATTGAAATAAGAACATAAGTAATATCTCTGGTGACTATTTGGCACATTACAAATTATTCTGTCTGAAATCACTTGCTAAATACAAATTTTATTTTCATACTATTACATTGCTGCCTGTTGTACAGTAAATGGTGCAGCCTAATGGTGGGCCATGGAGGAAGCACAATGGAGATAAAAGCCTTGGTCCCTCTACTGGTATACAGATGGAAAGGTAAGTCTGATGTCTTGACAGAGGAAGAGGTGTTAAAAATTTTCAATGCTGCAGATGATGAGTTATCCGATTTTTATTATTTGAGTGAAGACAATGATGACAAATAAGTATTCACTGAAACTTCCTTTTTCTACATTTGTGTCACTATTGGTGGTATAGCACAAAGGTAAGTACTGGTCAGCCAATCTATCTCTTTTGAAAAATAATTTATCATCTCTGAGGAGAATTTCCATCATTAATCAAACAATAATTTATGTCTGACAATGAAAGTGACGAGGCTTTGGAAGAGGGTAATGAGCCACCCATTACACAACCTCTCGCTACTCAATTTTTAGAAGAAAGTGAAAATGAAAACTGGGCTGCAGTGGACTGCGGCACACTGATGGACATGCACTTCAAAAGTATGGAAACTTTTGAATATAATACCCACATTACCTTGAGAATTGTAAGGCTATGAAACCTATACAAGTCTTTAGAACTTTTAAGAGTGATGATATTGTAGGGTTAGCTGTTACTGACACAAACAAATGCTGCACTATTCCTGCCTACTGCTCAGCCCCATGGTAAGTCAAGCGCTAAGGCATGCAAGGAGATGAATGCAGATGAGATGCTCAAGTTCTTTGCTGTGATTATGTACATGAGGCTGGTTCAATACCCAAACATTACTGACTATTGGAGTACAAGTGTGCTTTACAGGGACAATGCAGTCACTAGAACTATATCTCATAAGCAATTTCAACTACTGTTGAGGTTTCTCCATTTCAAGGGCAACACAACTGAAGACAAAAGTGATCACTTATTCAAGATACAAAAACTCCAGGATATGATCGAGAGTAAGTTTAGCTCACAATATAAACCTTGAGAGAGATACTAGCAGTGGAAGAGTCAATGTTGGCCTTGTCGAATTATTTCATCAGTACATCCCCAGCAAAGCCAATAAATATGGAATAATGGTATTCAAACTATGTAACTATGTAACAAAGCTGAATACACACTGAGAATGATGTTTACATAGGACGGAAGTAAAATATTTTCAGAGAGAAATATTTCTATACAGTTTTTTAGGGAAGAAATAATCATGAGCCTTCTGCAGAGCAATGTCAAAACTCCGACTATCAATCGATTTTCTAAAATATTCAAGAGCCATACCCTATAGAGGATATGCAGAGACACAAGTGAAATAGAAAAATCGGCAAGAGGTGCAGAAATTGCTACTTGAAGATTTTGAGAGACAATGGAAGAAATGAAGGGCAGAAACTTGTAGCAAAACCACTAACAATATGTATGGGATGTAATGCATTTGTTTGCACTTCCTGTTTTTCAAAAACACACAAATTGTAAACTATTTTTGTGTACTGTTTGTAATAAACACCTAATAAATAATATTCATTAATGATAAATCTGAAACATTTAATTAAAATTTGTGATGCAACCGGGAATCGAACCTGGACCTCCAAGCTTACTAGGCAGACTCTTACCACTAGACTATCGCATCACTAACAATTAAGGCACCAAAGAATATTCTAAGCACGATTTCCTTCAAGTCACAAACTTCAATTCAGCTTCTGTGTTCCATAACATATTGGAACACAGAAGCTGAATTAAAAGTTTGTGACGTTAAGGAAATCATGCTTATACTATTCCGTGGCACCTTAATCACTAGTGAAGCGATGGTCTAGTGGTAAGACATCTGCCTAGTAAGCTTGGAGGTCTGGGTTCGATTTCCGGTTGCATCACAAATTTTAATTCAATGCTTCAGATTAATGTCTTTGACATATTCGAGATGAATATCCGTCTCAGGAATTGCTTGTTTGTATTTATATTGATAAATAATATTCAATTGGACACTTTTTCATATACTGTGCACAGTGTTTATCTATCGTGTCCTATATGAAAGTGAGGTAGCTGGCATCCTCATAGCACACACTGATGACCTCTCTGAATCTGTGTTTTACTTCTGGGCCATGGGGATGTCAGCTACCTCACAATTCAAGCCCTCATTTGAAGCTTTCATACATTTGAGGTGCACTTCACAATATTAAAACATACTCAATATGTGATTTGTTGTTGTTGTTGTTGTTGTTTATAGGGGACCAAACTACAAGGTCATCAGTCCTCTGTTCCAAGCAGTGATGTAACATGTGACAGAACGAAAACACAGAGAACAAGGATTAGAGAATTCCTTGAATTCCTTGAGTGTAAAACGAAGAGAAATACTTCACTTATACACAGAGTAGTGCACAAAAGGGATAAAAGTACAATTTCACAGCAGAATGCAATGGCTGGTTGATCACTAGGATAAAAACGGATGAGCGAGCCATGCTGTACACACTAAAAAACCACCTCAACCAAAAAGGTAGAGGCTATCAAGTAACTTAAAAACAGTGTAAAAATGAGGATCTGTGAATCAGGCAGAAGCGCCTTCCATTAAATGGAAGGGTAGAAACCAGATGCGCGAATAAAATTTAAAACAGTAGTAGTTATGGAGGCGTTGTCACCTAAAACTGATGGCAGCGAATCTAGTAGGCTAAAGGACTGCCGCAATACAATACAACAGTATGTGGACCACAGTCAACTGGGAAACACAATGGCAAACAGGAGGGCCCTCTCGATGCAAGAGGCGGCTGTGTGTTAACGCCGTATGACCAATGCGTAGTCGGCAGAGTACAACAGACTCCCTACGAGAGCCTCGCAGGGAGGACCTCCACATTGCCGTAGTAGGCTTAACAGCACGGAGCTTATTCGGTGCGTTCGATTCAGCCCACTCTGTATTCCAAAGGCTTAATACCTTCCGAGTGAGCACCGCCCGGAAATCCCTCTCCTGGAGACCGATTTCCAGCATGGTTGAGGTAGTAGCCTCCTTCACCAGTTGGTCAACACGTTCATTTCCTTTTATTCCAACGTGGCCTGGAGTCCAAAGGAAGACCACAGTGCGACCAGATGTACATAGTCTGTATACAGTTTCCTGAATGGACTGTACCAAAGGATGTTTTGGGAAACACTGGTTAAGGGCTTGCAAACCACTCAGGGAGTCAGTACAGATAACCACAGACTCCCCGGGGCAGGCTCTGAGATGTTCAAGGGCCTGCCAAATGGCGACAAGTTCCGCCGTAAACATACTACTCCCACAGGGCAATGAACGTTGTTCTATATGCCGGCCGTGGGTATAGGCATACCCAACATGGCCATCGACTAAGGAGCCATTGGTGTATATAAATTCAGCACCATGGTATGAATCTAGAAGGGCCTGGAACTGTTGACGCAGAGTTGTTGGTGCAACAGAGGCTTTGGAGTCTCGGGACAAGTCCAACCAAAGCTGGAGGCGAGGAATGACCCAAGGAGGAGTACGAGAATGGTACTGGAAGGTGAGAGGAATAGGAAGGGACTCTAGAGAAGAAAGAAGGGAACGAACACGAACCGCAATCGGGAGGCCCAACCGTGGCCATCGTCGTGGGGAAGGGAGTGCGACAGCTGGGAAGAGGAGCCTGCGATTTGGGTGGTGAGGTACGGCATGAATACGGGCAACATAAGAAGCCATTAGCTGTTGCCTTCTGAATCGCAGGGGGGGAACCACAGCCTCAGCAAGAAGGCTTGTCACAGGACTGGTACGGAAGGCCCCTGTTGCTAAACGGATGCCACGGTGATGGACCGGATCTAGGATCTGCAGTGCAGTTGGAGCTGCAGAATCATACACAAGGCAGCCATAATCCAGGTGTAACTGGATAAGTGCCTTATACAGTTGCAGTAGAGTGGGGCGAGCGGCTCCCCAACCTGTGTGGCTGAGGCAGCGGAGGATGTTTAAATGTCTCCAGCATTTTTATTTTAGTTGGCGAAGATGCGGTATCCAGGTCAGTCGGGCATCAAAAAGCATGCCTAGGAAGCGGTGTCTCTCCTGAACGCGAAGGGGTTAATCATTCAAATATAGCTCAGATTCAAGATTAGCTACCCGACGGCGACAAAAGTGCATGAAGTGGGTTTTCTGCACCGAAAATTGGAAACCATGCTCAGAGGCCCAAGACTAGGTCTTTCAAATGGCTCCCTGCAGCCGCTGTTCTGTGACGTTAATGTTGCTGGAGCTGAAGTAAAGGCAAAAGTCATTAGCAAACAAGGAGGAAGAGACAGACGTTCCTACTGCCGCAGCTAGTCCGTTAATAGCTATCAAAAATAACGGTACACTTAGAACGGAGCCCTGTGGGACGCCATTCTCTAAAACATGAGCGGAGCTAAGAGAGGTGCCAACCCGAACCTGAAAAAAGCGTAGCGACAGGAAGTTCTGTATGAACGTTGGGACGGGGCCACGTAAGCCCCATTCATAAAGTGTGGAGAGAATGTGATGGTGCCAGGTTGTATCATAAGCTTTACGGAGGTCAAAAAAGACTGTGACAAGGTGTTCTCGGCGAGTAAAAGCTGTACTTATGGCTGATTCCAGGGACACGAGATTGTCTATAGTGGAACGGCTGTGACGGAAGCCTTCCTGTGGTGGAGCCAGAACTCGATCCACCAGTAGCCACATAAGCCGTCGACTCACCATACGTTCGAGGATCTTACACAGAACGTTGGTGAGACTGATGGGGCGATAGCTCCCAGCGTCGGACGGATCTGTGCCTGGTTTCATCACTGGGATGATAGTACTTCTCCGCCATTGTGACGGGAAAATGCCTTCCGTCCATAGACGATTATAGAGGGCGAGTAGCTGCTGTTGAAAGTCTGCTGAGAGGTGACGGACGAACTGGCTGTGAATACGGTCTGGGCCAGGAGAGGTATTGGAGGATGCAATAGAGCAGTCTGGAACTCCCACTCACTAAATGGGGCATTGTATACTTCTCGTCGACGTGTGCGGAAGGACCGCTCTTTGATGGCGCGAAATTCCGCACTGTAGGCTGCGGTCGTAGAGCAACGTGCAACATGCCCTGCCATGAGTTCGGCAATAACAGTTGGGTCAGTACAAAGACCACCTTCAACTCGGAGTGACGGGATTCCGCTTGGTGGGCGGTACCCGAAGAGGCGCCGTACCTGCGACCACACTTGAGAAGTGGAGGCGCAGGAGCCTATAGTGGCTACATATCGCTCCCAACAGTCCCGCTTACTCTGTTGGATCAGTCGCCGGGCTCAGGCCCGGAGACGCTTAAAAGCGATCAGATGTTCAATGTAGGGGTGGCACCGGTGGCGTTTAAGCGCCCGTCGCCACTCCCGGATAGCGTCAGCGATCTCCTGTGTCCACCAGGGCACTGACTTGCGCCGAAGTAAGCCTGTGGTAGTCGGGACAGTCGCTTCAGTGGCGGAAATAATGTCCTCAGTTAGTTGTTGGACTGCCAGATCGATGTTATCTGGTAATGGAGTAGTAGCCACAGCCGTAGAAGTATAGCCATGCCAGTCAGCCCTATGGAGGGACCACCGGGGGCAGGCGTTCTGCAGGGTGAAAGTGTGAGAGTGACAAAAGGAGAGGAAAGTGGTCGCTCCCACAAAGGTCGTCATGGACCTTCCAAGATAAATGCGGAAGGAGACTCGGGCTACAAATGGATAGGTCGATGGCGGAGAAAGAGCCATGTGCCACACTGAAGTGTGTGGGCGCCCCACTATTCATGATGCAAATGTCAAGCTGTGTTAGAAGGTTCTCAAGGTCTCTACCACAGCCCGTGCTCTCAGTTCCACCCCATAGAGGGTGGTGGGCATTAAAATCACCCAAGAGGAGGAATGGTTGTGGTAGTTGGGCAACCAATGCAGTGAGGTCAGCAGGAGAGACAACATATGGGGGAAGGTATAGGGAATAGATGGTAAATTCCTCTATTGCCCGGAGTCGAACAGCCACTGCCTCCAGGGTCGTGATGAGAGGCACAGCAGCGCTGGGGATGGTTGCAAGAACATAGACACAAACTCCGCCAGATACCCTGTTATAGATGGAAAGATTGTTGTAATAGCCCCGATAGCCATGAAGGGCTGGGGTCCTCTATGCAGGGAACCAAGTTTCCTGCAGGGCTATACAGAATGCTGGAAATCGGCACAATAGTTGCTGCAATTCGGACAAATGGCGGAAAAAACCGCCACAGTTCCACTGCATGATCATAGAGGCTCCTGGTCGCTGGGACATGCAGATTGGGACGGTGCACTGGTGTCTGCAAGAGTGTTTGCCGTCGCTGATGGCAGAGGCAGAGACTCAACGTCCATCGCATCTGGGGACTCAGCAAAAGCCAAGTCCTCAGGGGACGTGAGAATTTCTATTTCGTCCTCTGAGGCTGACGTTTGTTGTGGTGGCTCAGAAGCAACTTTGTGTTCAGTCTTTTTGGGACTCTTTTTCTTCCTTTCCCGTTTGTCTTTTGGTCTCTCCTGCTGGGAGGGCTTTTCTGCCACATCGGGGACAGAGGATACCATCGAAGCCCTGCGACCAGCAGGTAGTGGCTTTTTCAGCCACTAAATGTTATCTGCTGTACCAGCATCAGAGACATTAGGAGGAAGGGCATTGAGGGAGCCCTTCCTTGCAGGAGGAGCCAGAGATGGTTGTTGGTTCTCTGGCTCAGGGATGGGGACCGTTGTCCCCTGTGGTTTTGAACTCGTTGCTCCCTAAGTAGGGACCTTGGGGGCAACAGAAGAGGAGGCGCCCCCTGACATTACGGGGGCAACTGGTAACTGTTGGGCCGAAGGGCTGTAGCATATGTAGACTTCATACTGACAGGGTGAATCTTTTCGTATTTGCACTTGGCCTCGGAATATGAAAGCCTGTCCAGGGTCTTGTACTCCATTATCTTTCTCTCTTTTTGAAGAACTGTGCAGTGTGGTGAGGAGGGAGAGTGGTGCTGGCCACAGTTAACACAAACTGGAGGCAGGGTATATGGGACGTCTGGATGAGATGCACGTCTGCACTCCCGACAGGTGGGGTTGGCATCGCAGCGGGATGACATATGGCCAAACCACCAGCACTTAAAGCAGCGCATAGGGGGAGGAACGTAGGGTTGGACGTCACACCGGGAAACCATCACCTTGACCTTTTCGGGCAATGAATCACCCTCAAAAGGCAAGATGAAGGCACCAGTGGCGACCCTGTTGTCCTTCGGACCCCTGTATATGCGCCAAATAAACTGCACTCCTCGCCTCTCCAAGTTCTTCTGGAGTTCGTTATCGGACTGAAGTAAGAGATCACGATGAAAGATAATACATTGGACCATGTTCAAACTTTTATGCGGTGTGATGGTAATGGGAACGTCACCCAGCTTGTCACAGGCAAGCAGTGCCCGTGACTGGGCTGGGGACGACGTCGTTATCAGAATCGACCCGGATCTCATCTTAGATATTCCGTCTACATCGCCAAACATGTCTTCAATGTTCTCAACAAAAAACAGAGGCTTAGTCGACATAAACGATTCACCATCTGTTCCACTGCACACCAGATATCGGGGGGCATATGCCTCACCTTGATGATGAGCCCGACGTTCCTCCCATGGCGTAGCCAGGGATGGAAACGATTGGGGGTCATATGATGCTGCATTGAAGGAAACTCTTCCACACTTTGAGACGCCGTTTTCGCGGCCGGCCACGCTTTTATTAGCTCGTTTCATTCTGGTCCCACAAGCAGCTAGGGAACTAAAAGTCCACCCATTCCACCGTCGCGCCGAACGATGGTCGTTGAAGCACGCACAGAGCTTACGGTGTAGCAGGCTGTTGGTGCGACACAGCCCACGGCTCAGGACCCCGGGTTTGTCAAGACTGTACCCAGCAAATTAATGCTGAGCCCCTAAGGGGTATGTGATTTTTTTTGGGGGGGGGGGGGGAGAAGAAAGATGTGTAGCAGTGAAAGTCAGTTTTCTTGTCCTCTTTGAAAAAAGCTATGAAACTGCTTACTGCATTTTTGAAACCTCTGGAAATTTATTAGTAAAATCTCAATTAACTGTTTACTTTAAAACAATAATTTAATCTAAGTGAATCCTTTTGACATCTATATTTTTAATTCATTAAAAAGTACTGTAACTACTGAACATTAAGCAGTATGTCCAACATGATGCTCTGAATACAAAATCAATCATTATTAGAGTATAGTAATTTGATATTTACTGTAAAAACCAGTAACATTTATTCCTTATGAATGATTGGACTGTCTATCACATAGTGGTTAGGTAATGGTGACTTACATGCACACACAGTAATGATGCCTGTGTGTTTTTATTCTGGTCACCAGGCTGAGTCCACAGATAGGATCTCAAAACAAACAAATTGTATGAAATCAATCATAATCAATGTAAAGCCACCAACTAATATGTTTTTCACAGTTTTCACTGTTGTGCAGTCCACTAATTAAATAGGCGTTTCATATAACAGATCAAGACAAACACTAATTTCCTGTTCTCTCACTCCATTACGAAGTTCTCATTTATGTTATTCATTAAAGTTTTTGAAGACTAATCCTCAAATAAAATAAAAGTAGAATGAAACTTTCACTCTGCAGCAGAGTGTACACTGATATGAAAATTCCTGGCAGATTAAAATTTTGTGCTGGAACTGGGATTTGAACCTGGGACCTTTGCGTTTTTCAGGTAAGCACTTTACTGTCTGAGCTGTCCTGGCACACTTCACAGTCCGTCCTCACAACTCCACTTCCGCCAGTATCTTGCTTCCTACAATCCAAACTTTAAAGAAGTACTCCTGTGAACCTTGCAGGAATAACACTCCTGGAAGAAAGGATATGGTGGAGACACGGCTTAGCCACAGCCTAAAGGATGTTTCCAGAATGAAACTTTCATAACAGTGTACACTCCGCTGCAGATATGTGGTGTGGAGGGAGACATGCTTGAAAACAGTCTGTATAGTCGCTTTGCCCGTAACACTGTGTTAGCGGAGCAGTCTAAAGCATCTGCCTAGTAAGCATGAGATCCCGGGTTCGGATTCCGGTAACAGCACAAATTTTAATTCAATGCCTCTCCTTATATTTAATATCTTAATATTGAGTTCAGCAACATTACCTGAGAAGGGAATATAGCATCATTCTCACAGCAGAACAACAGGTGTTGTAACAATGAATAAATATCACACAAGCAATTTCAGCCCACATATATTTCAGAAAATGTCAAGCTGAAAGTCACACTTGAGAAACTGAGGTCTTGTGAAGAGTGCTGACCAGATTGGGAAATTAGGCTAAATCCAGTCATCCCCGCAATGACAATGTCATTGCCTCAGACAGCTACAAATATTTGGATATCTGAGTCATCGTCCTATTCCAGTACATTGCCACACCTGTGATGTGATGCAGAAAATTGAAAAGATGACATCTACCTTCGAGATTTCAAATTGTCTGGTCCACTCAACTTACCTGCTGTGCTTCTCCACAGATGTATCAACTAGTAGACTTCTACCACAAGCTTACTGGGAGCTGAACTGATGGTGCTGGAAACATTTTCACCCTATTGCTGTATTTAGGAGTCATGCTGTCTGCTACTGCCACTACTTTCATTTACAAGCAGAGACAATCATCCACAGCAATTACCGTATATTTCCGCAGATAAACGATGGGTGAATCATTTTTAACAAAACAAGGGGAAAAAAAATAAAAAATAAAAAAAAGCCCCAAAATCCGAGGTCGTCTAATATGACGGTACAAAAAAAAAATTTGATTCAAATTTAGTCTGAAATTGATAATTTCGCAGATGTGCTGCATAGCACGGCTTCGACCTCCAAACGATACATATGAAAGTGGTTAAGTATCAAAACGATACATATTGAACAGGCGAATGTTATCATTTTTATGAATATGTCGAGATTATAAAGGATGTGGTTAGGCAGGAACCTAAGGTACAGCTTTCTGGGTAATTAACAAGAAGTAGCTCGGCCTGAAATGATATATATCGAACGTACAACTGTAAATCGATTTATTATTTCTGAACTGTAGATTAGGACGCTACGCGCCATCAAGCACTAAAAAAAAAAACTTCTTGTTTAACCTATATCTAACCTTCTTAAGGCTGTAACAAATAACTTTTAAAAGTGAAAGGTTAGGTATAGGACAAACAAGATTTTGATTTTTAGTACATGAGAGCACGTAGCACATGAATCACCGGGTTAGAAACATTTGCTTATTCCATAGATATTGTTTTGAAACGTATTGAATTGATATTTATTGCTTGGAATTCGAAGCCTCCCTATAGCCATGCTATGCAGTACATCTGCGATATAACACTGTTGAAATTTACATTGTGGAGGAAAGATATACGAAAACAAAGTTTCACACAAAATATATATATATATATATATATATATATATATATATATATATATATATATAATTTACATTGTGGAGGAAAGATATACGAAAACAAAGTTTCACACAATATATATATATATATATATATATATATATATATGAAACGATTATTAAGACGAAAAATTCCTAGCAGGAAAAATAAAATATAAAAAATAGACGAAGATTACTCACCAGGCGAAGGAGCACAGGTGTGACAGCATCACAAATAAATAAATGAATACACACACACACACACAATCGCAAGCTTTCGCAACCCAGTTGCGTCTTCAGGCAGTAGGGAAGGAGAGGGAAAAGGAAATGATGAGGGTTTTAAGGAAGGGGGTAAACCCATCATGTGCAGTCTCCCATCCTTCATCAAAGACACCAACCACTTCCTCGATCGCCTGAAATCCTTACCCAGCCTGTTACCTCCAGAAACCATCCTTGTAACCATTGATGCCACTTCCCTATACACAAATATCCCACATACCCAGGGCCTTGCTGCGATGGAGTATTTCCTTTCACGCCGACCACCCACTTCCCTACCTAAAACCTCTTTCCTTAATACCCTAGCCAGCTTCATCCTAACCCACAACTTCTTCACTTTTGAGGGCCAGACATACCAACAACTAAAGGGAACAGCCATGGGAACCAGGATGGCCCCCTCGTACGCAAACTTATTCATGGGACGCTTAGAGGAAGCCTTCCTGGATACCCAAGCCTGTCAACCCAAAGTGTGGTACAGATTCATCGATGATATCTTCATGATCTGGACACACAGTGAAGAAGAACTCCAGAATTTCCTCTTCAACCTCAACTCCTTTGGTCCCATCAAATTCACCTGGTCCTATTCCAAATCCCATGCCACATTCCTCGATGTCGACCTCCATCTGTCCAACGGCCAACTCCACACATCCGTCCACATCAAACCTACCAATAAACAACAGTACCTGCATTATGATAGCTGTCATCCATTCCATATCAAACGTTCCCTTCCTTACAGCTTAGGTCTTCGTGGCAAACGAGTCTTCTCCAGTCCTGAAGCTCTGAACCAGTACTCCAACAACCTATTAACAGCTTTCACATCCCGCGGCTATCCTCCTAATCTGGTAGAAAAACAAATTGCCAGAGCTACTACCTCATCCCCCCAAATTCAGAACCTTCAACAGAAGAATCCCAGAAGTGCCCCTCTTGTCACCGGATACTTTCCGGGACTGGAGCGGACTCTAAATGTGGCTCTCCAGCAAGGATACGACTTCCTTAAATCCTGCCCCGAAATGAGATCCGTCCTTCATGACATCCTTCCTACTCCACCGAGAGTGTCTTCCCGCCGCCCACCTAACCTCCGTAACCTCCTAGTCCACCCCTATGAAATCCCCAAACCACCTTCCCTACCTTCTGGCTCCTACCCTTGTAACCGTCCCCGTTGTAAAACCTGCCCTATGCACCCTTCCACCACCACTTACTCCAGTCCCGTAACCCGGAAGGTGTACACGATCAAAGGCAGAGCCACTTGCGATAGTACCCACGTGATCTACCAACTGACATGCCTGCACTGTGAAGCGTTCTATGTGGGAATGACCAGCAACAAACTGTCCATTCGCATGAATGGACACAGGCAGACAGTGTTTGTTGGTAACGAGGATCACCCTGTGGCTAAACACGCATTGGTGCACGGCCAGCACATCTTGGCACAGTGCTACACCGTCCAGGTTATCTGGATACTTCCCACTGACACCAATCCTTCAGAACTCCGGAGATGGGAACTAGCCCTTCAGCATATTCTCTCTTCCCGTTGCCCACCTGGTCTCAACCTCCGCTAAATTTGAATTCCCACCCACCTTCTTAACATCTTTGCATCAGTTCTCTGGACAGAGCCTCTGCCTCAAGTGGTATCTCTGTCTAACTTCTTAACTTCTATAACTTAACTTCTTTGCTTTCTACAGTATGTCGGCCTAGGTGTACTTGTGTCTGAGTGAATGTGTGGGCATGTGTGCATTTGTTTACCCTCCATTTTTTCCCCCAAGGTAAGTCTTTCCTCTCCCGGGATTGGAATGGCTCCTTACCCCCTTCCTTAAAACCCTCATCATTTCCTTTTCCCTCTCCTTCCCTACTGCCTGAAGACGCAACTGGGTTGCGAAAGCTTGCGATTGTGTGTGTGTTTGTGTATTCATTTATTTATTTGTGATGCTGTCACACCTGTGCTCCTTCGCCTGGTGAGTAATCTTCGTCTATTTTTTATATTTTATATATATATATATATATATATATATATATATATATATATATATATATATATATAAAAGAGAGAGAGAAAAAGAAAAGAAATACTTGGTTTTCACAATAATCTGTATGCCATAAAGCAGGAATAGAATTAATTATTTACAATGCCACTTGATTATACAATGTCGCTTGTCAAAAATAATTTCTCAATATATCCTGAGTCGCACTGAAACGATTAGAATATTTCAAATCTATATGCAACAACTGCGGCTTCTTTCGAAATCCTTTATCTTCTATTCTCGGGCAATTTTGTGTGTTTTCACCCACATAATATGTGCATTGGCGCAATTAAATGTTGTCTCGGTGAAAGAAATTACTTTTCTTTTAAAACTTCGCGGTCTAAAAAATACATGTCTCTTCACGATTGGATACAACGTAGCACCACAGTATAACATACTGTGGTAGCACCTTTGGTAGCACTACACGCACGAAAGTTCAAAAGCAGACCGCAAACACGGCAACAAAGGGTGAAATCCAGATCTATCAATCACGAAAACTACTTATGGTGGCTTCTAATGGCATTTTTCGGAACTTCCTCAAGATTTCCCTCCGAATTCTAAGTTGCAGGCGTATTTTTAGATCCCGAAAACTGGAAAAAAGTGTGGCATAAATTCGGGTAAATATGGTAACTTGGGGGTCGTCTTAGAGGCCAGATATATACTTAAACTATAAAATTTTGATGAAAATTTGTACCTTGTCTTATCTGTGGAAATATATGGTAGACAAATCTACATAAATACCTCTATCCCAAGCAGATCTATTCAGTTAACTTAAGCACAGCCTTCGAGGGCTACAGGAGTGTCCTCATAACCAAATTTAGCAACCTGGTGGATGTTGTTACTATTCAAACCATTCCTGCACCCCGCAGGACCAGCTACCCCTCACAGTGCCACCCCTTGCTACAAGAGCAGCCTTTCATACAACTTTTATCAGAATTAATAAGACATGACTTCACTGCCAGACAGCAAAGCTCCTTTTTGAGCAACATACAAGAAAAACTTGAAATTTTAAGAGTATCTTGTCATGTGTGACTTCTCTGAGAACTATAGTTTTGTGATTCAAGATGAAGCACAAAGCTACCACTGGAACAGAGGACAAGCAAAGTAACATCCATTTGTGATCTACTGTAAAAAGAGAGGAAGAAACCAAGCATGTAAGCTTTATCATATCTGAGGGTATAGAGCACAATACTATAGCAGTTTATAGTTTACAAAGGAAACTGATTGAAATCATGAAATAGAAATTTCAAGACTATTACAAAAATATTTTACTTTTCTGATGGGTGCACTGCACAGTATAAAGACAAGCAAAACTTCACCAATCTAACCTTTATTCAGAAGATTTTAAAATTAATGCTGAGTGACATTTTTCAGCCACACCCATGGGAAAAGTGCCTGTGATGCTGTTGCAGGAACTGAGAATAATTTAGCCGCCAGAGGCAGTTTGCATATTTAAACACCATTCCACCTGTTTGAATGTGCGATGTTAAATATTTTTGCAGCAAATTTTGTTTACGTCACAAACTGAAACTGAGAAGCTCTTGGAAAATCAACTGAAAAAAATTTATAACCATAGAAGGCACTCAGAAATTTCATGCATTCATTCCTATCCCTTCTAGTAACAGCAAAATGAAAGTAAATGTGTTCTCAGAATCCACTCGGTGCAAAATTGAAATTGTTACAACGATTCAGGACAGTAACTGGTGGTTCGCATATGTGCTTGAAAAAGTTGAAATCAATGATGAAGTGAAGGTTTCTTTTTTTTTTTTAAATCCAGTCAGTCCATCACCTAGCTTTTCTTTTTCTACAAGGCAAGCTATTCTACGGCTTCCTGTGACACTTGTGCTACGTGAAGTTACTGGATTAACTCCAACTGGCCGAACTTATAATTTGTAAAATGAAGAACTGCAGAAAACCATCAAAGCCTTCACCAACTTCAGTAATTTAATCTTCTGAAGAATTTTTTTTAAGGCTGCAAGTTAGTCATTATGTAAGGTTTTTTTCTATCAAGTATATAGACTTTATTAAAATTTTAACCCAGTTACAGCACATGAAACAGTTTTACCAAACTTCATGTGTATATTAATCTTAAATTTCACCCAACTAAAATTTTTCTATAAATGATTTGTCTAAAGCTTTCTAATAATTACATTTATCTTTCTAATAGAAGTTGCAAAAAATATCATTAATCAACTTTATAGACATATTTCTATTGTTAAGTCTCTCATATAAATTTTGCATAACTTTTATTTAATTTTATTATTATTTTGTTTTAATCTAAGATAATATTAGGCATTCACGGACCAATGAGTCATTATTATAGTAAAAATTCTAATGTAAGCCTATTTTCAAATGGATTTTTCTGTAACAACCCATTATGACCCGATTACAATATTTATACTGTCAATTAAGCACTACACAAAGACAATTTGAGAATTATTTTCGAAATTTTAAGAGTGACACATTTAAAAAAGAAAAAAATCTTTTTATTATGAAATTAGTAAAAAATTTATGACCCCCATTAAGTGTTATATATTTTTGGAAATGTCTTCAAAAATTCTGGAAAATATCTTTCTAGCTGATTCTGTGAGTCATTATAGCAGTTTAAAGTTTCAGAAACAGGTTGATTTTGAGCATTTTTGAAATATTTAAGAAGGCCTAAATTTCAAACCACTTGAGATAGAAAGTTAAAATTTGGCGTTTTTCTTCCTATATATTGGGAGGGGGGGTACCAGTATACCAAATTTCATTCATATCTGAGATAGTGAGGTAAAATAACTGTGTTGAATTGCTACTGAATGTCTCCACATGCAGACAGAAATCTCAATACAATATCAGTTATACATTCCGAACTTTGGCTGAGTTTATTTTTGTTTAATATAAATGAACATAACAATCAGATTCTCAACAGATCAGTGTCTATGTCTGACACTAAAGATCTAGAGGGTCAGGGTTTGATCTTCAGTTGATCCTAAGTAATTTTTCAAACACTTCTGGCAATGTTTTTTGTATGTAAGAAAATAAGAGGTTGCACAATGGCTCATATTCAGTATTGATGTGTATTTTTTTGTACAACAGCGTAGGCTGTTCACAGGTTGGAAGAAAGCAAAATCATGCTGCCTGTAATAGAAGCATATTAGTAAAGCAATTGGCTTTCCAATCATTCTTCAGGTCGTGGGTAGCTATACTTAACATCTTACTCTTGAAAAACAGAAAAACTGTAGACTTTTGATGTTTCTAGTACCTTAGGCTAAAATTCATAAAGCTTTATTGCGTCTAGCACATTTTTCATTTTTGTACTTTCTTTTAATTGCCTTAATATAGTTTTCATTAGTTGTACTGCTGAACCTACTTTTAATAATTCTACTTTGCATACCCAATTATGTAAAATACAAAACCAAACTGGTAGTTTAAACTTGTTACGATATAGAATTTAATGTAGCATAAATAATTCAATGATACATGTCCAATATATATATGAAACGAAGATCCTATAGGCCTGGTGCAACCTGTAGTTATCCGTAACCCAACCATTATCTTAAGAGCATCATGGGTTTGTAATACCTCAATTCTAGTAACAAAAAAAAGGTAATAAAAACTAGAACAAACTTACCTGTGTAATACTAGCTAGTTGAAAAAGTGAGGCAACAAGATTTGGCGTAATATATGATGAGATAGGAACCCAGGAAAGAAGATGTGTCAGTGCCTGTAAGGCCAGGCAACATATTGTGTCACTGTCTGTGTCCAAACAGCTGTGGAACTTCCTTCCATTTCCAAGAACTGAACTCAGCAAAGAGCCTATTAAATTTAAAATGGAATAATAATTCACAAATACACAATAATTCAAAAAGGAAATATGCTACACTTTAGTACTATCAAATAAGGCAATTTTGGATGGTTTGTAAGTTATTTTCAGTATAACTTGCTTAGGATATGTTGCATTACATTATTATGGAAATAGTGGGTTGTGTGTGTAGCAAATAAAATATCCACAATACACACACACACACACACACACACACACACACACACACACAAGCACGCGCGCGCGCGCAAATACACCTAGGCAGACTTTAGTAGAAAGTTTTGCGTGTGTATTTGTTTACCTTCCTTTTTTTTCCCCTAAGGTAAGTCTTTCCATTCCCAGGACTGGAATGACCCCTCATCCACTCCCTTAAAACCTGCATCCTTTCCTTTTTCCCCCTCCTTCCTTCCTCTTTCCTGATGAAGCATCTTTGTGAATGCAGAATGGCAAGTCATTAAAATATATTAACAGCAGCAAAGGTCCCAAGACCGAACCTTGTGGGACCCCATTTTTGATAACTCCCCAGTTAGAGGAATTAATTTTTTTTAATAGCAAGTGAACTGCTTATTTCAACTTTCTGCACTCTTCCAGTTAAGTATGATTTAAACGATTTGTGCACTGCGCCACTCATACGACAATACTTAAGCTTTATGCACCACTCCCCTCCCCAACACGATCCCACCAACAATGCAGTGTCCTCCCTCCTTCAATCTTGTATTTAAAAGTTTCTAAAAAGCTTCTTGTGTGTGTAAAGTTTTACCTGTTTGTATATATCTAAGTCAATTTTTCACAATAAAATGAGGATAGTTTGCAACTCACATCAAGGACCATTGCTGATTCGTAAAAAGGCACAAAAAAGGCCTCCTCTCACACAAATATTATAGCTTTTGGCTACAGCCTTTATCACTAAAGATCACACTCTCATTCATACAATTGCAGGCACAACTCACTAACACACAACCACGCCGGCTGCTGCATTCTGACACTTGGCAGTAAGTGCATCTTGCAGTGGGGATGAAAGGGGAGGTGAGTGAAGTGGGTGGAAAGGAAGGATGCAAGATGAAGGTGGGGATAGGTCACTGTCATGCATTTGAATGACCCACAAATTTGGATACTGAAGAATTGGAACAACCAGCTAAATCAAGAGCCAAAATGAAGCCCCTTTCAAACACCAATGAGGTGCTTATAACACTATCTCACATGAGTACATGGTATTTCTGTGACGTTTTATGAAGATACTCAAAATCTGACAACATTCGTACCCTTATATACAGGGTGAATATAAATTCACGCACTCAGGCTTTGCAGCGTGATTCTTCACATGCGAGCAATAAAAAAACTGTCTGTCAAAAAATTTCGTCCTGCGCATATTTCCGGCAGTAAATGGACGTCTAAGATAGAGATGGGTGTGTGTCCCATACGCCAGTGTGTTTCAGAATTACACTACTACACCAACAAACTTCTAGGGGATGTGGGAGGTGCCTTGAGGAACAAAATGAGCATGGCAACCCATGCCCGGAAACACCATTCAAACGCCGCTATGGAGAGTCCAAGTTACAGGCACCAGCTCCTGCCGCTAAATATCCCCTGCGGCAACTTTGGCACTCTGTAGCATCATTGGATGACGTTTCCGGGCATGGGTTTCTATGCTCACTTTGTTCCTCAAGTCACCTCCCACATCCCCTAGAAGTTTGATAGTGTAGTAGTGTAATTCTGAAACACACTGACGTATGGGACACACACCCATCTCAATCTTTGACAATCATTTACTACCGGAAATACGTGCAGGACGAAATTTTGTGACAGAAATTTTTTCTATTGCCAGCATGTGAGCAATCGCGCTGCGAAGCCCAAGTGCGTGAATTTAGAATCACCTGGGTGTTCTACTAGGCCTGGTAACACTAACGCATTCTGTTAGTCATTTATACTTGTCACAGAGACCTGCAACTATTCATTAATAATTTACTTACATGCCAATAGTCAGAACACATAGAAAGTTACAATGATATGTGACCATATTTTTCTGGATGCTTCAGTTTGTCAGACTATGTACAAACTGATTATCTAAATCTTGAAGAGAACAGCTCCCTCCTCCCCCAATAAATAAGTATTGGAGCTTTCCAACCAACCAAAGTACAGGTTATCCATAGCTTTCAGAGCAGTCAGCCCAGAATCAATTTAAAATTGTGGCATATTGCTGAACATTCCTGCACAAATTTGAGTATTGAAATGCTAGCTGGTAAAGTAAAACCAGCAAATGATAAAACAAAAACTAAGCTTACTCAAACAGAAGACTCGGACCACAGAAATAAGTTTTCACCTGTGTACTGTATATTACCTGAATGAACTGGTGATGTAGAGTTCGGTTGTCCATGGGTTGGTGATGGAGGTGGTGTTGCTGTAACACCATGTTGCTGTTGCTTCTGTGCAATCTGCTCAAACAGATCTGTATGATGAAAGGAAAATGTTAATTAAAACTGACAATAGTATAGACTATTGTAGATGTTACAATGCAAATATTAATATTATAGAAGGAGACTTTCCTGGTGGGAAAAATATGTATAAAAATAAAGATTGTTTGACTTACCCTAAGCACAGGCTTGCCGAAAGACACAAAAAACACACAAACACGCACAAACATTCAAACTTTTGCAACCGTTGGTTGCTTCTTCAGTAAAAGAGGTAGGAAGGAGGGGAGAAAGGGAAGGATATGGGTTTTGAGGAAGTGGAAAAGGAGTCATCCCACTCCCAGGAGTGGAAGGACTTACCTTAAGGGGAAAAAAAGGAAAGATAAACAAGCGCGCACACGCCCACACACATGCACACACAAACACAACAAGGTAGACATTTATCACATGTCTACTTTGTTGTGTTTGCGTGTGCTTGCGGGTGGCTTGCGAAGTATGAATGTAGACGAAGAGTTGAAAACTGATCAATTCCTTTATTGTAAATTATATATACTTAATACTAAAGTAGGTAGTATTATGTTTCACAATTAATGTTAGGAATATTGTACCTTCCTTAGTTTCTGTATAATTACCATTTATTCTGAAATTTTTGTTGACGAACCTATTACACTATTTTGTAGGTGAAGCACTATGAATATAACAGAGACTTATATATCAATTTACTCAGTATCATTAACACTACCTTTTACTATAGCCTTTTGCATGTAATTGTTTACTTGTCCAAAGTAATTAGTTTAATTTACCTAATTAACAATACATCATTTTCAGAGACATTGTTCCGATGATGTAAATAGGCTGCTTTCGTGCCTTGTAAGAGAGTCTTGTTTCATGTTTGATAGGAAGCATATTCCATGTCACTCTGAACAATTATATTAAAGTTTTCTGCATTAGTTGTGCAGAAAGTGGATCTACAGTGTCTATGAACTAATACATAATATTTGTGCCACACTAAATGTACACCTCGAGAAATTTTGCCAGGTTAGGAATATTCCACACATGGACTATGTAAACTGTATTTTTGAAGTGTGGAATGTGCATACTGGGTTGTAATGACTGTTATTGATGAGACTTGTACGCTGGCCACAGAATGGGGCAAATGGACACTAGTGATTTATTAAAGTGTCAATGAACTACATGTCGCCTACATCATTTGTAGTAAACTAGTTTTTCCTCATGAAATTTCAGGCAGTCATTATCGAGAGTGCCGAACAACGAGAATCTACAAAGACGCAACAAACAACAACCCAGGTGATGATCTTTCTTCCATAACCCTTACATCTCTGACAAAGCTCTGAAATATTAGTTTGCAACCTTTCAATTGAATCTGCCCTTACAACTAAGTCATCTGAATACAAGTGTGTCCCTAACTGCCTTCCTGAATTCCTGATCTGTTGTTATATAGTCAATGATAGATCTGGTTCCCCTGCTTTCCCAAGTATACCAGTGAATGTTCTTAGGAGTTTGTTATAACTAAGCCCAGACGGGCACAGAAATCTAAGAGCTATTTTCCATTCCTGTTAGCCTCCATATTCTCTCCAAACTTATCCATACCTTTTAATACCCTTTTGATTTACTAACCTGATACTGAAATCACCCATGAGCAAAACACTATTCTATCATCATTGACTTCATTATCAAATCTATCCGTCTCATCTTGATCGGTCTCTTCATGGAGTGAATAAACTTAGAAAATTTTAATTTTCTTGCTGGAGACTTTTTTGTGGTTTTAGGGTGCACAACTTCTCAGGTCATTAGCGCCCAGATCGGAACAGAGATTCACTAGATCTCGAAAAAAATTATAACTGTCAGAAAGGAGAGTATCAAGAGAAAGCTACAACAGAAGGATAAAAAACAAATGGAATGGTTAAACATCCTTTGATAAATTAGCCATGTTGATAAAACGCAAAAATCAAGCAGCTGCTCGTGTGTCATTAGCTAAAAGTTCCTCCAGAGTAGATGGCAAATTAAAGGTTACATGGAGATGATAAAAATTGGGACAAGACAGTAAAATATGTCGCACCGTCAGCAATTCACCACAGGAGCACAGCGGTACAGGGTTGGCGGTTAGCAAATGACGGTGGCTGAATAGGCGGTGACCGATCCGCTACTCGGACAGGATGACCTCCTCTTGCTAAGGGGGTCTGAGGAGGTCCTCCAAGGGGTCGGGATCGGTTTTACGGTTCTCAGTTTATTGTCGTGGAGTGAGAACCACGAACTGTGCCAGGACGACACAATACACTGGCGAACAGCCCGTTGAATATCGTCTGATGGGCCACGAAAAGTAGCCATGCAAGGCAAAAGAGATGCTGCCTTGGCCGCAATGTCGACAGTCTCATTCCCGGGCACATCCACGTGGCCAGGGACCCACAGAAAAGAAACGTGACAGCCGTTATCTGCTAGCAACTGAAGGGAGCATTGGATTCGATATACGACAGGATGGGTTGAGAAACGGTCCCTAAGACTCTGCAGGGCACTGAGGGAGTCAGAGCAGATGGCACAAAAGGGATTGCGGCGACGGCAGATGTATAAAACAGCCTGGTGGAGGGCAAAAAGCTCAGCTGTGAAATTCGAGCACCGGTCAGGGAGCTTATATTGAAACAGTTTATCCCCGACGATGAAGGCAGATCCGACACCGTCAGTGCTCTTGGAACCATCAGTGTAGATAAAAATGTCATTATCGAACTGCGAACGGAGTTCGACAAGCCTCGAGCGATATACTAAATCCGAAGCGCTCTCCTTGGGGAGCGAACTAAGTTCAAGTTGGGTGTGAACCTAGGCCTGATGCCACGGTGGCAATGGGCTCTTGCTCAACCGAAGGGTGGAAGGAAGGGTGAAATCGTGCCGTCGAAGCAGGCGGTGAAACCGAACTCCAGAGGGAAGCAAGGCTATCGCAGACAACTGATATTGGCTATCAAGGGAGTCATCAAAGAATAATGGGTAAGATGGATGGTTGGGCATTGACAGCAGTCTGCATGCGTACTGAACACAAGAGTATGTCACGCCAAGAGGTCAAGGGTAGTACAGCAGCTTCGGCATAAAGACTTTCAACAGGGCGGGTATAAAATGCACCGATCGCCAGGCGTAATCCCTGATGGTGAATGGAGTTGAGACGGCGGAGCATGGACGGCTGTGCAGAAGAGTATACAAAGCTTCCATAGTCCATCTTCGACTGAACAATGGCCCGGTAAAGATGAAGCAGGATGGCACAACCCACTCCCCATGATGTGCCACTGAGGACACGGAGAACATTACGGGATCGGACACAACGGGCAGCCAGGTAGGACACGTGTGGGGTCCAGAAAAGTTTCCGATCTAACATTAGCCCCAAGAATTTTGTTGTTTCCACACATGGGAAAGCAACAGGGCCGAGACATAGAGATGTATCTCCAGAAGTTTATCCACACCGTTATCTCATTGGAGAAGTGGAAGCCGTTCGCAATGATCCCGGAATATAGGCAGTCAAGACAGCTTTGAAAACAACGCTCCAAGAGACACGTCCGCTGGGTGCTGCAATAAATTGCAAAATCGTCTACAAAAAGGGATCCGGAAATGTTGGCTGAAAGGCAATCCACCATCGGATTGATTGCAATGGCAAAGAGAGCCACACTCAAAACGGATCCCTGTGGCACTCCATTCTCCTGGTGAAAGGTATCTGACGAAACAGAGCCCACCTGTACCCGGAACTTGCGATCTGGCAAAAACGCTTAAATAAAGAGAGGGAAGCAGCCAAGAAGGCCCCATGTGTGCAAAGTGGGAAGAATGCCCGCCGTCCAACAGGTATCGTAAGCCTTCTCCAAGTCGAAGAACACTGCTACCGTTTGATGCTTCCTTAGAAAGTTATTCATAATGAAGGTCAAAAAGGTAACGAGGTGATCAGCAGCAGAGCGGTGTCGACGAAAACCACATTGGACATTAGTCAGGAGGCGTCGAGATTCGAGGAGCCAGACCTACCGAGCGTTAACCATGCGTTTCATCACCTTACAGACGCAGCTCGTCAGAGAAATGGGGCGATAACTGGAAGGAAGATGTTTGTCCTTCCCTGGTTTGGGGATGGGGACAACAATGGCTTCACACCAACTTGTGGGATCCTGACCTCCAGTCCATATATGATTATATCTGCTAAGAAGGAAACACTTGCCCACAGAAGAAAGGTTCTTCAGCATCTCAATATGGATGGAATTGGGCCCAAGAGCAAAAGATTGGGACAGGGCGAGAGCACGATCTAGCTCCTGCATGGTGAAGAAGACACGATTAAAAGAGTGGAAAGAAGGTGGCCGTGCCTCCTCTACTTGTTTGCGAGGGAGGAGGGCAGGGTGGTAATGGTCAGAGCTTGAAACCTCCGCAAAGGAACGGCCCAGTGCGTTGGAAACATCAATGGGTTCCACAAGGACTGCATTCTCGACCGTCAGGCCAGAGATCGGGGAGTGGACCTTGATGCCGGATAAAGGGCGTAGGCCACCCCAAACAGCCGAGGAGGGAGTAAATCTGTTAAAAGAACTGGTAAAAGCAGCCCAGTAAGCGTTTTTGCTGTCTTTTATAACATGATGACATTGCACTCGCAGTCGTTTATAATTTATACAATTCTCCTACGTTGGGTGGCAGTGGAAGGTGCGTAAAGCACATCGCCGGGCTCAGAGTGTCGTGGCAGGCTGCATTCCAGCAAGGGACTGGGATGTGACATGGAGAAGAGGATGTACAAGGTATGGAATATTCAGCAGCGGTGAGAATAATCTCTGTGAGGTATTCGACCTGACTGTCACAGCTGAGAAAAATCTGATCGTGAAAAACAGCCATGGAAGAATAAAGCCCCCAGTCGGGTTTAGAGATGTTCCAACTGGTGGGATGAGGAGATGGGGTATGATGCAGGAAGTGGATTACACAAGGGAAATGATCACTAGAGTATGTGTAAGAAAGTGCATACCACACGAACAGACACGCAAGATAAGTACTGCATACTGCGAGGTCTAAGTGGGAGTAAGTATGTGTTGTGTCGGAAAGGAACGTCGGTGGACCAGTGTTGAGGCAGACAAGATTAAGATGGTTGAAGAGGTCTGCTAGAAGGGAGCCTCTGGGGCAAGGTGCTGGAGAACCCTATAGGGGTTGATGGGCATTGAAGTCGCCTACCAACACGAAAGGTGAAGGGCGCTAATCAACGAGGTGTAGCACATCTGACCTAGTAAGGGCAAATGACGATGACGAATAAATATTACATAGGGAAAAAGAAAAGGTGGAGAGAGTGATGCGGACAGCAACTTCCTGTAGGTGAGTATGCAATGAAATGGGATGGTAATAGACGTCGTCCCGAATGAGCATCAGAACCCCACCAAGGGGCTGGAGTACCTTCCACAGGGGGCAGGTCGAAACGCACAGAGGTGTAGTGGGGGAAGCCTGCATGATCACTTGGATGTAACTTAGTTTCTTGGAGACAGACTAGAAGTGGGCAGTGCAATAAAAGTAGTAGTTTTAATTCATCCCGATTGGAACAAAAGCCACGAATATTCCATTGAAGAAGCGCCATGATAAAAAATGAGAGAAGAAAAGAAGGAACAAGCAAGTGGGGTCACCTCGACGGCCGCTGAGGACCGGATTCCAGGGAGCACTGCTATCGCTATCTATGTTCGATCGACGTGTCTGCCAACTACCTGAGTTTAGCAGGAGGGGCAGCTTCCACCACCGGTAAAGGGCCGAGGTGCCCGGCTGACATAGCATCCCGGTGAAACAGAAGACAGCCGAGGCCGGCAACTGTTGGATGGCATGACCGAAGAGTCACGCCGCGGCTGGGAATGGGTTGGGCTGTTGTTTTTGTGAGCCTTCTTAGAGGCATGACGGGTAGAAGAAGCGGAGGATGGTTGAGAAGACGGAATTTTGAGGAAATCGTCACGAACAGGTTCTTTTTTTGAACTCCAGGCAGCAGATTTAGGTGCCCAGGATGTGTGGGAACTGGTCGACGAATGCACTGTAGATCTGCCAGAAGGGTGGAACGAGCAATTTTCGGACTAGCCGATCTGACAACAGTGTCACAGAAGGTGAAATTGCAGATCTGAGTGCCTACCTCCTTAGTTGGTCGAGGGGAGGTGAGGACCTGACTGTAAGTACCTGCTGTGAGTACAGCGGGCTTCCCACTTGCTAATAACTTCCGAGCTGCAGAAATTGAAACCTTTTCCTTAAAGCGAATCTCCTGGACGACCCGCTCTTCTTTATAAATGGGGCAGTCCCGTGAAGAAGCAGCATGGTCACCCATGCAATTAATGCAGTGAGGGGATGGAGGTGGACATTCACCCTCATGGGCGTCCCTACCACAGCTGGCGCACTTAGCTGCATTAGGACAAGATTTAATAGTATGATTAAATCTCTGGCAATGGTAGCAGCATGTAGGATTGGGTATATACGGGTGAATGGAGATGACTTCATAGCCCGCTTTCACTTTAGATGGTAGGTCAACCCTGTCGAAAGGTAAGAAGACAGTATGAGTTGGCACGAGATCATTGTTAACTTTTTTCATTACACGATGAACAGCTGTAACTCCCTGATTGGACATATAGTTGAGGATATCCTCGTCCCATAACCCACCCAGGAATCTCGTGAAGACTATCCCCACGAAAAGTTGAGGGTGCGGTGAGTCTCCACTTTCACAGGAAGGGTATGCACTAGCATAGCACGGAGTAATTTCTGTGCCTGAAAGGCATTCTCAATATCGAGCAACAAGGTCCCATTAGGCTGTCTGGAGCAGGTCTTCAAGGGACCTGCAATTGCATCGACACCCTTCTGAATAAGAAAAGGATTCACAGAAGAAAAATCCTGATCATCAGTACGAGATACTACAAGGAACTTGGGAATATTAAGTAAGACTTTCTTGGACTGAGATTCATCATGTTTTCGTTTTTGGGTCAAAGTTATAAGAGATTTGGAAGGTTTCATAGCAGAAGTGTCCCCCATGAGTAGCAGCGTCTCCGATGGCGCACCCCTTCCTTGTGGGGGCCCCTCAGTGAGAGCGCACCCACCTTAGGTGACTGTTCGCACCTCAGGTTACACCTCCTGAGAATGGACGGAGGGACCAATTGGCATGTTCGAAAGGTACCAGCTCGGGTAATTGGCCTGGCCTGTACCAGGGGGTATGTACATGCCCTTCATGTCTACCCGGGGCGGGGAGTTACACCTTACCCCCTCACCGGCTAAGCAGAGTGTGGGTTGACCTTCAGACACGCACAGGGAGGAAAGAGGAGAGGAAGGATAGAAAGGGATGAAGGAGGGAGAATCTCAAACGCTGAGGCGGAGATTAAAAGGGTGGATTGAGGACAAGGAGAAAGGAGCAAGAGGAGAAGGCGAAAGAACAGGAAAGGAAGACGACCAAGAAATGGAGAAGTCTTAGAGGGAGCAGAAAAAAAAAAAAAAAAAAAAAAAAAAAAAAAAAAAAAAAAAAAAAAAAAAAAAAAAAAGCCCTTGGACTGACTGAAAACGCCCGTCTCTGGGCGAAGGCACAAACCAGGGGGAAAGAGGGAGGCGGCCTGGGACAGAAGAAAGGTCGTTTCGACTTAGGGCCCCGTTGTGCCACACACGTACCCACAAAAGAACTGTGGGCCCCCTGGGGGGTTGCTGGAGACTGCCAAATCCATCCAAATCAATTGTTTCTCTTACATACCTTATTAAAATTACACTGGGTTCAATTGCTTTCCTGATATAAAGCCCTTCAACCAACTGTACTGTTCCTCAATAGTGTTTCTCAAAAGCAACATTGTCTTTTGCCCAGCATTTCCCATTAGAGTTCCCAAAGCATATCTATAACACCTGGCCAATTATTGAACCTGCCAGTAACAAACCTAGCAGCCTCCAGCTAAACTCAACTTCTATGACTTACTTTAAACTGATCTGGTGGAAATGCCAAACACTTGAACAGTTCTCAAGTGGTCTCCTGTACAGATGAACCACTTCTTCCCAAAAAAATCCCAATAAATCAAAGTCTACTATCTGCCTTCCCCGCAACTGTCCTTACATGCTCATTCCATCTCTCTACAATTTTACACCTAGGCAATTAATCAATGCAACTGTGTCAAGCAGCATGTTACTAATACTGTAGTGAAACATTACGGGATTGGTTTTTCCTACTCATCTGCATTATCTTACATTTTTCTAGCTACAATTCCTCACACAAACTAGAAATTTTGTCCAAGTCATCCTGTATCCTTGTACAGTCATTCAAAGATGACACCTCCCCGTACACTATAGCATCATCAGCAAAGAGCCAGATTGCTCCTCACTGTATCAGTCAGATTGTTTATCTAGATAGAAAATATTTATGGTCCTACCACACTTCCTTTGGGCACTCTTGATGACAGCTTTGTCTCTGACGAACACTGGGCATCGAGGACAATATACTGGGTTCTATTACTTAAGAAGTCTTCAAGCCACTCATAGATCTGGTATATGTTCATATCTTCATTAGCAGTCTGCAGTGCAGCCGCATGTCAAAAACCTTTCAGAAATAGAGAAATATGTGGTCTGCCTGTTGCCTTTCATCCCTGGCTCACAAGATCTATTGTAAGAAAAGGAAAAGAGCGATGTTTCTTAAAGCCGTAGTAGTGGATGGGCAGAAGCTTTTCTGTCCCAAGAAAATTTGTTGTATTCAAACTGAGAATATGTTCAAGAATTCTACAGCAAACTGATCCTGATTACATTGGTCTGTAAGTATGCAGATTCATTCGCTTACTTTTCTTATACACAGGAGTCACCTGCACTTTTTTCCAGTCACTTGGGACTTCGCACGGGATCAAATAATTCATGATAAATGCAATTTAAAAAAAGGGCCAATGCCGTAGAGCACTCTTTGTAAAACCAATTTGGAATTCTATCCAGACCTGGCAACTTACGTGTTTTCAGCTCTCTCAGGTGCTTTTTTACACCAGGGATGTCTGTTATTATGTCTTCCATTTGGAAATTTGTGAGATGATTGAATGATGGTATGTTCATATGGTCCTCCTGCATGAATGATTTCTGAAATGTTAAATTTAAAACTTCAGCTTTCCTTTCCTGTCTTCTATCACCATCCCAAAATGATCAATGAGTTGCTGGATAGAGGCTTTTGACCAGTTTGCAGATTTTTACATAGAACCACTATCTTTTTGGGTTCTTGGCAAGATCTTTCACAAAGTCATGATGGTGGTGGTTATTGTATCTTTGGAACATCAATCTTTCTGTAGACACATGAATCTATTATTACTATTCTACAGTGAATCTTTTCCATCCTTAATCCACTTTCTTGGCACATATTTCTTCCACAATCTGTTTACAATGAATTTAAATTTTGCCCGTTATTCAACGACGTCCACATACGATATCAAAATGATGTCCATTCATTCTCTAAAGGGGACACTAAAACTTGCTTATGAGTTCTTTCTAGCATAAGCACTCTCCCAGCCTTCCTGACTCATATATTAACTTCAGTAACCATTATAGGTGTAATTGGTATCTGTGTGGCCTGTTAATTTAGCTGCTCAAGACAGTTTTTGGAAAACTCTACTGAACAGAAGTTCATAAGACTGCTTGTCTGTGTACTGAAACCAAAGTACCCAGTCTGTACTCAGTAGATTAAAGTTGCACCCAACCAATAATGCATGGCCCAGGTACCTTCACACCACTGAGTGTAGACCTCCTATGAATGACACTTGAGCTGTTATTGTGGAATCGAGCAGCTTGTAAAAACACCCATGATTTCTCCTTGATCTTTATACATGTCCAGATGACTTCACTGTCACTGTTGACTTTGAACTGTGTAGAAATTATATTTTCGTCAACAGCAATGCATGCTCCCTGTCCAACTAGGTCTCAGCCATCTTTCCAATTTAAATTCCAGGCTTTGCTAATACTTCAGAATTTCCTATGTTGGGATTCAGCAAACTGTCAGTCCCAATGATATCTGAAAGTAACAAGCAAATTTGGGAACTTTGTTTTTAATACTCTGAAAAATTACTGTTAATATTATCAGAGTCTATGTGTCTTTTGTCTGAAAGAGGCCCAATTTCACTGTCTGCGCGTTGACTGGCAAATGTTCATTAGAACAGCAAATATTGCCTAGCGTAAAACCCAAGCGAACTCCGAAATTACTTTCTTTGTGTAGTGCACCCATGACTTATCAAGGGGAGTCATACAATTCCCTACGTGATAACGCAGTTCCAGAAATCTGCAGCCACAACAATCAGAGTTCACTAAGCCTTTGCTCAAGACCCTCCTCTCTGCTGCAAACCAAAGGATCCCAATAACCTCTTGGAACAATGCTGCAAAGTGAAAGCTCCGCTTGCACCCTGCACATGAGGCCAGCAATCTTCACCAACTCTGACAGTTGTCTGCAGAACCTGAGGATGGCCTCTTGACCCAAGTGAGAGGCATCATTGGTGCCGATGTGTGCTGCACTTGCATCCCATACTCAACAGCCGCAGACAAGGAGACCTCCATATTTCTAATTAGACCCCCAGACAGATGTAATGAGTACACATCAGAATTCTTTCCAGCCCTGAACACTATCGGTCTCTATAATGCACACAACATAGGAATTCTCAAGAACTAAGACATACCCTCCCCCCTCAAGACTGCCCAGAACAGATGGGCAAGACTAGCTGGCCAGCCACCAATGTGGCCCACCACCTTGAGCTATGCGAATGTGCCACAACCCGCCACTGGCCCCGGATTAGGATTATATCAACTAAGTCTGATACACGTGAAGGTGCCATAGTGGGCGAAACATGTGACACTAAGTGCCCCGAGTGCCAAGTCATCACTAGGCAGCAGCCTTGAAGACAGCTGACTGTAGCCGAGACCACATTCTGCTGCAGTCAGCTTCTACTGCATCCACAACTACAGTGAAATCTATTAGTAAACATTTCCTGATATACTTAACATAGTATAAACATAAATAATGAATTAACATACTTGTGAGAATGGAGAAAACCTGGGGAATTTGTGCCAGCAACAAGCGCCGTAGCTCTTCTTTACGTGAAATACTTAGATCTTCCCATGGGCAAACTAGCTCTTCTGATGCTGTTTGAAGAAAGACAAGACCAAGAGCTGTTGTTTCTGGATTCTGGATCAGCTATTAACATAAATTTTATTTTGTAATGTACATTACTTAAATACAACAATAAGATAACAGGTGAAACAAAATCACATATATTAAACAGCAATAAATTTATTATACGCCACAATATTTTGTGTTTACAGTAGATGCTTTTTTGATCACTACCTCTTGCTACCCACTCCCTTGCGTTTGTGTGTGTGTGTTTATTTGTTGCTATCACTGCCTGTGCTACTTCGCCTGGTAAGTGGACTTCATCTATTTTTTACATGTATAAAATAAAGATTTTTGACTTACCTAAAGTACAGGCTCGTCGACAGAAATACCAAAAGCACACAAAAACACACAAACATTTGAGCTTTCGCCACCAGTGGTGGCTTCTTCGGGAAAAAGAGGAAGGAAGGAGAGGAGAAGGGGAAGGATATGGGTTTTAAGGAAGTGGAAAAGGAGCCATTCCAATCCCAGGAGTGGAAGGACTTACCTTAGGGGACAAAAAGGAAGGTAAACAAATACACACACACTCACACATATCCACATCCAAACACACCTAGGCAGACATTTCTTCTACAAAAATAACTTAACTTCTTTGCTTTCTACAGTATGTCTGCCTAGGTGTACTTGTGTCTGTGTGAATGTGCGGGCATGTGTGCATTTGTTTACCCTCCATTTTTTCCCCCAAGGTAAGTCTTTCCTCTCCCGGGATTGGAATGGCTCCTTACCCCCTTCCTTAAAACCCTCATCATTTCCTTTTCCCTCTCCTTCCCTACTGCCTGAAGACGCAACTGGGTTGCGAAAGCTTGCGATTGTGTGTGTGTGTGTGTGTGTGTGTGTGTGTGTGTGTGTGTGTGTGTGTGTGGAAACTATCCTGGTGGGATAAACAAATATAAAAAATAGAAAACGGATGACTTACCCAAAAGGACCGGCTCGTCGATAGACACAAATAAAAATAAAAATCACACTCAGATTTTTATTTTTTATTTGTGTCTATCGACGAGCCGGTTCTTTTGGGTAAGTCATCCGTTTTCTATTTTTATATATATATATATATATATATGTGTGTGTGTGTGTGTGTGTGTGTGTGTGTGTGTGTGTGTGTGTGTGTGTTAAATAAAGATTTTTGACTTACCTAAAGTACAGGCTCGTCGACAGAAACATAAAACACACACAAAAACACACAAACATTCGAGCTTTCGCCACCACTGGTGGCTTCTTCGGGAAAAAGAGGAAGGAAGGAGAGGAGAAAGGGAAGGATACGGATTTTAAGGAAGTGGAAAAGGAGCCATTCCAATCCCAGGAGTGGAAGGACTTACCTTAGGGGACAAAAACCCTTAAAACCTGTATCCTTCCCTTTCTCCTCTCCTTCCTTCCTCTTTTTCCCGAAGAAGCCACCAGTGGTGGCGAAAGATCGAATGTTTGTGTGTGTTTTATGTTTCTGTCGACGAGCCTGTACTTTAGGTAAGTCAAAAATCTTTATTTTACACCTATTTTTCCCACCTGGAAAGTCTCCTTCTATAATATATATATATATATATATATATATATATATATATATATATATATATATAATATTATAGAAGGAGACCTTCCAGGTAGGAAAATGGTATAAAATAAAGATTTTTGACTTACCTAAAGTACAGGCTGGTCGATAGGAACACTAAACACACACAAAAACACACAACCATTCGAGCTTTCGCCACCAGTGGTGGCTTCTTCGGGAAAAAGAGGGAGGAAGGAGAGGAGAAAGGGAAGGATACGGGTTTTAAGGAAGTGGAAAAGGAGCCATTCCAATCCCAGGAGTGGAAGGACTTACCTTAGGGGACAAAAAGGAAGGTAAACAAATACACACACACTCACACATATCCACATCCAAACACACTTAGACAGACATTTGTAGAAACCAAAGAAGTTGGACAGAGATGCCACTTCAGGCAGAGGCTCTGTCCACAGAACCGAGGCAAAGATGTTAAAGATGGCGGGCGGGAATTAGAATTTAGCGGAGGTTGAGACCAGGCGGGCAACGGGAAGAGAGAATGTGTTGAAGGGCAACTTCCCATCTCCGGAGTTCTGAAAGATTGGTGTTGGTGGGAAGTATCCAGATAACCCGGACGGTGTAACACTGTGCCAAGATGTGCTGGCCGTGCACCAAGGCATGTTTAGCCACAGGGTGATCCTCATTACCAACAAACACTGTCTGCCTGTGACCGTTCATGCGAATGGACAGTTTGTTGCTGGTCATTCCCACATAGAACGCTTCACAGTGCAGGCATGTCAGTTGGTAAATCACGTGGGTGCTATCGCAAGTGGCTCTGCCCTTGATCGTGTACACCCTCCGGGTTACAGGACTGGAGTAAGTGGTGGTGGAAGGGTGCATAGGGCAGGTTTTACAACGGGGGCGGTTACAAGGGTAGGAGCCAGAGGGTAGGGAAGGTGGTTTGGGGATTTCATATGGATGGACTAGGAGGTTACGGAGGTTAGGTGGGCGGCGGAAAGACACTCTTGGTGGAGTGGGAAGGATGTCATGAAGGATGGATCTCATTTCGGGGCAGGATTTAAGGAAGTCGTATCCTTGCTGGAGAGCCACATTCAGAGTCCGCTCCAGTCCCGGAAAGTATCCGGTGACAAGAGGGGCACTTCTGGGGTTCTTCTGTGGAAGGTTCTGAATTTGGGGGGATGAGGAAGTGGCTCTGGAAATTTGTTTCTGTACCAGATCAGGAGGATAGCCGCGGGATGTGAAAGCTGATATTAGGTTGTTGGTGTACTGGTTCAGGGATTCGGGACTGGAGCAGACTCGTTTGCCACGAAGACCTAAGCTGTAGGGAAGGGAACGTTTGATGTGGAATGGATGGCAGCTGTCATAGTGTAGGTACTGTTGTTTGTTGGTTGGTTTGATGTGGACGGATGTGTGAAGTTGGCCGTTGGACAGATGGAGGTCGACATCAAGGAAAGTGGCATGGGATTTGGAATAGGACCAGGTGAATTTGATGGGACCAAAGGAGTTGAGGTTGAAGAGGAAATTCTGGAGTTCTTCTTCACTGTGAGTCCAAATCATAAAGATGTCGTCAATGAATCTATACCAAACTTTGGGTTGACAGGCTTGGGTGTCCAGGAAGGCTTCCTCTAAGCGTCCCATAAATAAGTTGTGTCCAGGAAGGCTTCCTCTAAGCGTCCCATAAATAAGTTGTGTCCAGGAAGGCTTCCTCTAAGCGTCCCATAAATAAGTTGTGTCCAGGAAGGCTTCCTCTAAGCGTCCCATAAATAAGTTGAGAGGTAACTGGCTAGGCAAGGATTTCAGGCGATCGAGGAAGTGGGAGGTAACTGGCTAGGCAAGGATTTCAGGCGATCTCTTACATTTTCATAGTTTATGTTTGATTTTTATATATATATATATATATATATATATATATATATATATATATATATATATATATAAATCAAACATAAACTATGAAAATGTAAGAGATATAATAATGGAAAATCCAGGTTGGAATTAATAATATAGTAATAAGGACAGTTTACAACTCGCCACAAAGATGTGGCGACAAGCTGAGACAGGCACATACAAAAGACACACACGTACAACACTTTCAGCTACCGGCCACGGTCTTCTTCAGAAAATAGAACACTCACGCAATCACACAGGCACACAACACAGTCATACAACCATCACCTCTGGTTGCCGCACTTCCATTGTGCAGCAGCCGGAGGTGATGGTTGTATGACAGTGTTGTGTGCCTGTGTGATTGCATGTTTTATTTTCTGAAGAAAGCCAAGGCCAATAGCTGAAAGTGTTGTTGTGAGTGTCTTTTGTATGTGTCTATCACAGCTCATCGCCATGTCTTTGTGGTAAGTCGGTTGGTTGGTTGGTGTTTGAAAGGGACCAAACTACTATCGTCATCAGTCCCTTTTTCCAGTCACAGAGACAACATAATAGACCGCTAAAATAGGATATAATGTGTTGAACTACATCAAACCGTAGATGGAAAATGTCAAATCAAAGAATCAACAAAAGGTAAGAAACAAGAGATTTACAAGAGAAGACCAGAGTGTCCAGGCTGGGTGTTCACAGAAATAAAAGTAGAATGTCCAGCCACTCTGCAACACATTAAAATCACCTGCCTAAAAATATTAAGCAGGTGCAGAATCAATAGGTAAAGTATACTCAATAACGTCAGAGGGAATTGTAGAATCCACTGTTACGAATAAAAGTTAAAACAGAATCAGCCACAAAGGCGTTGTCAGCAAAACAAGTGGTAAGGAGTCAGGAAGATTAAAAGTCCGCCTATGAGGGGCGAAGATTGGGCATTCGAGTAAGATTGGGTGACTGTCAAAGGCGCACCACATCGACAGTGAGGAGGGTCCTTGCAATTGAGAATGTGGCCGTGGTTAAGCCAAGTATGGCCGATGCGGAGTTGGCAGAATCCCTGCGAGGCTTCCGCATAGAGGACCTCCACATGTTGGTTGTCTCCTTTATTAGTCGCAACACAACCGCTGGCTTACCATGCGTTCTAGCAGGTTACACAAGACATTTTTGAGACTGATTGGCCGATACCTGTCCACGTCTAGTGGGTTTGTACCTGGTTTAAGCACCGGAATGATGGTACTTTCTCTCTACTGTGACGGGAAGACACTTCTGCTCCAGATCTGATTAAATAAGGTTAGAACATGTCCCTTAGAAGCATCAGATAGATGCTTCAACACCTGATTGTGGATTCTGTTGGGCCCTGGGGCAGTGTCAGGGCAGTGTGCAAGGTCACTGAGAAACTCTCACTCACTAAACGGAGCGTTATACACCCCAGGATGGCGAGTGGTGAATGAAAGGGGTTTGCGTTCAATCTACTGTTTTAACTTGCGGAAGGCAGGCGGATAATTTTGGGAAGCAGCAGCACGAGCGTAGTGCTCAGCAAAAGCCTTGGAGATGGGGCCAAGATCCGGACAGACAGCTCCACATAGAGAGACTGCTGTTTCGATCTGGTATCCAGGCATCGGATCTTCATCCAGACTTGGAGAAGAGAGGTATGTGACCCTCTGGTGGAGACATACCTCTCCCAACATTCCTGTTTGCGCCTCTGTATTATCTGCCAAGCAAGAGGTTGGAGCTAATTAAATGCAATTAGAGTATCGAGTGATGGGTCGCGCTTGTGGCGTTGAAGAGTACACCTAAGGTCTCTGATGGTTCCGCAACTTCCGACGACCACCAAGGCACTGTCTTTCTCCGGGAGCATCCGGATGAACAGCAGCTTATTCCTCCAGTTGACAGATGGTATCAAGCCAGGGCTGCAGACCGACAAGTCAATAGCCGAGAAAGTGCCATGCACCACACTGAAGTGCGTGGGGGCAGAGATCGAGCTGGGATATTAAGGTCTCAACATCTCTGCCAAGGGTACTGGCTATTGCACCACTCCTGGCTATTGCAACACCCCACAAGGGGTTATGGGCGTTAAAATTGCTCAATAGTAAAAACGGCAGTGGGAGTTGGCATATTAATGCAGCTAATATGTTTGGTGGTACAACATCATCTGGTGGGAGATATAAGCTGCAGATAGTTACATCATGTGGTATCCTTACTCTGATGGACAGAGCATCTAAAGGTGTCAGAAGGGGCACGGATTCACTATGAACAGAGTTAAGGATGTAGACACAGACTCTACCTGACACCCTACAACTTTTGTAGTATCCCCTGTACCCACGAAGGGCAGGGGTCCGCATTGCCAGGACCCAAGTCTCCTGGAGGGCAATGCAGAAAGCAGGTGTGGTGCTTAAACATTGTTGTAATTCAGCCAGATGCCGGAAAAACCACCGCAATTCCACTGGAGGATGGTCTGGGAAGACATGAGGTACTAAGGACAGCTTTTATACCTCAGGATCAGTTGCTTTCACTGCTGCTGAGGCTGTCGGATTAATGTCCATAGTTTCTGACATACCGTTGAGATTCAGGACCTCAGAGGATGCTGGAATCTCTACCTCTTCGTCTTTTGTGTCTCTCGCTGCTCCTTCAGCTTCTCATGTCTGGTGGGCTTTGTTAACTCAGTCTCCGGAACTGAGGATGATCTCGAAGCCCTACGATTGGCCAGAGGAGGCTGCTCCTTCTCTGGCTTGGGGGTGGGGAGCAAAGTCCCCGGTGTTTGGGGGAGAATTGCTCCCAAAGTTGGTGTTTTGGAAGCAACAAAGGAAGAGGTTCCCCCAACCATCTGGGGGGTGGAGGTGGCAACTGCAACTGCAACTGCAACTGGCTGAACAGTTAGTGATCTTGGCGCCGTAGATAGCGACGATGAAGCAGCTGTAGTATAGAAGGTAATCATGTTTACAGGATGGAGTTTCAAGTACTTACATTTAGCCTCTGCATATGACAGCCTGTCCAAGTTCTTATATTCCATGATTTTCCTCTATTTGTGCAACAAAACTGTGCAATGTGGCGAGCAGTGCGCGTGATGTTTGTTACAGTTGATGCAGACTGGAAGAGGAGGGGCACATGGGACATTGGGGTGAGATGCACGTCAGCATTCCTGGCAGGTTGGATTAGCATCACACCGGGATGACATGTGCCCAAACCTCCAGCACTTGAAACAATGCATAGGGGGAGGAATGTAGGGGTTAACGTCGTACCGGTAGATCATCACCTTGACCTTCTCTGGGCAATGAATCACCCTCGAAAGCCAAGATGAAGGCACCGTGGCAACCCTGTTCTCCTTCGGATCCCTAAAAATACGCTGAATAAAATGAACACCTCGCCGCTCTAGGTTTGCTCGTAGTTCATCATCAGATTGCAAAAGGAGAGCATTATGGAATATAATGCCTTGGACCATATTTAAACTCTTGAGGGGTGTTAGTGTAACGGGAACATCACCTAGCTTGTCACAGGCAAGCAGTGCCCGTGACTGCTGGGGATGACGTCTTTATGAGGACTGTCCCTGATCTCATTTTAGACATGCCCTTGACCTCTCCATACTTATCCTCCAGGTGCTCCACAAAAAATAATGGCTTCGTTGATAGAAAGGTTTCTCCATCTGTCCTGCGACAGACAAGGTATTTAGGGGCATAAGCCTCACCTTGTTGACAAAACCTACGTTCCTCCCACGGGGTGGTCAGGGAAGGGAACGTGTGGGGGTCTCACATTGCTGCATTTAAATCAGGCCTTCCTCTCTTAGAGACACTGGTTGTACGTCCGGCAACCTTATGGTGGGTGTTCCCATGAGCAGCTAGGGAAAAGAGGTCCACCCAGACAGAGCCGCACTTGCCTGGGTAAGCCTTGTACAACTGAGCTGCAGCAAGTTTCTCAGAGGTTGCTCGCTAGCGACTGTTCAACCTCAACAGCCATGTATCTCCTCGGCACGTAGCACACCTTAAGATTGAGGTTTTTACCGTCCTTGCGACCCAGGCGATTAAGCCAAGATCCCCGGGCTCTGAAACATACAACATTCCACCGTCGCACTGAACGATGGTTGTTGAAGCACGCACAGAGCTTACGGTGTAGTGGACTCTTGGCGCGACACGGCCCACGGCTCAGGACCCCGGGTTCGCCAAGCCTGTACTCAGCAAATTAATGCTGAGCCCCTGAGGGGTGCGGTGAGCTGTAAACTGTCCTTATTACTATATTATTGAAAATGTAAGAGAGAACCTTAAAGTAAATTTTCCTGCTTAAAAAATGAATTCCCCACATTTTACATTTTTTTTTTTAAATACCTTGAAGAGAAACTGGACTTAGGTACATATCTTAACTGGCAACCAGTTTTTGGAACAATTGTTTTAGGGAAAAAAGTGTGTCTTATATGCCGGCAAATATGGCAACTTCCCACGTGCTGTGGTTTTTGAGTCATCACTATTAATCCTGGTTTGATGCGGTCTGCCACGAATCCCTATCCTTACCAACCTCTTTACTTAAAGAGTAGCTATTACCCCTACTTCCTCATTTAGCTGCTGGATGTATTCAAAACTTTCTCTTCTGCTGCAGTCCTCCCCCCCCCCCCTTTTTCCATATTGTACTGCAACATCTATATGTAGCATTATCTACTCACAATGGCAGTGTGTTGGGGTCTCGTCGCTTAATGAATTACGGTTACACATCAGTTGACGGGCTTTGAACTGCCTGGAACTGGTAGTGTGTGTGTTTCAAAAAAATATTTTAACAACTGAAGGGGGTAATTTTGTTATTTTACTGTGCTTTGCTGTATATGTTCTGTCAACCAAATACAATGTAGTAACATGGAGGTTATTCCCTGATGTTGTAACTGAAGTCCTATTATACTGTCCCTTCTTGTCAGAGTTTTCCATATGCTCCTATCTTTGCAAATTCTACTGAGAACCTCCTCACTTGTTATCAGTTTGCCTTATTTTCAACATTTGTCTATAGCACCACATCTCAGACTCTTCGATTCTGTGCTGTCCCAAATATTCAAGTTTCACTTACATTGAAGCTGTGCTTCAAACATACATGCTGAGTTAATACAACAGTGATGGAGAAAATACTTCTGAATAGCTCAAGTGAAATGTGAGTAGTTGTTCTGTTTTACAGTGGTGTTCTTTGAACTGTTTGCCTGAGTTTTTGAACTACTATAAGAACTTCTGTACAACACATCGAAAGATAACAATGCCATCAATTGCTGAAGTTAAGAACTTTACCTCATGTATTAGTACTGATATAGTGTTTCTATAACATAAGCATCCCCCCCCCCCCCCCCAGTACCTCCTTTTCTGTTATATGCAGTACAATATTTTCAGGTTCTGAGATTTAAAAACATTATTTCTAACTATGTCACGGTTGTGTTTCTTAACAGCAGCTGGTGCTGAGACTTCAAGTTTATTTATGCATAAATTTCATCCAACATGTAATGATCTCATTGTGAATATGGTGTACAGTTTTTATCCATTTCTGTCCTATTTTTAATATATTTATTACATTACGACCTCTGTAGGACCACGAGTAGCCCCTTCGTTGATTGCATCTTTCTCTTCACCTCCCACAACATTTCATCCTCTCTCTTTTTCTCTCCAATTCTTCTTCAGAAATCTTCAGTATCCTCCTCTCTGGCCCACTTCACTGGTCATTTTCTATCTTCCTCCTGTAACCTTCCCTATCCTCAATATCCAGCATATCTCTCTGTGTGCACTTCTCCAGTTTTCCTTTCCTTCTACCTTGATCCCAAATTAGAACCAATCCTTCCAGAGCTCAACAACCCACTTGGTTCCTGTATTTCCTCTTGTCCTCCCTGTTGTTTCCCATACTCATTTCATCATACTGACAATATTCATTCTGATTACATGTATCGCAAACCTTGCTCTTCTGAGTCTGCTTTCTCCTGATATTGTTCTCATGTTCTGGTAGTGTTCTTCCCTAGGTCTTCACATCCATCTCACCACCTCTGTTTGGGTCCAGTATTTTTCTCTCTTCTATCTCCAGTTGTTCTGCACCATTTCTTCCTAGTTATTGTCTCAGCAGCATATAATACTGCATTTCTCACTGACACCTTGTACTGTTGTCTTTGCAGCAGTAGTAATATTCATTTTATTGTAATAATGGAAAGACCAGGTTGAAATTAACAGTATAGTAAGGAGGACAGTTTACAACTCACGCAAAGACATGACGATGAGCTGTGACAGGCACATAAAAAAAAGACACATACATGCATTACTCTCTACTCATCTACTGGCCATGGCTTTCTACAGAAAATAGAACATTCACACTACTACACAGGCACACAACACAATCACACAATCAGCTCCAGCTGATGCACTACGAATCATGCTCTGCAGTGGTGGGGATGGATACTGCATGGACTTGCAGAGCATGTACGTCTTAGATGGGAGGAATGGAATGAGATGCAGCTTAGGAATGGAGTGGTGAGGTGGGTGAGGGGAGGAAAGTAAAATAAAATAAAATAAAATAAAATGAAACAAAACAAAATAATACAATCAAACATATGCATGTACACACACACACACACACACAGACACAGACACACACACACGTGCTCACTCATGCACACATACACCACTCATAATAGCAGAGGTTTAAGATATATATAATAATAGAAAGTCCAGGTTGGAATTAATAATATAGTAATCACAGTTTACAACTCACTACAAAGACGTGGCGACGAGCTGCGACAGGCACATAGAAAAGACACACACATACAACACTTGGTCTTCTTCAGAAAATAGAACACTCACGCAATCACACAGGCACACAACACAGTCATACAACCATAACCTCCAGCTGCCGCACTTCGATTCACTCTCTGCGGTGAGTAAATCGGGGAGGGGAGGGGAGGATAGAGGGGATAGAAAGGTTATGTCACGGTGGTGGGGATGGGTTAGATGGGAATAACGAGATGCAGATTAGGAATGGAGTGGGGAGGTGGGTGAGGGAGGAAAAATAAAAATACAAAATGCATGCACACCGCAAGTACACAAGACCGCGTACACACACACACACACACACACACACACACACACACACACAATAGGTTGAGGCCTGGATAATTTCAGGATCGGAGAATGTACTGTAGGGATAACTTCCATCTGTGCATTTCAGAAAAGCTGATGGTGGGTGGGAGGATCCACGTGGCCCGGCTTGTGAAGCAGCCTCTGAAATCAAGCATATGATCCACCACAAGCCATGCTACACGTTGGTCCACCTTGTTTTTGGCCACAGTTTGGCAGTGACCATCCAGCCAAAGCTGTGCAGTGATTGAAGCACATTTGGTAAATTACATGGGTGCTTTCACAGATAGGGGTAGGTTAAGCCTGTGACAGGACTGGAAGTTCTGGGTGGGTGGATTGCACAGTTAGACTAGGTTGTTATGGAGCTTGGGACGGTGACGGAACACCACTTTAGGAGGGCTGGAAAGGATCTTGGGCAGGATGTCTCATTTCTGCTCATGAGGACAGAAAAATCAAAACCTTGGCGAAGGATGTAATTTAGTTGTTTGAGTCCAGAGTGTTACTCGGTGCGCTCTTTCATGGGTGGTTACTGGTAACAGAGGAGGATTTGAGATGCTTGGGGACTGGCATGGGAGATCTATTTGCATACTCGGTGTCTGAGGATATGGCTCGGGAGATCTGTTTGCGGTCTAGGTCTGTGGGGTAGTTTCTGTCTGTGAAGGCCTTTGTGAGATCCTCAGCACATTGAGAAAGGGAGTTCTAGTCACTGCAGATAGACTGTCCACGGGTGGCCAGGCTGTAAGGGAGGGATTTTTTGATGTGGAAGGAACCGAAACTGTCAAAGTAGTGGTTCTCTTGGTGGTTGGTACGTTTAATATGGAGGGAAGTGTGGATGGAGCCATCAGTGAGGTGGAGGTTGACATCCATGAATGTGGCTTAATAGGTTGAGAAAGACTAGGTGAAGTGGATAGGGGAGAAGGAATTCAGGTTTTGAAGGAAAGTGGATATGGTGTCCTGGCCCTGAGTCCAGATCATAAAAATATCATCAATAAACCTGAACCAGACCAGAGGTTTGTGGTTTTGGCATACTAGGAAGGATTACTCCAGATGGCCCATAAACAGGCTGCATAGGAAGGTGCCATGTGAGTGCCCATGGCTATACAACAGATTTGATAGTAAACAGTTCCCTCAAAGAAAAAGTAGTTGTCAGTTAGGATAAAGTTGATGAGGGTTATTAGGAATGAGGTATCAGGCTTGAATTCAGAGGGACATTGGGAGAGGTAGTGTTTAAGAGCAGCAAGGTCACGTGCATGTTGGACGTTGGTGTATAGGGAGGTGGCATCCACAGTGACAAGGAGAGATCCAGGAGGTAAAGCGGTGAGGATGGTGGAGTCGGTGAAGGAAGTGGTTGGTATACTTGATATGAGAGGATTGATTATGGATAATTAGTTGAAGGTGTTGGTCAATGAGGGCTGAAATTCGTTCGGCAGGAGCACAGTAACCAGCCACAACTGGGCATCCAGGATTATTTGGTTTTTGGGGAGCATGCAGAAGGCGGGTGTGCAGAGTGGTGTTGGAGTGAGGAGGGAGATGGATTCAGGGGAGACTTTCTGGGAGAAGTCATAGGATCTTAAGAGGGATTGGAGATCTTGTTGGACTTTGGGGATAGTATCATTCCAGCACAACTAGGTGGACTGACAGTTGTATGACTGTGTTGTGTGCCTGTGTGATTGTTCTATTTTCTGAAGAAGGCCACGGCGAGCAGCTGAAGTGTTGTATGTGTGTGTGTGTTTTTTATGTGCCAGTCGCAGCTCATCATCACGTCTTTATGGTGAGTTGTAAACCCTCGTTATTACTACACTATTCTTTTTATTGTATGTATCACTGGGTCATACAGAAGGCTGAGATCATCTTTCTTATCCTTTCTGTAATTCCTGTTTCTTCCTGTTATATATTCTCCCAGGAATTTAATTTTGTCTTACCTTTTCTACTGTTCCTTCGGGTATTTTCCAATCTTCAGCGGTATTCAATGTCTTCGACTTGTTATACGCAATCCTCATTCTTACTCTTTTTGCTATCTTGCTTAAGATTGTCAAGCTGTGTTTTTGCATTTTCTTCTGTCTCACTATATCGCCTGCAAAAGCTAGGCAGTCTACTTGGGCCCTTTTGTCTATTTTGTCCCTGACATGTGTTTTAGGTATTCACATACCCTTGTTTATTGTTCTCCACTGTCTGATAACTTAATCCAGTACTATGCTGAAAAGGATTGGTGACAATCCATCTCTCTGTATGACACCAGTCTTTATGTTGAACTCTTCTGATAACACTCCTCTGAATCACACCCTTGCTTTTGTGTCTGGATTTCCTTTACGAGTTCTTGTGTAGTGCCGTCTAGTCCTCTGTTCTTCAGGATCCTTTGAAGAGTCATATGCCTTCATATGTCCAAAAAGGTTACTATTGTGTTTCTGTTCTTTAAGGCCCTATGTTCTATCAGTTGATTCAGGATAAATATCTGTTTACCGCATCCTCTTCCCTTCCTAAATCCCAACTGATAGTCTCCAACTGTGATTTCTACCTGTTACTCTAATCTCTTGACGAGAAGTTTTCATAGTACCTTGTAGCCGACGTCCAATATTGATATATCGCTGTAGTTGTCAGCATTCCACTTGTCTCATTTCTTATGTATTGGCACAATGATTTCATTCTTCCACACTTCTGATAACTTCTCTGTACACCAAATCTGGGGGATAATGTTTATCAAGTTGTCTACAGCCTAGTCACCCCCCCCCCTCCATTTTATCATCTTAGCTGCTATACCATCTTCTTCAGTTGCCTTATTATTCTTCAGCTCATATTTTTAATATAAAAATGAGAGTTTACAACTCACCACAAAGACATAATAACAAGCTGCAACACACACACACACACACACACACACAAAAAAGATATAGAACACTTAAGCTATCGGTCATGGCCATCTTCAGAATAAAGAGCATTCAACACAACTGCCATCTCCGACTGCCGCACTCCGAATGGCAGAATGACGATTGCGCAACTGTCAAGTGTGCCTGTATGCTTGTATTAATGGTTTTTATTCTGAATAAGGCCATGGCCGATAGCTTAGGCATTGTATGTGTGTGTCTTTTTTATGAGCCTGTTGCAGTTCATCATAGCGGTGAGTTTTAAACTGTAGGCTACTCATTATATTGTTGAATTCCAACCAGGAGTTTCCATTATTAGACTTTGTGTACTATTTTCAATTTATTGCAAGTGCAATCCTTGTAACATTGATGAATAGTTATTGAAAATAATTTTGTAGTTCATTTATGAAGTTAGGAGTCCATTTACTTAAAATGGGAGGAACAATGACACTTTTCTTGTTATGATAAGCAGTGAAAGAAAAACACACTGCATTATAAACTTATGACAACATGTAACATTTCACTTTGTCCACTAAAAATAAAGTGAAATTATTTTACTACATAAAAATTTTGGATTGTGAATGAATGGACACTGAACAACTGAAACAAGGATGACAAGAAAGCAAAAGGCAACACATTAAGACATTCCAAATCCAGGTGTTTTTAGTGGAAAAATTTATTTTTGGGTTTTAGCTCACCAGTAAATCAAATAATTTTAAAAGTTGGCAGATTGGTATGTCACCGTACTAAGTTTTTTTACAGTCCCATACTAACTATAACACTTTTAGTATTTGTTAACAACATGGCTATGCTGTCATCAATGACACCCTTTCAAATAGTTCTTGTGAAATGGCATATCATTATTTTAACAATGAAAATAAGCCAACTGTTCCAAAATAGCCATAAAATTAATTTGTCTTATCATTTGAAATTTACTATTTAATTGACAACTTACCTGCAATATATTGGTGAAAAAGTCTGGATAGAAGTGAGGCCAATCAAGCCTTGCAATGTCAACAACTAACTTGACAAGTTTATTTCGAATGAAATTTGGCACTGTATTATGATGTTCCAAAGCAAACTGATAAAGCATTGACTTTATCTGAGCACGTTCATCCCACATAAGACCTAGCCATTGCTTAGTAATTAATTTCTGTGAACAGAAAAACATATGTACAAGTAGTAATAAACTCACTGTTACATAATTTAATTAATTATCCAATTAAAAGAAAACAAATATTGTCAATAGAAATGAAATGAACCACATTCTGCAATAGAAACTACCAAATGAACAAAAATAATATTCAGAGCTGTAAACAACCATATGGTTGATGTGCTGAACACTCAACAGACACAAATAAAAATGAAACCAGCTGAAAAATGCTTTTTTCGGATCAGAAAAATGGAAAACATATTCCCATATCATAGACTGACAGACAACTGCCTCGGTTCTCATCTCGCGTTCCTCACCAGCAATTTTACCACGCAAACATATTCACGCTCTTAACACAGAGGATGTTTTCTTACATAGAATATCACTTTCACTGCCACTATCTACATCACAATACTAGGCAGGGCCTGTATTATTTATGTAATAAACATTATCTGAAATTCAAAGCATAACTGAAACTGGTAACTTCATAGGAAACATGTGACATAATATTATTCATCATAATAGATGTTTTCGCTGCATCTGTCTCTTTCTTACTTTAAATAATGAAACTCTGCACCAGTTGTGAATTTTTTCATGTTTGGTAAATTTTTTTTTTTTTTTTTTTGCTTCAGATGACAATTTTTGAGAATGCAATAGCTTTGTCAAGGGCAAATATCTCTTGCACCGTACTGCCTTTTTGAGGTTATAACACACTTTCCCCCTTCCAATGTGCCAAAAAACACATATACAAACTATTGTTCACACTGTTTATGTAACATCACAAAGGTAGTTACATAAACATTTTCAGTTCTCAATGAGAATATATTCATTTTCAAAACTCTTCATAATAAGTGCGAAAACTACATTTGAATAAACAGTAGATGCGAAAACTGATGGGAAGTGATCGTAAATTACAGATGGCCCATCAGTCACTGCACCATATGGCAACTTAGTGTGCACTATAAACAACGAAATGCGAAGTATGCATTCCAATAAACGCAAAAAATGTCAAGCAACTTTACTGCATAATGTTTTAAACACAACTTGAAGGCAAAAATCATGTCAGCTTCAATTTATGTCAATTACATAAGTTTTTTACCCCTCTAACATGGTTTCATAAAAAGTAAATCGCTGGAAAATTTTAAATATCTTAACGCAAAAGCCGGGGTGAATTAAAATTGTAAACTGAGAAAAAAATTGTGTAAAAGGCAGAAAAATGTAAAATCCAGGGACATAAAAGTGGGGTTTGACTGTATGTGAAATAGAAGAAAATATCAAAAATTCAAGGTTTTAGAGTAAAATTTTTTCCAGATTTCCAAAATTCCAGGTTTTTTCCCAGTTTCCAAGATTTCAAGGTTTGAAAGACACCCTGAGAAAGTATACTGACCATTTCTGGACTAAATTGAGTTTCATATGGTTTTAGAGATATTTCATGTGCTCCACATACTCCTGCATTTGGATTTCATCTATTTGTATATTGTAAACCTGAAATAGTATATTGAAAATGAATGGTTAAAACGAACTTATGGAGTCTTTCGAACAACAGTCATTGCAGACTGCTAGTAAAAAAACAGCCAAGTGGTATCGTTATGTTGATGATACCTCCGTAGTGTGAACACACAGCGAAGAGGAATTAGATGCTTTCTTGGTACATCTAAACAGTATCAAGCCCAGGATACAATTTACCATGGAAAAAGAACTTAATGGTCAGCTTAATTTTCTAGATGTGTCTGTGATGGAACAAGAAGATGGCACGTTGGACCACAAGGTTTACAGGAAGGCTACACATACGGATTGTTACCTTCATAAAAACTCCAACCACCATTCTAGACAAAAAAAGAGGAGTGATTAAAACCTTGGTCGACAGGGTGCATAAAATTTGTGAACTGGTTTACTTACAAGATGAGGTCGAACATCTTCGGAGGTCCTTTAAAAAGAATGGTTTCTCCACCAGAGAAATAGACCAAGTTCTTCGCCCCATGGCAAAAACTAAAAGCAATAAGGAACCTCAACCATCCAAAGGGAAAGTGCTCCTTCTCTTTATTAGTCATGTTACAGATCACATTGGAAAAATGCTGAACAAACATGGGGTTGAAACTATTTTCAGACCTACCAGGAAAATTAAAGAACAATTAAGGTCTGTAAAAGATGCACCCACCCCCATGAACCACAGACATTGCCGAGGTGGGGTGGCTTGCGTGCCTCAACGATGCAGATAGCCGTACCGTAGGTGCAACCACAGCGGAGGGGTATCTGTGGAGAGGCCAGACAAACGTGTGGTTCCTGAAGAGGGGCAGCAGCCTTTTCAGTAGTTACAGGGGCAACAGTCTGGATGATTGACTGAGCTGGCCTTTTAACATCAGCTAATGTGGCTTTGCCACACAGCTACTGCGAACGGCTGAAAGCAAGGGGAAACTACAGCCGTTACTTTTCCCGAGGACATGCAGCTCTATTGTATGGAAATATGATGATGGCATCCTCTCGGGTAAAATATTCCGGAGGTAAAATAGTCCCCCATTCGGATCTCCGGGCGGGGACTACTCAGGAGGATGTTGTCATCAGGAAAGACAATACTGGCATTCTACGGATCGGAGCGTGGAATGTTAGATCCCTTAATAGGGTAGGAAAATTAGAAAATTTAAAAAGGGAAATGGATAGGTTGAAGTTAGATATAGTGGGGATTAGTGAAGTTCGGTGGCAGGATGAACAGGATTTCTGGTCAGGTGAGTACAGGATTATAAATACAAAATCAGTTGGGGGTATCACAGGAGTAGGACTAATAATGAATAAGAAAATAGGAATGCGGGTAAACTACTATGAGCAGCACAGTGATCGCATTATCATCGTCAAGATAGATACGAAGCCAACACCGACAACAGTAGTACAGGTTTATATGCCAACTAGCTCTGCCGATGAGGAGGAGATCGAAGAAATATATGAGGAGCTAAAGGAAATTATTCAGACAGTTAAGGGAGAGGAAAACTTAATTGTGATGGGAGACTGGAATTCGGTAGTAGGAAAAGGAAGAGAAGGAAAAATAGTAGGTGAATATGGATTGGGCAGGAGGAATGAAAGAGGAAGTCGCCTGGTAGAATTTTGCACGGAACATGATTTAAGAGCAAAACAAAAATAATGGAATGTGGTCTTAGAAAGTCGGGCGATGCTGAAGGAATTAGATTAGGTAACGAAACAATGAAGGTGGTAGATGAGTTTTGTTACTTGGGTAGTAAAATAACATGCGATGGTCGCAGTACAGAGGATATAAAATGCAGAATGGCAATGGGAAGAAAAGCATTTTTGAAAAAGAGAAATTTGCTGACATCGAATATTAATTTAAGTGTAAGGAAATCTTTTCTGAAGGCATTTGTGTGGAGTGTTGCCTTGTACGGGAGTGAAACATGGACGATAAGCAGTGTGGACAGGAAGAGAATAGAGGCCTTTGAAATGTGGTGCTACAGAAGAATGCTGAAGATTAAGTGGGTAGATCGCATAACTAATGAAGAGGTACTGAACAGAATTGGTGAGGAAAGGAATTTTTGGCATACCCTGACCAAAAGAAGGGATCGCTTGGTAGGACACATTCTTAGACATCGAGGTATCGTAAATTTAGCATTGGAGGGAAGCGTGTGGGGTAAAAATCGCAGAGGGAGACCAAGAGACGCGTATAGTAAGCAGATTCAAATGGATGTGGGTTGCCGTTCTTATCAGGAGATGAAAAGGCTTGCTCAGGATAGAGTAGGGTGGAGAGCTGCATCAAACCAGTCTCTGGACTGAAGACCATAACAACAACAAAAGATGCACGACACCCTTTGGATGCACCGGGTGTGTGTAAAATTCCTTGCAGCTGTGGCCAAGTGTATATTGGAACTACAAAAAGAAGTGTCAACACTCGTCTAAGTGAACACAAGAGAAACTGCCGCCTGCGACACACACACAGAAATCGGCCGTAGCGGACCATGTTTACCAAAAGGGCGACCATCAAATTAAATTTAACAAGACCAGTGTTTTATCAAAAACTTCTCACTATTATGCTCGTATAGTTGCTCAGCCGATGTCATGTGATATACTGTGGCACCCCCTACACTGTCTACACATGCGGTGCTCCCTCGAGGTCCCATCGCAGTTGCAAATTAGCCTCCGAAGATGTCTTCCGCAGCTGAAGACGAAACGTTAGAGGAGAGTTTTATCCATTGACCATGGCCTACCAGCCCGGGAATTTTAAGTGAAATTGACGTCATCCGTGAAAGCCTACACTGTTTGATTTCAACTGTATATTGTCTACATCACTGAATGAGTAAAAGCATATAATGACCACCATTTACTTTCCATTTTGCTTTCATTTTCTCTAATTTGGCAATACTGTCGAGTATGGTCAGGTATTACAAGCTTACACATCATTGTCGCCTTATGGCAGTGTTTGTAAGGCTTGAGCCAAATCGTTATTGTTAGCAATGCACATTGGCAGTATAGTGTTGTGTTTGTGTATATTGTTTCAAATGAATTTTGAAAAAGAATGTGTGTTTGTTTGGAAGGATTGTATAGTTTGTGGAGCAAGAAAAAGAATGAAGAAGAAATCAAAACAAGAACTGAAATAAGGTAAATCACCAGTTCACTTCAAATTTTATATTTAAGTGAGTAATTCTTGTACATGTATTTAGTGTATCTCTGACAGCTAACAAGTTACATCAAATTTTTTATGTAGACTAGCTTTTCATATTATAGAAACTACAGAGGCTGGTTTGCACGTATAGAATGAGGCTCAAGCTGGAAGAAGACAACAAGAAATTGTATCAGCCATAACTTAGACTCTTTGCCAATGAGTGCGGTGGCCAGAATAAAAATCAACATGTGATACATGCTGTTTCATTCTGGCTACTCAGGAGGCTTCTATTACACATAACGGATGTGCGTGTGTATTTTCCAGTTAGAGAGCATTCATTTTTACCAGCAGACAGGGTCTTTGAATGAGTTGGGAGAATAGCGTGCCAAACTCCAGAAATGTTTAGTCCAGGGAAGTATATACAGATTTATAATGAATTTGCGGAACCTTGGATTATTGCAAAAGACTTACCACTTAAGGATTAGAAAGAACTGTCAAAGGCATGGAAAAAGATTGACAGTATCAGTGAAGTAAAAAAGAATAATTCTGAAAAAGACGAAATTGAAGAGTGTCAGGGACCAGGATGTGAAATTTAAAACAAATTATTACTAAACAATTCACAACATTGGCAAAAGGTGGACATAAGATGTTTCTCTGCTACTGAAAGACCTGTACTGGCATTATCAAGCAGACAAAGGAAGAGAAAAGGGGGGATGTAAAAAACTGTTCAGTTTAAGATTGAGCACACACTGGAATGAAGAACAACTTAATTTTTTCTTGTGGGATTTTGAAGTTCCACACAGTAGCTTTGCACCTGAAGGTACTGATTGTGACAGCTTACACGAAAAACATGGAATGGATTAAATGGAATGTATTTGTTGCACCTAATACTATTCTGCCTGTAACAAACTGTTATGCTGATCCAGTTTTTCAAAGTAATGTAAAGCTTTACAGCGTTCCTTGTAGTAAATAATAATCTTATGTTATTCTAAAAGATGCAACTCATGTGAAGTGCAAAGTTAACATTTTGAAATATTAAAAATTATTGTGAAATATGAAAACCCACCAAAACATGTAATGTCCTATATGATGGATTAAATCATTTTATGTCCAAAATATAAATAGATTTTCTAACCTGACTAAAAAACTTTTTATCTGTTTATCTAGTTAGTATATCAAAATGCATCTAATTGTGAAAACAGCATAGACTTTTATTGAGTAATAATGTGGTAGATGTGTAAGTTTTTTGCTTCTCCTGAAAAATTTAAATCAATGGATATTATATGTTTCGATTAGTTGCTCCGCATATATTGTCTCCAACTATGTCCTGCCAACAATATTGATATTTGAGATGGAGCAGTAAGTTGGATTGGTTTGATAAGGATGGGGAAGCAAATTGATGAGTCCTTTGATAGAAACCATCCCATAATTGGCCTACCAGGATTTAGTGAAAACAGAGAAATCTGGTATCCCAGCCAGATGAGCTCTACATCCCGCCACTATACATGGACTTTGACTGCAGCTGTTAGGCAGTGCATGCAACCTGTGAGTGCTACATGCAGAAACACGCATACTGCATGGGCCAATCCACGCTTGCAGCTGTGCTATATAAGGCTCAGAGCTGTGGCAAGTTCCTCAGTTGCATCTTGACTGCCCTCCATTACTGTTTCCTTGTACATCATCATTCTTCTGGTTCTTACTCAGCTACCCACCTTGGTTTCAATTTGTTTCTCCCTTTGGACTGGCAATTCTGCCTGGTTGTCATCATCGTCTGTTACCTCTGTTTGTGCTGTTATATGTTGTCAGTTTTCAGCGACACTGCTGATGCACTTGGTTGGTCGATTGTTCTCTAGATGCTCCCACTCTGGTCCCAATTCATTCACAATAATTGGCGATGAGGTATAAAAGGTTAACAACGTCTCATAGACAAAAACCTCACATAACTCGTGGAACATCAACAACAATAGCTGCTCCTGCAGCAGCAACAAACTGACTTCTTACAACGGGAAACAACTTTTGGCAGAGTGCTTACAGGTTCAGGGTTCGCAACCTGCAAGGCGGTGGTCACTTCACTTGTGAATTTCCGTCCATTTGCGTTCCTGCTATTTAATGACACCAAAGATGACTGAGACACTTACTTGCAGTAGCTGAAACAGCACTTTAATGCATTTCAGGACTTTGATGACTCCTTAAAAGAGTCACCCCGGAAATGTTTTTCTTACTAAAGAAGTTGGCTGCCCTCTCCAATGCGGTGACACTAACATATGAGAAAATGTGTGCATTGCTGTACAATTATTGTTGACAATGATTTCACATTGTCACAACACACCTTGTATTCCATCAGACCCACAAACATCCAGGTCAATCATATTGGTCGTGGGTGACAGATTTGCAAGGAATGAGTTGGTGATGTGATTTGACTTGCTCCAATTCATCTTGTAAAACCTCATTGCAGACACAATGATCCATGGTGATGTCGTACAATTGGCTCCCGGTCCGGAAGTGCAAACAGCAGCCCTCCAGCTGGACGATCCATCTTTGGAGGACATCCTTAAAATAGCACACTCTTTCGAGACAGCGAATGAACACCTCGTGGCTTGTCCTCAGGTCACAGCAATACAACCACCACAAAGGCGACAGATAATACTTAAGTTGGTTGGTTGGGTTGGGGTTTGAAAGGGACCAAACTACTATGGTCATCAGTCCCTTTTTCCAGTCACAGAGACAATATAATAGGCCGCTAATATAGGACATAACGTGTTAAACTACTTCAAACTGTAGATGGAAAATGTCAAATAAAAGAATCAACTAAAGGGAAGAAAGAAGAGATTTAAAAGAGAAGGTCACAGTGTCCAGGCTGGGTGTTTACTGAAATAAAAATAGAACGTCCAGCCACTCTGTAACACATTAAAATCACCTGCCTAATAATATTAAGCAGGTGCAGAATAAATAGATAAAGCATACTCAATAACCTCAGATGGAATTGTAGAATCCACTGTTACGAATAAAAGTTAAACAGAATCAGCCACGGAGGCATTGTCACCTAAAACAAGTTGTAAGGTTTTAGGAAGATTAAAAGTCTGCCTTTGAGGGGCGAAGGTTGGGCATTCGAGTAAGATGTGGATGACTGTCAAAGGCACACCACATCGACAGTGAGGAAGATCCTTGCAATGGAGAATATGACCGTGCATAAGCCAAGTATGGCCAATGTGGAGTCGGCAGAGGACGACAGAATACCTGAGAGGATTCCGCTTAGAGGACCTCCACATGTTGGTTGTCTCCTTTATTAGTCGCAAATTGTTGGGCATCCTTAAGGTACGCCGTTCTGTACTCCACAGACCAAGAACACGGCTATGTAACTTCGAACAGATGTCAGGAGCTGGGATTCCTATATCCTCTTTCACTAGCCTGTCAGCCATCTTGTTTCCAGCTATCCCAACATGCCCTGGTGTCCAGACAAATGATACAAACCGCCCACAATGATTGATTTCATATAGTGGTTCTTGGATGCCCTTAATCAAGGGATGGCAAGGGAAGCACTGATCAAGGGCCTATAGACTGCTTAGGGAGTCACTGCATATGAGGAAAGACTCCCCAGTGCAAGAACAAATGTGATCGACTGCACGAAGAATGGTTACCAGCTCAGCAGTGAATACACTGCAGCTATCTGGCAGGCAATGCAGTTCCTTATGTCCGACACGCGTATATGCAAAGTCGACACAACCATCTGCCCTCAAGCCATTAGTGAAGATTACTGTGGACTCCTGGTACTTATCTAGAATTGACAGGAATTGCCCATGAAGTGCCTCTGGGTCAACGGAGCATTTGGAGCGTTGTTTCAAGTCCAGTCAAAGTAGAGGTCGAGGTAGACACCACGGTAGACAAAAAGACTCAGATTCACTCAGAAGAGACCTAATGCGGACACTGACCATCAAGCCCGGAAGGAAGGAAGGAAGCTTATGGTTTAAAGTCCCGTTGACAGCTTGGTCATGAGAGACGGAGCTAACACTCCGAGTTATGGGGAAGGATGGGGAAGGAAATCGGCCGTGCCCTTTGAAAGGATCCATCCTGGCATTTGCCTAGAGTGATTTAGGGAAATTAAGGAAAACCTAAATCTGGATGCCTGGAGGTGGATTTGAACCACCATCATCCTGAATGCGAGTCCAGTGTGTTACCACTGCGCATCAAGCCCGATCTCGGCCATTTTTCTGCTATCTGGAGTACTCTGTTTGGAAAAAGGAGACGATAGTTGGGATGAGTAGGCATACCATATACGTAGGCTGCATAATTTGCCAGCAGTTGCTGCCACCTGATTTGCAGAGGAGGCAGCCCAGCCTCCACAGGGCTTGTTCTGAAAGCCCCTGTCGCGAGTCGAATGCTGCAGTGGTGGATAAGATCCAGAAGCTGTAGCACCGAGAGCGATGCGGAACCATATACTACACTCCCATAATCCAGACATGACAGAACAAGGGCTTTGTAACAGTGCAGCAGGGTACTGTGATCTGCGCCCCAAGTGGTACTGCTAAGGTACTGGAGGACGTTCTGTTTAAGCTGGCGAATATGTGGTATCCACGTTAGCTGATCATCAAATTCCAGTCATAAGAAACGGTTAGTATCTACTGCAGTGAGTAGTTGGTCATTAATATAAAGCTCTGGATGTGGTTGGACCGTCCAACGCTGACAGAAGTGCATGACGCACGTTTTGTCGGCCGAGAACTGAAACCCATGGGGGAGGACCCATGTCTACGCCTTGCATACGACACTCTGCAGCTGGCATTCAGAAACACACATGCTAGAAGAGCTAAAATATATGCAGAAGTCGTCAGCATACAATGAAAGTGACATTAACACCCTGACTGCTGCTGCTAGGCTTTTAATGACAACTAAAAACAAAGAAACACTCAATACCGAGCCCTGGGGGAGCCCATTCTCCTGGGTATGTAAGGAGCTATGGGACACCCTGACCTGTACATGGAAGGTACGTAGAGTTAAAAAATTTTGGATAAAAAGTGGGAGTTAGCCCCGAAGTCCCCAGCCATGTAAGGTGGTAAGGATGTGGCATCGCCAGGTCGTGTCGTATACCTTTGACAAATAAAAAAAGACGGCAACCAGGTGCTGACGTCAGAAAACGGCTGTCCAGATGGCTGACTCAAGATGGACCAGGTTATCCAAGACCGAGCGCCCCTGAAGCAAACCACATTGGCATGGAGCCAGCAGGCCCCGGGATTCAAGCACCCAACACAACTGCTGGCTTACCATGCATTCTAGCAGTATACACAGGGCATTTGTAAGGCTGACTGGCCGATAACTGTCCACGTCTAGTGGGTTTTTACATGGCTTAAGCACCGGAAGATGGTACTTTCTTTCTACTGTGACGGGAAGACACCTCCACTTCAGATCCGATTAAACAAGGGTAGAACATGTCTCTTAGAAGCGTCAGATAGATGCTTCAACACCCAATTGTAGATTCTGTCGGGCCCTGGGGCAGGGCGCAAGAGCACTGAGAAACTCCCACTCACTAAATGGAGCCTTATACACCCCAGGGTGGTGGTGGTGAATAAAAGGGGTTTGCATTCAATCCGCTGTTTTTACATGTGGAAGGGAGGCGGATAATTTTGGGAAGCAGAAACATGAGGGGAGGAGAGGTACACGACCCTATGGTGGAGACATACCTCTCCCAACATTCCTGTTTGCACCTCTGTATTATCTGCCGAGCACGAGCTCGGAGCCATTTAAACACAATTAGAGTATCGAGTGATGGGTGACGCTTAGGGCGCTGAAGAGCAAGGCTATGGTCCTGGATGGCGCCCGCAACTTCCGACAACCACCAAGGCACTGTCTTTCTCTGGGAGCATCCAGATGAATGGGGGATTGCGTGCTCAGCAGCAGATACAATCGTCTTACAGACTTTCTTTACCACTAAATCGATCATAATGTTCAGAAGAGGTTCAAGAGTGGGAGCAGAACGGAAGTCATCCCAGTTTGCCTTATTTAAAGCGCATCGAGGGGAGCATCCTGGGCATTGACAATGGGGTAGTGACAGAAAAATAAGAAAGTTGTCACTACCACACAGAATGTTGTGCGTTCTCCAGTTGACAGATGGTAAGAGGCCAGGGCTGCAAACCGACAAGTCAATAGCCGAGAAAGTGCTGTGCGCTACACTGAAGTGCGTGGGGGCACTGATCGAGCTGGGATATTAAGGTCTTGAGATCTCTGCCACGGCCAATGGCTATAGCACCACCCCACAAGGGGTTATGGGCATTAAAATTGCCCAATAGTAAAATGGCGGTGGGAGTTGGGATATCAGTGCAGCTAATATGTTTGGTGGTACAACATTATCTGGTGGGAGATATAAGCTGCAGATTGTTACATCACGTGGTATCCTTACTCTGACAGCCACAGCTTCTAAAGGTGTCTGAAGGGGCATGGGTTCACTATAAACAGAGTTAAGGATGTTGACACAGACACCAACCGACACCCTATGATAAACACCGCGACTTTTGTAGTATCCCCATACCAGCGAAGGGCAGGGGTCCGCATTGCCAGGACCCAAGTCTCCTGGAGAGCAATGCAGAAAGCAGGTGTGGTGCTTAAAAGTTGTCGTAATTCAGCCTGGTGTTGGGAAAAACCACTGCAATTCCACTGGAGGATAGTCTGGGAAGACATGAAGTACTAAGGAGGGCTTTTATACCTCAGGATCAGTTGCTTTCACTGCTGCTGAGGCTGTTGGATCAATGTCCATAGTTTCTGAGATACCGTCGAGATTCAGGTCCTCAAGGGGCGCTGGAATCTCCACCTCATCATTAGAGGCTGAAGTATGGGGCGGTAGTGTAAGAACTACCGTTGTCTCTATCTTTTCACTAGTTTTCTTTTTCTTCTTTGGTGCCTCTTGCTGCTTTTTGTCTTCTCATGTTTGGTGGACTTCATTGACTCAAGTCTCCGGGACTAAGGATGACCTCGAAGCCCTATGACCGGCCTTCTTTGGCACTGTCTGCCACTTGCTGGAGTCCGCTTTTTCAGTGGAGGAAGCCGAGGAAGGATGGGATGCAAGCGATCCCTTCCTTGCGAGAGGAGCCAGAGGAGACTGCTCCTTCTCTGGCTCGGGGGTGGGGACTTATGTCCCCGGTGTTTGAGGGGCAATTGCTCCCAACATTGGAGTTTTGGGGAGCAACAAGGGAAGAGGTTCTCCCAACTATCTGGGGGGCGGGTGGAGGTGGTAGGGCCTGTTGGCCCACTACAAGTGGCTGTTGTTGTTGTTGTTTTGGGATTTTAAAGGGACTAAAAATGTTCAAATGTTTGTTAAGCTTACGGGACTTAACTCCGGGGTCATCAGTCCCTAAACTTACAAACTACTTATCTACTACCTTATACTAAGGACGGCACAAATATCAATGCTCGAGGGGGGATTCGAACCCCCGACCGTAGTGGCCGTGCAGACCGTGACTGGCGCGGCTCAGTCCACTAGGCCACCGCCGCCGGCTTTGAGGGGACTAAACTACATAATTATCAGTCCCCTGTTCCAACCGAAGGCAAGACATCCAAGTAGGAAAAAGGTAAAATACAGTTCAACACCCAGAAGAGAGACATAAGGGGCACACAGTGCCAATGAACATTACACTCTCATCACCACAGAAGAAGACAGGAATAGGAGAGACCAAGTGTTGAACTAAGCTAAAATAGAGCAGGGAACAGTGGCTGGCTGATCACAAACAAATACAAGATGAGCCAGTCACTTTGCACAGACTAAAAGCCCGGATGTAGAAAACATGGTAGAAGTAAGAGAGACATCAGGGATGAGGGACGGGGGACCTGAGACACCAGGCAACGAGCCCACCACTAAACAGAATGGTAAAATCCATCTGTGAGTATAAAACCTAAAACATGGTCTGCCATTGAGGCATTGTCATCTAAAATCAAGGCAGGCACAGTAGGTAAGTTAAAAGACTGCCGCAAGGCAGCTAAAAGTGGACAGTCCGACAGGATGTGAACCACTGTCAACAAATTTCCACAACGGCAATTTGGTGGGTCCTTTTGACATAAAAGGTAGCCAGCGTCAACCACATATGGCCAATACGTAAGTTACACAGAACAACAGAACCCCTACAGGAAGGCCTGAAAGACGACTTCCAGGCTGCCATAGAGGACTTGATCGCACAGAGATTGTTGGGAGTGCTCAGTGTTGCCCATTGTATGATCCAAGCCTCAAAAACCTTGTGGCGCAAATCCAATTGGATACCCCGTTCTGGGATACTAATATCCAGGGGAGGAGCGGTGGTGGCCAGCTTAGCCAGCTGATCGAAACACTCGTTTCCCAAGATGCCGATGTGGCCAGGGGATCCAAAAAAAAGTCCACCAAACAGCCAGACTTGCCGAGTGAAGCGACGGCATTGTGAATGGATTGCACCAACGGATGGGAAGAGAAATACTTGTCAAGGGTTTGCAGGCCACTAAGGGAGTCGCTGCACACGACATACGACTTCTGGGGCATGTTTTAAGGTGATAAAGAGTATGAGATATGGCAATCAGTTCAGCTGTAAAAATACTACAGCCAAGTGGCAGCGACCGTTGTTCTGTGTAGTCCCCATGAAAAAGGCGTAACCGGCTCTGCCATCTACCAGGGAGCTATCAGTGTAGAGGACTTCTGCATCACGGTGAGTATCAAGGAGTGCCAGAAACTTGCAACGGAGTGCCAGTGGTGAAACTAATGTCTTTGGGCCGCAGGACAATTGCAGGTGGAGCTTCAAACAGGGGACGGACCAAGGAGGGATATGGGATAGGCAGGAAAAAGCAACAGGAAGAGGTAGGGACTGAAGTGAGGAAAGGAGCGTATGAACCAAGATCGCAATCAGAAGACCTGATCTAGGTCGACATGGTGGAGAAGGAGGGGTAACAGTCGGACACAAAAGCCTGCGATTCGGATAGTGTGGCGTGGCTTGGACTTGAGCAACATAGGTAGCGAGAAGCTGCTGCTGGTGAATGTGTAATGGAGGGATCCCTGTTTCGGCAAGAAGACTTGGCACAGGGCTGGTGTAGAAAGCCCCAGTCGCCAGCCGGGTAGCACTATGGTGGATGGGATCAGGATCCTCAAGGTGGATGGTCCTGCTGAGTCATATATCAGGCTCCCATAATCAAGCCTTGATTGTATCAAGGACTGGTACAGCTGCATGAGGGTGGAACGAGCAGTGCCCCAAGCAGTATGGCTCAAGCAGTGGAGAATATTGAGATGACGCCAGTATTATTGTCTTAGCTGACGCAGATGTGGCCCCCCAAGTAAGCTGGTTGTTGAAGACCATTCCAAGAAACCAATGCGTCTCTTCAACAAGAAGCAACCACCCAGATATAGCTTGGGATCCATGTGAACTGCCCGGCAGCAACAGAACTGCATCATACGGGTTTTCTGCACTGAAAACTGAAAACCATGGGTAGAGGCCCATGATTCAGCTTTTTGGATGGCTCCCTGTAGCCGCCACTCGGTGACACTAATACTACCAGAACTAAAATAAAGACAAAAGTCATCAGCAAACAAGCTGGAACAGAGAGATGATTCAACAGCTGTGGTGATTAAAAATAGAGGCACACTGAGGACGGAGCCCTGTAGGACACCGTTCTCATGAATGTGTGATGAACTAAGAGTGGCACTCACCCTAGCCCTAAAAGACCACGGGAGAGAAAATTCCTGATAAAGACCGGAAGTGGGCCCTGTAAGCCTCAGTCATACAACGTAGCCACTACGTTCAACTAGTATGCATAGAACGTTCGTGAGGCTCATCGGACGGTAACTATCAGCCACCTGTGGGTCAGCGCCAGGTTTTATCACTGGGATAATGGTCTTTCCTGCCTGTGTGAGGGAAAAACACCTTCTGCCCAGAGATGGTTAAACAAGGTGAGCAGGTGGTTCTGAGCATCCACAGGAAGATGTCGAAGGAACTGGCTATGGATACGATCTGGTCCTGGACAAGTATCGGGGCATGCAGCAAGGGCACACTGAAACTCCCACTCGCTAAAGGGTGCATTGTATGGCTCCTGGTGATGTGTGTGAACCGACAGTGACTTCCGCTCAACTCGTTCTTTTAGGGTGCGGAAGGCTGCACTGTAAGCTTCAGTTGAACTGATGCCTATATAATGTTCTGCCATGTGCTCGGCGACAGCAATTGGGTCTGTGCAGACAGTACCCTGTATGCGAAGACTGGGGATTCCTGCTGGTGGGCAGTACCCAAAAAAACATCGAACCTAGGTCCACACCTGAGAAGGTGAGGCACGAGATCCAATAGAGGTGACGTACCTCTCCCAACAATCTTGCTTGCTTTGCTGGATAAGCCGTCGAGCTCGGGCCCAGTGCCGTTTGAAACAATCAGGTGATCTATGGTGGGATGTCGCTGGTAGCACTGGAGTTCCCTATGTCAATCCCCAATGGCTTCAGTGATCTCTTGTGACCACCAAAGAACACATTTGCGCTGAGGGGAGCCTGTGGTGGTTGGAACAGTGGCCTCAGTGGTGAAAACAATGGCGGCAGTGATCTGTTGGACCACCACATCCAAATCGGCTGTCAGTTGGGCAGGAATGATAACAGCAGCAGTTTAACACTGCCAATCAGCCCTATGGAGGGACCATCGTGGCAGGTGTTCCGCCTGTTGAGACTGTGGGAGCGACAAAAAGATAGGAAAATGGTCACTCCTGCAGAGGTCATCATGGGCTCTCCAAGTGAGGCGTGGAAGAAAGATCGGGCTACAGACCGTTAGATATATTGCTGAACACGTGCCATGGGCAACACTGAAGTGTGTGGGGGCACCAGTATTTATAAGGCAGACGACTTGTTGTGAAAGAGGAGTTTCAACATCCCTGCCACGTAGAGTCGTCTCTGGTTCCGCCCCATAAAGGGTGATGGGCGTTAAAGTCCCCCAAAAGAAGATATGGTAGGGGGGAGGGGGGGCTGTGTGACCAAGGCAGCAAGATCAGTGGGCCAAACATCCCTGTCTGGAGGAAGGTATATGGAACAAACAGTGAATTCTTGCACGGCCCGAAGGTGAACAGCAACGACCTCAAGAGGTGTGTGGAAAGGCACAGCAATACTGGGAACAGTGGCAAGGGTGTATATACAGACACCGCCATAGGCTCTGTCACATTCGGCACGGTTGTTGAAGTAGCCCCGATAGCCACAAAGGGCTAGGGTCCGCTGAGCAGGAAACCAAGGGCTATACACAACACAGGGAATTGGCAAAACAACTGCTGCAGCTCAGCTAGATGGTTGAAAAACCCTCTGCAATTCTATTGAAGAATTTGATTCGCTCTTTGCTGGAAGGCCATGATGTAGCACTGAAGATTATCAGTCCAAAGATTTGCGGTCTGCTAGGTGTTGCACATCTACATCGTCTAAGAGCGTTGGCTAAAGCATCTTAGTGAGGGCCAGATCCTCGAGAGACGCAATGTGCACCAAATCTTCTGAGCTAGATGACGTAGGTATCTGTGACTTTGAAGACACCGAGGAGACTTTCTTCTTTGACTTTTTCTTAACCTCTCGCTGCCCTTTCGGTCTTAAGGGCTGGGAGGACTTCTCACAAGTGGGTTTTGTGTGCGTTGTCGATTGGGAAACCCATCGACTTGGGGCAGGTGGATCCTGAGGCCTCTGGCTGGGATCCTCCAATCCACTCGTGAAAGACTCGGGAGGGGGTGCCACAACGGACCCCTTCCAGGCGAGAGGGGCTGGAGAAGACTGTTGCTTCCCCAGCTGGAGAGTGGGAACTGGAGTCCCCAATGATGGGTGGATACTGCTCCCACAGGCGTTGGGGGAGCAACGGACGAAGATGGTCCCCCACCCATTGAGGGGGCAGTAGAAGGTTGTTGGCCCATAGGGCCCACAGATGGAGAGAACTGGTACCATAGATCTCGATGAAACTGGTGCCGCTGTGACTGTGGCAAAAGATGTTGTCATCTTTACAGGATGGAGCCGCTCATACTTTTTGCGTGCCTCAGAGAAAGTAAGCCAGTCCAGGGTCTTTATTTCCATTATTTTCCTTTCCCGATGAAGAACATTACAATTTGGTGAGCATGGTGGATGATGTTGCCCACAATTTACGCAAATGGGAGGTGGGGTACAAGGGGTGTCTGGGTGTGATGGCCACCCACATTTCTGGCAGTTTGATAGCAACGATGAAGCGGCTGTAGCATAGGAGGTGATCATGTTTACGGGATGGAGTTTCAAGTACTTACGTTTAGCCTCCGAGTATTACAGCCTGTCCAAGGTCTTATATTCCATGATTTTCCTCTCTTTGCGCAAAACTGTGCAATGTGGTGACCAGGGAGTGTGATGTTGGTTGCAGATGATGCAGACTGGCGGAGGGGCACATGGGATGTCGGGGTGAGATGCACATCAGCATTCCTGGCAGGTTGTATTGGCATCACACCGGGATGACATGTGCCCAAACCTCCAGCATTTGAAACAATGCATAGGGAGAGGAATGTAGGGCTTAACGTCGCACCGGTAGATCATCACCTTGCCCTTCTTGGGCAATGAATCACCCTCGAAAGCCAAGATGAAGGCACCGGTGGCAACCCTGTTCTCCTGCGGATCCCTAAAAATACGCCACATAAAATGAATGCCTTGCCGCTCTAGGTTTGCTCGTAGTTCGTCATCAGATTGCAAAAGGAGGTCTTTATGAAATATAATGCCTTGGACCATGTTTAAACTCTTGTGAAGTGTTATTGTAACGGAAACATCACCCAGCTTGTCACAGACAAGCAGTGCCCGTAACTGTGCTGGGGATGACGTTGTTATGAGGACTGTCCCTGATCTCATTTTAGACATGCCCTTGACCTCTCCATACTTATCCTCCACGTGCTCCACAAAAAATAATGGCTTCGTCGGTTGAAAGGATTCTCCATCTGTCCTGCTACAGATAAGGTATTTAGGGGCATAAGCCTCAACTTGTTTACAAGCCCCATGTTCCTCCCATGGGATGGTCAGGGAAGGAAATGAGTGGGGGTCATACGTTGCTGCATTTAAATTAGTCCTTCCTCTCTTAGAGACACCGGTTGTAAGTCTGGCAATGTTATGGGGTCTTTTCATGGTGTTCCCATGAGCAGCTAGAGAAAAGAGGTCCACCCAGACAGAACCCCGCTTGCCTGGGTAAGCCTTATACAATGGAGGTGCGGCAGGTTCCTCAGAAGTTGCTCGCTAGTGACTGTTCAACCTCAAGAGCCATGCATCTCAACAGCACAAAGCACACCTTGCGATTGAGAGCTTTTCATAGAGGTTTGTACCGTCCTCGTGACCCGGGTGATTAAGCCAAGATCCCCGGGCTCTGAAACGTACAATGTTCCACCGTCGCGCCAATCGATGGTCGCTGAAGAATGCACAGAGCTTACGGTGTAGCGAACTGTTGGCACGACACAGCCCACAGCTCAGGACCCCAGGTTCGCCGAGCCCATACTTAGCAAATTAATACTGAGCCCCTCAGGGAAAAACATAAGTCCTTCCCTCACCAACTGTGTCGCCATCTGACCCTATCCGACGTCTCCATGCCCTTTGAACAGTCAGTCACTCCTTGTTGGCGTAAGCAAAGGGATTTCCCATCTTGTCCTGATAGTATTACAAAGCACCAATGGGAAGACTATCAATATCGCTGGGTACACTACACCTGTTGTAGAAAAAGTAGGCACCTCCATTCTGTTGTCGAGCATCGGGACAGTCAAACCTCACTCCCAATGGCATCAAGGGACAGTACAAGAACTCCAGGCCATCATTCCCCAGGATGATGCTCGCACCACCAAATTGTTTATTGATCTCATGATAGCAAACCAAGAGATCCGCTTCCAGGTGGACACAGGGGTGACAGTATCCCTGGTGAACCTCCCAATCTATGACTGGCTGGGCTATCCTGTATTGGATCTGCCCTCCCACAGGTTGGTTGCATATGGTGACAGTTCTATCCATCTCAAAGGTCAATTTACTGCTATGGCAGCATACAAAAAGGTCACTTGGTCAATAACACTATTTGCTGTCAATAATAGACACTCTGCTAAAAACATATCTGCCTAGGAGCATTCTCACTGTTTGGGTTCTCCATCACAGTTGAGGTGCAGGTCGTCTCAGACACAATTCCCTTCTAGGAACTCTTTTGCAGCTCTGTTTGAACCTGCCCTGGGGTGGGCTACCAATTTTGAAGCATATATTTGCTTTATGTCCACATGCAGTGCCCCATTTCTGCCATGTGCGTTCTCGTCTATCCATAGATAGCTGTCAAGCTTGAACTAGACCATCTGCAAGAAGCTGGGGTCATTGAACATCTCAATACAAGTGTTGGGCCACAGTGATGGTAGTGGTAATAAAGCCAAACTGCTCCCCTGACTCTGTGGTGATTTTAAATCAACCATCAATGCCCAGGCACAAGTAGAAACCCATCCCATTCCACATTACGAGGACCACCTCACAAAGCTTGTCAGGGGCGAATATTTTTCTAAAATTGACCTTGCCGGATGCATATTTCCAGATCCCACTAGATGAGAAATCTTAACCAATTATGGTCATTTACACACCTTTTGGCCTATACAAATGTTTGCAATTTGGAATCTCTTCTGTGCCGGATGTCTTACAAAGATATCTGGAACAGTTAACCATGGCTATCCCCAGTTGTACCACCTACCTTGATGATGTCATTGTTACTGGGGTTATATGCCAGAATCATCTGCATAACCTCCACACTCTCTTTAATATGTTGTGCAATACAGGGCTCAAGTGCTGCCTACATAAGTGACAGTTTTTCCAGGAACAGGTAGAATGTGATGGGATTCAGTCCACAGATCACGTTTCTGATGTAGATGCACCCTCAAAACCTACAGGCCTTTCTTGGGAAGGTGAATTATTATGCCAAATTCCTTCTGCAAGCAGCACACTTTATGCACCCATTCAACCACCAGTGGAAGAGCATTCAGTTCCAGTGGTCAGATGCCTGTGAGCATTCCTTCACACAGCTGAAGTGCCTGTTGCATTCGACACCATGCCTTATGCCCTTTCTTCCATTACATGGCATTGGAGAAGTGTTGGCACACTGTAATGATGATGGTACTAAACAACCAAGAGCCTATGCATCCAAGACACTGACACCTACTCAAAGGAGCTACTCTAAGATAGAGGAGGCATCAGCGATCATCTATGTGGTTAAGAAATTGAATGTGTTAACTTTTTGGGACCAAGTTTACCCCCATTACAGACCACAAACTGTTGGTAGTAATCTCCATATTTCCCAAAATCAACTTATTCACAACTCTGAGCCAGATCCCATCTATCTCATCAATTGTCAGTCGATGATGATGATCTCCTGCTTGATGCAGAGGGGGAGACCCACTGGGTGTTCATCCAACCTACCTTACGCCCCTAGGTTCTCAATCCTCTCCATAGTAAGAATTGGGGTATGTCCTGAATGAAATCCCTTGCCAGGAGGCATGTTTACTGGCCAGGGCTGAACAAAGACGTGGAGGCCATTGGCCGGCACTGTTTAATATGTGCTGAACACCATGCTGTGCTGCCTCAATATTTTGCCTCCTGGTCTGCTCCAAGTCGCTCACCTTGACTTGGCGGTCCCCTTTCTGGCATCTATGTGGCTTATTTTTGTCAATGCATATTCTATCTACCCCTATGTGGTCAGCATGGCATACTCCAACACGACCACACACTCAAAGACCTCACACAAGTTCTTGTCGTCGAAGGGCTACCCCGTAACATGGTGTCAGACAACAGGCCCCAATTTACAGCAATGGCCATCAAGCAGTTTTGCGATGCCAATGGCATCAAATACCTATGTCATCCTCTGTTCCACCCATCCTCCAATTGCGCTTCTAGCAGATGTTACAAACATTCAAACAACAAATGCTGAAGCCGTGCACACATCCACCACCACAGCAGCTCTCACAATGTTTCTAATCACCTACAGAACTACCACTATCCAGGATCGTAGCCCAGTAGAACTCCTCCATGGAAAACAGCCATGAACCCTTCTCCATCTCGTGACCTCACCCACAGCCCTCAGAACCCAGGACTCTGTACACTGGGCACTACATTCCAGGTTCTGCTGTGTGGGCCCATTGATATGGAATAAAACCCTCATGAGTGGTGCACTCATGGGTTATGCTTCATCTCAGTAAACACTCTAAGGGAGTGCCCACATACCAACCAACTTTGTTCATGTTCAATAGTGTCATCTCCACTGGTAGCTCACTCAGAGCACTCACCATTGTCAATCCCCAACCACAAGGGTACAATCTGCACTCCACGGCATTGTCAGCAGTTCCAGTGTATATGGCTGTGGAGTGGGTGAACTCACATTACCATCTATGTTCTCAAGAGAGCTCATCCTCGGAAACAAATCTACCACAGTGACTCCATAAGCACTCCAGGGCGGCATCCGCAATACCAGTGGACACTGGCATAGAGGTAGAGACCGAGCCTCCGCATCTACCCTCTCAGCAGTCGCCTCCCACACCAACATGGTCCAGTACCTTTCTTCAGGTCCCACATTCTTTCCCTGAGCTGGTGGGCTCTGCAGCAGGACATGAATTGTGCTATCAGTCCAACTCCCAAAGCATCAACTGAGCACTCCCATCCCTACGTGCCCATTTCAAGGGGGAGGGATCTGGTGTCCCAGCCCAATAACTTGGAGAGCCCGCCAGATCACATGGACTTTGACAGTGGCCATTTGGCAGTGCATGCAACTCATTTGTGCTGTCATTGTCGACACAGCCCTGCATGCAAAGACATGCCTACCATGCAGACCCAACTGTATCCGTAGCTGTGCTATATAGGTCACAGAGTTGTGGCAAACTACTGCCATGTCTTGAGTCCATTGTCTCCATTATCATTTGAGTGCACATCATTGTTTATACGATTCTTGCTTGGCTATGTTTTGGTTTCGATTTGGTTCTCCCTTTAAACTGGCAATTCTGCCTGGTTGCCATTGTTGCCTGTCCCCCCTTTTTCTATTGTTACATGTTTTCTGTTTGTGGCTACACTCTGCCGACACCCTCAGTCGGTTGGTCGTTCTCCAGTTGCTCCCGACACAGTCCGATTTCAGTCTTAATACTGCAGATGCTTTTCTGAGTTCAGTTTCAGTAGGAAAACTTAAATCTTCATGAACAATGGCAGATATGAACCAATGTCTTCCTCCTGAATACGAGTCCAATTTGGCAAATGGAGAACTGATTTCTTACATGCTTCAACATATTTATATACTGGGTATGAGAGAAGGTGTAAGCTTGTATGATGTTCCAAAATGATAATTCTTCACAGAATAGTTTTCTTAAAATGGAATGATTTCTTAGTGGCCGTCAAGTACACTTTGACAGAAGAAAGTGAACTGTGAGGGTTTGCATACCAGATATGAAATCAATGTCAATGACATGTTGCTGTGCTCTCCATTTTAAATAATATTTTGATACATGCTCTGTACTTTATACGCTGCTAGGTATGTGCTAAAATCAACCATATGCAAAGTCCACACAAGTGTTTTTACCTCTGAAAATGTTGCAATACTTTATGTAATTTGATGCAACCTGGCAACATTAAGGAGAAAAAAAAAAAAAAAAAAAAAAAAACACCATTTATTTGGTAAACCTGCCAAATTGCAGGCTTTTTTTTATCAAGTAAATTTCTTGAAATTGGATGGTAAGTTTCAAAGTAGCCTGAAGGCAGGCTCTCAGTCCTATTGGTACTTTTGATAGTCAAACATAATGGGTTTTAAAGTTTATTTTCATACCAGGAAAATGTCTACAGAATATACTTCAGCCATTTGCTATGGTTAGTAACTTAAATATCTGACAGTAATTAATTCTTCCGGGCTGAGAGGCCGTGGTCGAACAGTAGAAATTTCTTCCCCTGACGTTTCGTTGCCCACAGCCGGCAACGAAACGTCAGGGGAAGAAATTTCTACTGTTCGACCACGACCTCTCAGCCCGGAAGTTTTAATTACTGAAGACGCCGGCCGTGAAAGCCTACATGTTATGATTAAATATCCGAGTTCTATGGTGCAAAAATCTCTCTCTCTCTCTCTCTCTCTCTCTCTCTCTCTCTCTCTCTCTCTCTCTCTCTCACACACACACACACACACACACATACACACACACACACACACACACACACACACACACACACACACTAGTATATCTCAAGAACATAGGGTAAAAAATTGATGAATGAAAAGAATAGAAGTAGTTTTTTTACCGGAAAACCAATGTTTTTCGTGCTTTTCTCATGAATGACCTTTGAACAAAGTTTACAACGCACCGCAAAGAAGTGGCGACAAGCTGCGATAGGCACATACGGTACAAAAGACACACACATACAACACTTTCCGCTATCGACCATGGCCTTCTTCAGAAAATAGAACCCACACAATTACACAGGCACACCACACAGTCATACAACCATCACCTCTGGCTGCCGAACTTCGAATCACGCTCTGCGGCGAGTACATCGGGAATGGGAGGGGTGGGGAGAGGAGAGGGGATAGGAAGGTTATGTCATGGTGGTGGGGATAGGTTAGATGGGAATAACGAGATGCAGCTTAGGAATGGAATGGTGAGGCGGTGAGGGGAGAAAAATAAGATAAAATAAACAAAATAAAATAAAGTAAAATAAATATACAAAATGCATGCACACTGCAAGTACACAAGACCCCCCCTCCCACACACACACACACACACACACACACACACACACACACACACACACACATGCACGCGCTCACACACACACACATGCGCACATTCATGCACCACTCAAAATAGGTGAGATTTGGGATATAGAGGTAAGACCTGTAAGGTGTAGGGAAAAAAGGGAAGTTATTGTAAGTTGAGGCCTGGTTGATTTCGGGCTCGGAGAATGTATTGTAGGGATAACTCCTATCTGTGAAGTTCAGAAAAGCTGGTGGTGGATGGGAGGATCCAGATGGCCTGGGTTGTGAAGCAGCCATTGAAATCAAACAAGTGCTCCACTACATGCTGTGCCACGGGGTGGTCCACCTTGTTTTTGGCCACAGTTTATATTATTAATTCCAACCTGAACTTTTCATTATTATATTTTACCTTTGAACAAAGGCCACTTTTATGAGCTGTATTAAAAACCACCCTAGACCACACATACTGCTCAAAAATCAATTGACTTGCTCAATTTCACTGGATGCAAGAAATGTGTAATATCTTTATTTTGCCACTATACTGTAGGCATGCAAGGACTTCTGACATATACACAAATGTCACTAAGCCAAGGGCTACTTAAAGCACTTCTCCCCATATTTCTATGATCAATAGAACTCAAGTTGTGGGCCCTGAAGAATCGGAATGTTGCTTGCAGCCTTTGCGAACATATTAATATGATTGTAACTAAGTCTTAGGACAAATGTTGTTCCTTAGTGTATGCCCCCACAAACATACATATATGCAATTTCCTGTACCTCTGTTTCTTGCTTCCCCTCCAGAACTACTCAATCATCATTCTCCAAAACAATTGCTAGTCTTTTTTCTTCCCATCACTTCTTTTTTGCTCCCAGTTTTATTCCTTGTCCACACTAAACCCCTCACTTCAACACAACTCTGTGTACTCCCACAAACAGCACTACAGCTTCACAGCCCCAGTCCCACTATTTATCCCACAGTGTTGATGGGACATTTAACCCTAAGCTTGCTTCCTTTCTACCCACTATTTATCTCCCTCCCCTCCCCATGTTTCCTCTGTACACCTACCTCTCACCCCTAATTGTTAATGTGGCCAGGCACTGTAGCAGCGTGAATTCCAGCTACCAAGGTTAGAGACAGTGGTTACCTGTGAGTTGTGCTTGTGTGATCTCTGCATATGTGGGAAAGGAGAGAGAGAGAGAGAGAGAGAGAGAGAGAGAGAGAGAGAGAGAGAGAGAGAGAGAGAGAGAGAGAGACTATTTTAGCCAGAAGTTTTGGCTGATAGCTTAATTATTCAGCTGTCTTTTTGGCATGATTGTCTGCAAATAAATATACTTTTCATAATATTACCGTTCCTCCTACTTCAAATTCCTACTGTTGATCTGTACTTTATAGTTATTTGTAGTGTGTTAATATTACTCACTTCAATAGTATTCAGACTATACATGCAGACATATTGATTGCTGGAATGTGACATAAAATAAATGCAATGTTTCCATGCTCCTTGCTGGTTACTGAAGTCATGAAGCACTGTTTCAATTTCTCTTTTCCTGTTATTGTTAGTCTCTGGGGCAAAAAATTCATTCATCAATGCTTCAAGAGCTGCAAGTGATTGTGATTCACTAGCCTGAAACATCAAAGTAATAAATTAGCATCATTTATTAAACATATTTGAATGTATTTATAAATGCCTACCTTCAGCACTCACTGAAATAAAACACATTAAACTTTAACAAGCAATAAGAAAATAACTATCCCTGGAAAATTTTACCAGAAACATAAATTTTGACAGTGACCTTTCAAAAATAATCAAGTATTTATTATTTACATATAATATTAGTTGTGAGTAACAGTGCACAATTGTTAACAAATGGCATGCTAACATTCTGGTCAATACAACACTCAATATCAACCATGAGAGTTGTGTAACATGAGAAATAATTGACTGGAGGTATCAAGACTAAGGTCCACCTGAGATATTAGTAGTTCATACCAACAACAGGACCAGTGTCAATTATCACTCTTTTCCTCTGTGATAGTTTGTTGATACTTCAGCTTTGTTTATTCAGTTGAATGGTTATTTTAAATAGCTAATTGAGTACTGAACTAGATCTATGATCCAACTCAAGGCTCTTTTTTTTTTTTTTTAATAACAACACATTATTCTTAATGGGGTGAAATCAACAGATGTAATTTCAGGGTTGCCTCACACGGATGTTAGTATGTAAAACATTTAGTGTGTAATGTCAGAAGCTTTGTAAGGCTGTGTAACTGATGGTGCCGTTCACCCAGAAGCACTCCCTTAGTCACCCAGTACCATCCTGGCCTGGAATGCCTCAACAAATTCCTCAAACAGGGCTATGACTTTCTCAAGTCATGCCCTGAAATGAGAACATCACTCCAAACTGTTCTTCCCACACCACCCAGAGTAACCTTCCGCCGTCCTCCCAACCTCCGCAACATCCTTGTCCAACCTTACAACATCCCAAAACCACCCTCCCTACCTAATGGTTCCTACCCCTGCAACCGATCCCGCTGCAAAACCTGTCCAATGCATCCTCCCACTACCACATACTCCAGCCCCACCACAGGAAAAACCTACCCAATTCAAGGCAGGGCCACATGTGAGACAACACATGTCATATACCAGCTGACATGTGTCCACTGTTCAGCCTTTTATGTTGGTATGACTACCAACAAATTGGCTGAACGGATGAATGGGCATAGACGGACTGTTCGCCTGGGGGACACCCAATATCCTGTGGCAGAAGATGCCCTCCAGCATAACTCCAGGGACCTGGGCACGTGTTACACTATTACACTACATGTGCCATTTGGATAGTACCAACCAACACCAGTCCCTCAGAGTTACGGAGGTGGGAACTTGCCCTCCAACATATCCTCTCCTCCCGCCACCCCCCTGGCCTAAATCTACACTAACCCCTCCCCTTCCTCCATCCTCAGCTCACCTATTCATTATCTGTTCCTTACCTCTCTCTCTCTCTCTCTCTCTCTCTCTCTCTCTCTGTCATTCTCTCTATCTCTCTCCATATGTGTGTGTGTGTGTGTGTGTGTGTGTGTGTGTGTGTGTGTGTGTGTGTGTATGTATGTGTATGTGTGTCCATCCATATTTCCCTGTTTATGAAAAACGTTTTAGACACCCCCCCCCCCGCCCCTCCTACACCCCTCAGCATCATTAATTTCACTCTCTTCTCTTCTCTTTACTACTTGATCTTTCCTCTTTAGTTATATTTATCCTCTCTGGCTTGGCTCAGTACATACATGCAGTATCTCTGATGTCTACACTCCCGAAACACCATCTTCATGACCTAGGTCGTGAACCACCTTTCCCTTCTGTTCCCATCCTTTATTCTTCCCTTCTCTCCCACCTGACGAAGGAACTCTGTTCCGAAAGCTTGTCCCTTTGTTCCCTTTTTTCTGTTTTTTCATTTTGTGTTACTATCGGCGGTACAGCACAATGGTAAGTACTGGCCAGCCATTCTATCTCGTTTCAACAATATTTATTATCTCTGAGGAGAATTTTCATCATTAATCGAATCGTTTATAGGAATACTGCAATTTATAGTTTTACCAGCAAACATCATTGCGTTAAAAGGGAAAATTTACAGTTATCATTTTCAATTATAAAAAGGCAGACGACAGCACAACAGACAACTAGTGACAATTTGAAAAGTTGGCCAGTCTCTTTCCACACAACAATGCAGAATACGAATTTTATGAACACAGAGGATTGCCGAATAAAGTGGGGAAGCAAACTTTTGTAGACAGGCTCAATGTCCGTTTCAGAATAACAAGTAAGGAAAGAAATTATGAACCTGAAAAGGAATAAATCACCTCGCCATATTTACGGCAACTGTACAATACATGTTTGTTGCAGGGAAAAATACCAGATATATGCAAGAAAGCAAATTTGTTTATCTGATAAATGGGTGTGGATAAGGACCCTAGCTCAAATGCTACAGACCAAGTTGCCTTCTCGGTGCCGTAGGAGTAGTTCTGAAGAAGTTCCCATGCAATAGGAGACATGAAAAAAGACTTCTTGGAATGAACTCTCAACAATACAGTTTCACAGGAGGGCGTAATAATACTTATGGAAAATGTTCTGTATAAATATGTTATGGCCTAATGGTGAACATCATGAGGATATTTGAACACTTACAGTTGCCATCACTTTTTGACCTGCTGAGGGAAGCACTTTTTGAGCTTCGAAGGGACCAGTACAACCAACTAGCATTATCCAATTGGCATCTTGACAGTGAGTAAGCAGAGAAGGAGAGGGGAGAATAATACTGAGCATGGTGGGGATAGAACATTCCACACAACATGACGGAGCAAAAAGGCTCTGAAGATAGGAATGTCAGATAGGCTTGGAATGCAGTTAATGGAGGTGCAGAGGAGCAAGTGTGTATGTATGTGACTGATTATACCATTCAGTGTACAGTCTGAGGCATAGTTCGCCAAATAAAATTCCTCCATGATCCCCTATTCAATGCTAACATTGATGCCTCATCTGTTGATAAGCCTTTGAGTGATGTAAAACGATAAAAATTGAAGAAATAGTGAAATATTAAAATTAATACAAAGAATTTGGAAGGCATTCTACAGAAAATTCCATATCCTGTCAATTGACATGATTGGCAGTCAAAGTGTTAAAGAAATTTGTACTGTTCTTGCAACCCAGGAGGTCAAGCTACGGTCGTCATACCATGTAACACAACATTCCACCACTGAGCTGCACGGTGGTCATTGAAACATGCCAAAGTTTACCCAGCTCAAGGACCCTACGTACGCTAAGCCTGTTCCCAGAAAACGAATGCTAGGCCCCCTGAGTGGAAAGATTTGGTAAAGTAAAGGTGTCAAAACCAGATATCCAGACACATTGTGATGATAATGGTGTTGAAACAGAGTATTATGCACAAAATGGCGAAATATTAAATGTCATTTTCCAAAGCTGTTTCATACAGGAAGATTGCTATGTAGTTCCTCCTGGTAGATGCCATGACTCTTTAATCCCTTAAGATGGTTGATACCATTCCACATCATCACCTGATGAACAAAGTGCAAGCATATGGAATATAAACCAATTGGATTTGGGCATCCCTAGCTAACAGAAAGCAAAATGTCATTCTTAACAGAGAGAAGTCTTCAGACATTATATCAGCCATGGTCAACATTTCTGCCTCACAGGTGAAGTACGCTGTAGTTCACCACCCCAGGTGCGAGCGTGTGTTGCTGGTGTTGGAAACGGAACGAGAGAGAGAGAGAGAGAGAGAGAGAGAGAGAGAGAGAGAGAGAGAGAGAGAGAGAGAGAGAGAGAGAGACCGCACAGCACTATTCTGCGCCGGACTGTCCCGCGGTCAGATCCAACATACACAAAGTAACAGAGGAAGTGCAGCTCTGTAATGTGGTCAAAGAACGGTAAAACAAGCAAACCATTTACTGTTTAGGTAAAAATTAGTGTTTGTGAGGCAGAATCACTATGCATAGCTTTAGAAAATATCCAAAACATGAATCGAAGAAAAACAGTAATTTTGTGACCTAAATTTGATTAGTAGGCTATTGCACATGCACACTCATATATACAGTAGGCTTCTTCTGAAAGATATATTTTTCTTAAATGAACTAGTATCATAAATATACTATTTTAAAAACAATTTTAAGAAAGGGCTGTAGAGTTTCATTTTTACGAGTAAATATTTTTTGTTAAAACACAAATAAAAAACTAACAAAAAGATTGGTTTTAGGTAAATTTTCCCCCAAAAAGATGCTAGCGCACTTCGGGCACGAGCCATTTCGGTGGGTGCACTACTTCCATCATCACTGCAACTTTTTGTTTCCTGGCTGCCATTTTGCCCCATATAAGACTGCGCACAGTGCACGGGGTAGGTGTGCGGTGAGGGTGCCTCCAAGGGGAGTGTTATAGGATAATTTCTTTTCACAGTATATATAAATGTCTTCTTAGGTAACTTCGGAAGTTCAATGAAGCTTTTTGCAGATAATGCTGTAGTTTATTGAGAACTCCCAACACTGGAAATGAGTAGCAAATGCAGGATGATCTGCAGTGTATCGACACATGGTGCAGGGAATGGCAATTGAGTCTCAACATGAACAAGTGTAAAGTGCTGCATTGACACATAAAGGAAGATACTCTATTATATAACTATGCAAGTGCAGGTCAAACACTTGAATGAGTTACTTCCATAAAATATCTGGGAACAGATATTGGGACAATTTGATACGACCACATAAAATTAAGGGTAAGGCAGATGCCAGACTGGGATTCTTTGGAAGAATACTCAGGAAGTGTAGTCTATCAACAAAGGAAGTAGGCTGAAAAACTCTTGTTCAGCCAGCACTTGAGTATTGCTCATAAGTGTGGAATGCTTACCAGGTAGGGTTAATAGAAGACACAGAGAAGATGTAGAGCAGCATGCTTCATTATGGGCTCATTTAGTAAGCGCAAAAGCTTCACAGAAATGATTAGGAAATTCCAGTGGCAGATGCTGGAAGACTGACTTTCTGTATCGTGGTACGGGTTTCAGTTAAAGTTCAGAGAGTAAACTTTTCATTATGAGTCAACCAAAATATTGCTTCCTCCTGAGTATATCTTGTGAAGTGACCAAAAGGATAAGATCAGAGAGGTTAGGGTCCACATATATGTATACATGAAATCATTTTTCCCACAAACCATATGCGACTGGAATAGGAGAAAGTGATAATTGTTCACAAAGTACACTCCAGCTTGTGGAGTATGGATGTAGATGTAGAAGCATTGGTTGCACTTCCTGCTTTGGGCAGATTCTCTGCAGATGTCTCTTCAGTCCCTTTATAATGGTTCCTGGGTAAACTGAAGTCTGGGATCTGACCTTGTCGGCTTTGATCAAGATGTCGGCTTCTTGTGAGGTGTGGCATCATCACGGTACTTGTGAGGTGTGTGTGTGTTTGTAGGTGGTGTGAGTAATTAGGTGTTGGTGCTCTCTCGAAGTGGAATTTGAATGGTTTGTGGTCGTATGCAGTCATACTGTTTGTTTGATGTTTTGTAGTTCTAGTGTCTGGTTGGTTGTGTCGGTGAGGTTGCTACTTTTTGGTATGCATATTAGTTTTGGTGTTTTTCTAGTTTCTTTGAAGATGCAGTCAAGACAAGTGTTGGAGATCTATTCGAAGGGGCACCTGGTTTAAGAAATCAAGGTTTACATTACCTTTTTTTTATTGTCATTGGACAAGTGTAGAATTTTGTTTGCATGTGACCGTTGTGAGTGTACATTTATTGACTAGTTTTCATTTTTTCTGTGAAGTGTATTCAGAGTTTATTTTGTATAGGGGTAGTTTGAGGGAATTTGGAGGTGGTTGTGGAAATTGATGAATCATGTTTTGGGAAAAGGAAGTGTGGGAGGGGTGGGCCGCATGTTGGGTCGTGGTTGTGGTGCTGTTTTGAGGGGCGGATTCTTTTTTTATTTTTTATATTTTATTTATTTATTTTTGTAGTTTTAGGGTGCACAACTTCTCAGGTCATTAGCGCCCAAATCGGAGCAGAGATTCGCTAGATCTCGAAAAAATTTATAACTGCCAGATAGGAGAGTAACAAGAGAAAGCTAAAAATGAAGGATAAAAAAAAAGCAAAAACAAATAGAACGGTTAAATATCCTTTGATAAATTGGCCATGTTCACAAAACGCAAAACTCGAGCAGCCTTTTCTCTCTCTCTCTCTCTCTCTCTCTCTCTCTTTTTTTTTTTTTTTTTTTGTGGTTTTAGGGCCCACAACTTCTATGGTCATTAGCGCCCAGCCAAGAACATAGATTCGCTATGATCTAAAAAAAAAAAAAAAAAAAATGGTGACAGTCAGAACATCAACAAGAGGCTAAAAACGAAAGATAAAAGACAATTAAAAGGGTTAAATATCCTTGGATAAGTTGGCCAAGTTGATAAAACACAAAACTCTAGCAGCTGCTCGTGTGTCATCAGCTAAAATTTCCTCCAGAGTAAACGGAAAGTGAAGGGCTACACGGAGATAATTAAATTTAACACAAGTCAGTAAAACATGCCGCACTGTCAGCAGTTCACCGCAGGAGCACAGCGGTGCAGGGTCGGCGGATAGCAAGTGACGGTGGCTGAAACGGCAGTGACCGATCCGCAACCGGGCCAGGATGACCTCCTCTCGCCGAGAGGGGCGTGAGGAGGTCCTCCAAGCGGTCGGGATCGGTTTTACAGTTCGCAATTTATTGTTGTACATTGAAAACCACGCACTGTGCCATTGCGACACGATACTCCGGCGAAGAGCCCGTTGAACATCGTCCGATGGGACGCAAAAGGTAGCCATGCGAGGCAAAACAGCTGCGGCCTTGGCCGCTATGTCGGTGGTCTCAGTCCCGGGCACACCCATGTGGCCAGGGACCCACAGGAAAGAAACGTGACAGCTGTCATCTGCTAGCAACTGGAGGGAGCGTTGGATCCGATACACGAGAGGATGGTTCGAGAAAGGGTCCTTAAGACTCTGCAGGGCACCAAGGGAGTCCGAACATACGGCATAGAAGGGTTGGCGGTGGCGGCAGGTATACAAAACGGCCTGGTGGAGGGCAAAAAGCTCAGCCGTGAAGTTCGAGCACCGGTCAGGGAGCTTGTATTGGAAACGGTTGTCCCCGACGACGAAGGCAGATCCGACACCAGCAGTGCTCTTGGAACCATCAGTGTAAATAAATATGGCGTTATCAAACCGCGAACGGCGTTCGACAAGCCTCGAGCGGCATACCAAATCTGGAGTGTTCTCCTTGGGGAGCAAACTAAGTTCAAGGTGAGTGTGAACCTGGGCCTGATGCCACGGTGGCAATGGGCTTTCGCTCAACCGAAAGGTGGAAGGAAAAGTAAAATTGAGCCGCTGTAGTAGGCGGCGAAACCGAACTCCAGGTGGAAGTAAGGCAATCGCAGACAACTAATATTAGCGATCGAGTGAGTCGTCAAAAAATAATCGGTAAGATGGATGGTTGGGCATCGACCGCAAGCGGCATGCGTACCGACACAAGAGTATGTCACGCCGAGTGGTCAAGGGTAATACAGCAGCCTCGGCATACAGACTTTCAACAGGACTGGTATAAAATGCACCGGTTGCCAGACGTAATCCCCGATGGTGAAGAGTTGAGACGGCGGAGAATTGACGGCCGTGCAGAAGAGTATACAAAGCTTCCATAGTCGAGCTTTGACTGAACAATGGCCTGGTAAAGGTGAAGCAGGACGGTACGATCCGCTCCCCATGACGTGCCACTGAGGACATGAAGGACATTAAGGGATCGGGCACAACGGGCAGCGAAGTAGGACACGTGTGTGGACCAGCAAAGTTTCCGATCCAACATTAGCCCCAAGAATTTCGTAGTCTCCACGAAAGGGAGAACAACAGGGCTGAGATGTAGAGAAGGTGGAAGAAATTCCTTGTATCTCCAGAAGTTTATACACACCGTTTTCTCAGTGGAGAACCGGAACCCGTTCGCAATGCTCTAGGAATGTAGGCGGTCAAGACAGTGTTGAAGACAACGCTCCAAGAGATACATCTGCTGGGCACTGCAATAAATTGCAAAATCGTCTACAAAATGGGATCCAGAAACGTTGGCTGAAAGGCAATCCACGACCGGGTTAATTGCAATGGCAAAGAGAGCCATGTTCAAGACGGAGCCCTGTGGCATCCCATTCTCCTGGCGAAAGGTATCTGACAAAACAGAGCCCACCCGTACCTGGAACTTGCGATCCACCAAACACGCTTGAATAAAGAGAGGGAGGCAGCCACGAAGGGCCCATGTGTGCAAAGTGGGAAGAATGTCCGCCGTCCAACAGGTATTGCAAGCCTTCTCCAAGTTGAATAACACTGCTACCGTTTGACGCTTCCTAAGAAAGTTATTCATAATGAAGGTCGACAAGGTAACAATGTGATCAGCAGCAGAGCAAGAGAAAGGTTCTTCAGCATCTCAATATGGATGGAATCGGGCACAGGAGCAGAAGATCGGGACTAGGCGAGAGCACGGTCTAGCTCCTGCATGGTGAAGGAGACATTATAACTTTCACGATTAAAAGAGCGGAAAGAAGGCGGCCGCACCTCCTCTGCCTGTTTGTGAGGGAGGAAGGCAGGGTGGTAATGGGCAGAGCTCGAAACCTCCGCAAAGGAGCGGCCCAAAGCGCTGGAAACATCAGCGCGGTCTACAAGGACTGCGTTTCGACGGTCAGGCCAGAAATTGGGGAGTGGACCTCGATGCTGGATAAACGGTGTAGGCCACCGCAAACAGCCAAGGAGGGAGTAAATTGGTTAAAAGAACTGGTAAAAAAAGTCCAGCAAGCTTTTTTGCTGTCTTTTATAACAAGACGACATTGCTCGCAGTCGTTTATCATTGATACAATTCTCCAACGTCGGGTGGGGGTGGAAGGTACGTAAAGCACATCGCCGGGCCATGAGAGCATCGCGGCAGGCTGCAGTCCACTCAGGGACCGGGATGCGGCATGGAGAAGAGGATGTACGAGGTATGGAATGTGCGGCAGTGGTGAGAGTAACATCTGTGAGGTATTCGACCTGACTGTCGCACCTGGGAACATTCTGATCATGAAAAACAGCAATGGAAGAATAATGCCCCCAGTCGGCTTTGGAGGTGTTCCAACTGGTGAAACGAGGAGATGGGGTATGATGCAGAAGGTGGATTACACAAGGGAAATGGTCACTCGAGTATGTGTCAGAAAGTGCATACCACTCAAACCGACGTGCAAGCTGAGGAGTGCATATTGCAAGGTCTAAGTGGGAATAAGTATGTGTTGTGTCAGAAAGGAAGGTCCGTGCACTGGTGTTGAGGCAGACAAGATTAAGGTGGTTGAAGAGGTTTGCTAGAAGGGAGCATCTCGGACAAGGTGCTGGACAGCCCCATAGGGGGTGGCGGGCATTGAAGTCGCCTACCAACACAAAAGGTGAAGGGAGCTAGTCAATGAGGTGCAGCACATCTGCCCTAGTAAGGGCAGATGATGATGGCGAATAGATATTACAGAGGGAAAAGGTGGATAGAGTGATGTGGATGGCAACTGCCTCTAGGTGAGTATGCAATGAAATGGGATGGTAATAGATGTCATCCCGAATGAGCATCATAACCCCTCCATGGGCTGGAGTACCTTCCACAGGGGGCAGGTCGAAACACACAGAGGTGTAGTGGGGGAAGTCTGCATGATCCATAATCACATGGATGTAACTTAGTTTCTTGGAGACAAAATAGAAGCAGGAAGTGCAATCAAAGGAGTAGTTTTAATTCCTCCCGATTGGAACACATGCCGTGAATATTCCATTGAAGGAGCGCCATGATAAAAATGAGACAAGAAAAGATAAAAAGGAAAAAGCAAGCAGGGTCACCTCGACGGCCGCTAAGGACCGGACTTCGAGGGAGCACTGCTATCGCTATCTAAGAGGCAGATAATCGTGTTCCATGGGTTCAACTGACAGATCTGCCACTTTCCTGAGTTGATCAGGAGGGCCATCTACCACCGCCGGTAAGGGGCCAGGTGCCGGGCTGACAGAGCGTCCCAGTGAAACAGAAGACAGCCGAGGCCAGCAACTGTGGGATGGCGTGACCGAAGAGTCATTCCACAATGGGGAAGGGAGGGGGGGGGGCTGTTCTTTTTGTGAGCCTTCTTAGAGGCATGATGAGTAGAAGAAGCGATTGGTGGTTGAGAAGACTGAGTTTTGATGAATCATCACGAAAGGGTTCTTTTTTAGAACTGTGGGCAGCGGATTTAGGTGCCCAGGATGTATGGGAACTAGTCGACGAATGCACTGTAGAATGGGCATAAGGGATTGGAGAGGTGGAAGGAGCAATTTTCGAGCTAGCCGATCTGGCAACAGTGTCACAAAAGGTGAAATCACAAGTCTGAATGCCTACCTCCTTAGTTGGTCGAGGGGAGGTGAGGACCTGGCTGTAAGTACCTGATGGGAGTACAGCGGGCTTCCTATTCACTAATAACTTCCGAGCAGCATAGGTTGAAACCTTTTCCTTGACGCAAATCTCCTCGATGACCGCTTCTTTATAGATGGGGCAGTCCGGTGAAGAAACAGCATAGTCACCCATGCAATTAATGCAGCGAGGGGATGGACATTCACCCTCATGGGCGTGCCTGCCGCAGGTGGCACATTTGGCTGCATTAGGAAAAGATTTACTGGTATGATTAAACCTCTGGCAATGGTAGCAGCGTGTAGGATTGTGTTTATACAGGTGAACGGAAATGACTTCGTAGCCCGCTTTCACCTTGGATGGTAGGTCAACCAGGCTATCGAAAGTCAAGAAGACAGTACGAGTCGTCATGAGATCATTGTTAACCTTTATCATTACGCGATGAACAGCCGTGCCTCTCTGATCGGACATATAGTTGAGTATATCCTCGTCCGATAAAACATCCAGGGATCTTGTGAAGACTAACCCCTACATAGAATTGAGGGTGCAGTGAGCCCCCACTTTCACAGGAAAGGTATGCACAAGTGTAGCCCGAAGTAATTTCTGTGCCTGAAAGGCATTCTCAATTTCAATCAACAAGGTCCCATTGCGCTGTCTGAAGCAGGTCTTCAAGGGACCTGCGATTGCATCGACACCCTTCTGAATAAGAAAAGGATTCACAGAAGAAAAATCCTGATCATCAGTACGAGATACTACAAGGAACTTGGGAAAGTTAGGCAAGACTTTCTGTGGCAGAGAATCATGTTTCCACTTTGGGTCAAAGATATAATAGATTTGGAAGGTTTCATAGCGAAAGTGTCCCACATGATTACCGGCAGCTTCGATGGTGTGCTCCTTCCTTGTGGGGACCTTCACTGAGACTGTTCGCACCTCAGTCATACCTCCTGAGAATGGACGGAGGGACCAATCGTCATGTTTGGAAGGTACCAGCTCGGGTAATCATCTCTCCCTGGGCCCGGCCTGTACCGGGGGGTACGTACGTGCCCTAGATGTCTACCTGGGGTGGGGAGTTACGACTTACCCCATCACCGGCTACGCAGAGAATGGGTTGACCATCAGACATGCACAGGGAGGAAAGAAGAGAGGAAGGAGAGAAAGGGCGAAGGAGGGAGAATCTCAAACGCTGAGGCAGAGATTAAAGGGTGAATCGAGGACAAGGAGAAAGGACCAAGAGGGGAAGGCGAAAGAACAGAAAAGGAAGAGGACCAAGAAAAGGAGAAGTCTTAGAGGAAGAGAAAAAGAAAGCTTGGACTGACTGAAAACGCCCATCTCCAGGCGAAGGCACAAACCGGGGGGAATGAGGGAAGCGGTCTGGGACAGAAGAAAGGCCGCTTCGGCTCAGGGTCGTGTGCGCGCCTCGCACGTACGGGTGTGGAGGGGGGGGGGGGGGTGGATTCTGAGGTCGTGTTGCGGATGTCAAAGAGTTTACTGAGGAGTTTGTTGACTTGAGGTATACTATTATGTTGGATCTTTTTTCTCCTTATAGGGGGTTGGGAAAGAGGGGCTATGATCATTTAGTCACTAATCACAGTATTAAGTTCAAGAATTATTCCACTGGGGCTTGTACTAACACTACAGAGAGGGTTAAATCTGTTATATGGAGACGGAGGTGGCACTCTTCTGACTGGCAGGCACATCTGCATGAGTAGGCCTACTGTTGCTAAAAGAGCATCCCTGAGGTTTATTGTGTTTTTCAGTATTTTTATTTAGGGCTGTCAGCTTACAGGGGGGGGGGGGAGTTAAGTTTGTTTATAGGTGGTTTGTTGGGGATTTTTTATTCCTTTCTTTTCCTTCGGGAGGGGGGGGGGATGTTTGGAGTGTGGGTTTGGAGGGGGGACAGGGGAGGGCGAGGATAGTAGGTTTGGGGAGGTATGTGGCAGTGGTTAATTTTTCATTTGAGGGTTTTGCTGTGAGAGGGGTGGTTTTGCTGGGAATTCCTCCTCCTTTTTGTGTGTGTATTGTGGAGTGTAAGTGGTTTTAATGTTTTGTTTTAGTATTTTTGTGTGTTTGTGTGGGGGCGGGGGGAGGGGACAACTTTGTAGGGAGCATCTGACTCTTTTAATTTTACTGTGTAATTTTTAAATTTTAGTATTAATTTGTTTGTAGTGCTGTTATTTAAGAGAAGTGTTTTGGCAAAAATGTGGGGAGAAACAATTATTGTTGTGCCAGACTGATCTTTGGCATAGCTCGAGATCTAGGTTAGTTTAAGTTGGGAGACAACAGTCTGGTTCTGAGTTGGCAAAGCCAACAAATGTGAATGGTGACCTGGGGCTATACTATAGGCTTATCTGTTGGATAGCCCCAGGTCTAGGAGCGGGGGTGGGTGTTTCCGTACCCTCTACCTTATTTGACATGTATTACAGGTCAACTGAAGTGTCTGATACCATTTTTGTCAGTTTTTTCATCTCTCTGAGGGTTGTCGACTATCCTCTGATTCAACTCAGGTGTAGATCAATGGAAATGTGCAATAAGATTTTTGTTTTTTGTCATCTTTTGGGGTTTGTTTGGTATTCTTTGCTTAATTTGATTTGAAGGGCGAAATAAACTGTTAGCATCACACTAATAAAGCACATAATATGGCACACATGACAAAACTTTAAAGAGAAGCAATGACACCACACAAATATGAAATCAAGTCACACACCATACAGACATTATACAACAAATACGACCACCAACCACTAACCTCTACCACAAGACCATGGGCCGTATGAATAAAATGGAGTATCTACTTTATACTCTGGATTCCAGAGAATATACTCAGATTCGCATGAATAAAGTGAGTCGGAGAATATACTTCAGCCGAGTATGTTCTCAGCGTGAGTAACGGGGTGGGAGAAGTTACTCACAAGAGAGAACATTCTCCAATTCCATATGAATAAAACTGCAGAAGTTTCTCAAGACGGGAGAACATTCTCAGATTTCTGGAGTGAGCTCTATGGCATACTCCGTGCTGAGTAACTTCTATTAAGGTTACGTTTTACTGACGTTTATAATAAAAATTACAACAATTTTGTTACTTAGAAGGCAAAAGCAAGTTCCTTTATATGTAGCCTTTAAGAAATACGAGGCAATCTATAAAGTTAATACAAATAAAAACATTTTGTTGACGAGTATCTTCCTTCGGAAAAATCGTGTTACACTTCCAGCATTTTATACAGTGACGAGAGTGATGTAAGAGGTGTTTTCATTACCGACATAAAAATGAAACACAAATGGATTCAGCTGCGTGTTTACTCATTTGTTTGGCGTGTATATTTACAGTTGTAAACAGTCACATAGCAAAATAATATTGTTTTAAAATAGGATCTATTAGTAAGATCTTATGCTGTTAGTTCCAAATAAAGTGTATCCCAGGATTTCACAGTTTCTATCACAAAATAAATGTTGCTGCAATACCAGGTAGGCCTACTGAAGTAGCTACTGTTTCTATCCAAACCGGTTGGCTATTTATGATGCGTTTTCTGACTTCGTAATCTTAACTTCTGTCATGTTAGAAGTAAGTAATCACGACAGGAAAATTAATAACTGATTAATTACATACCTAGCAGCGTGTTTCTTGTTCAAAATCGCATGGCCTAACGCTTATGAGCAAACCATTGGGTGTCATATTTAACAAGGCGTATCTCATGTTAGAACACTCCTACAGCATTCCACGTTGTGACAGATGAATATGTGATGCATTCTTATTATATCGTTCGCAAATTGTGCTAACCCTATTTCATTAACAAACGAGTTTCTCGCGTGACGAAAATTTTGTATCGCCAGCAGAAACATTTTCGTAAAAAGTGCATATTTAGTCTTTATAATATGCTCCTTCACAACAAACTAATATCTAAACACAGTCCAGTTCTTTCTCAACATGTCGATGCCTACTCCATATTTGTACACTTAATAATTTGCCTGATTGGGCTAGTTTAAAGAAATACACGATTGGACAGCTGATCTGTGGCGGACATGACACGCGGAGAACTTACTCAAGTAGGAGGGGAGGTAGTGAGAATGTACTACCTGCTCAGAGCATATGCTTTGAAGTTTTTATTCATACGAATTTGAGAACTTACTCAGAGAACGTTCTTTTGCTCTGAGCATCTTCTCTGAAGCATATGCTCAGTTTTATTCATACGGCCCCATATCATCACAAGCCTACATACAACAGTTGTGGTGTAAACAAACACAACACACACAACGATGACATAACACACCAAGCCAACGTCATGGGTCAAAGCCAACAGGTGGTATCCTGATCTTCAATTGACTTATTTTCAGGTGGAGGCGATACTTTTTGGAGTGTAGTTATCGTAGGTCTACAGTGTAGTTAATCTTTACGTTGTTCCGAGTTACTAGATCATTCTATAAAATTGAAAAATCATATAATTTGGTACAGTTTTGTAATTTACCTACAAACATATACCTAATTTTAATGGAGTCTGTCCATTTAGGACTAGTAAAAGATGCAGATATAATAAGTATTGTTCATGTTTACTTCTCGTTTACTTATGAAGTAATTACGAAGTCACTTAGTGTAGCCTTACAGCATGGGACTCAAGTTCAGGAGTATAATCCTCACATCTTTACATGGATGTGCATTAGTTTTCTTAGCTTGCAATGGTAACTGCTAGTACAGCCTCCTTAAGAATGCCATTAGCAGCTTCTCACTTCCTGCCCCACCACATACAGTATAGGGTATACACATGTAAATGTATTAGAGGTGTATTTGATATGTTTTATATCATTATGTTTAATGGCTGCATGAAAAGGATTTCAGTCACTGATACGCATGCAGATACACCTCCAGTTGTCAACTTATTACTTTACTGACAAAATCTGAAGTGCCCAAATTATAAAGCTATGGTGAAGAACTCTCTGACTGTGGGTGGTATTACATCGTTAATTATTGAAAGATAAATACCTCTGCTTAGCACATGAAAGCTATCTCTACGTCCCATCAACTACCGTTATCTAAAATTCTCCTCAATCCACAATGAGTTTTCCTATTTCTTTTGAAAAATGTCAAGGTAAACCACACATGTGGTATAAAATTTTAACTGTTAGATTTTTTTTTTCTTTTCCAGGAAAAAAGGGGACAACTTAAGGTCGTCTTCGAAAGTGTGAAGTTGAAAATCGATATGTAAAAAGAAAAAGGCTTTCAACTCTATTCCGAAATGTAAACAGAAGTTTAGTCCCAAGTGAAGGATTCAGAAAACTTTTCAGGAGATGTTTGGTACAGGCGGCAAATTAGGAAGACCATTACACTAAATACAACAGAGATTGCACACGAGATAACATAAAACATTTCAAGACTGCGCCTGAGTTACGACAAAAAGTAGTAACTTCCACGACATATGATATATACACTGCGAAAACAAGAAGCGTCCTTTGGCTGAGTTTTAGGGTAGGTACCGTGCCATCGGCTTTGTATCGGTTTCAGTGACACGGCAAGTAAAGACACTTATCAAAAACATGAAGACTAAAAGAAACTTACCATCACGTAAATAGAGACTTCGTGTTACAGCTTTTATTATTTTACACATCAAAATTTTGAAGGCACTTATGTGCATACTTTCCTTGTCTGTGCTTATTTATTGTTATTAAATATACAATAGTTGTTAATATATATTAACGAGCTTTGCATTCATTAGTACATCATTACTGAACTACAGCAAGCTACCTTTAGGTAAATTAACACAATATTATGATATCTGACAACTTCACACAATTATCGTTCCCTCCCAGCCCCAACAAATAGCACATCTTTGAAGCTTGTTGTATACTTATTGTCTCTGATTGTGGTGTTGAACTGTTGGTTTTGTTTACAAGTTAAAGTAAAAAACAGTCGAATAATGCAGTACTATAGTTCAAAAGATTTATCCCACTTTGTGTCCGACAGATTGTAGATAAATTATAAAATAGTTGTAATATAACTGCAATAAATTTTAACCCCCTGAAGCTTTAATATTTATAACACATATATTCTGCAGTCTTATGCTATTATTTTGCCACTGTAACAAAATAACATTAAAGCGGAATACATTCGATGGAGGAGCGACGTATTTCTTTTTTCAGCGTTTGATTTTGTTTTGACGAGACGAGGCTCAAGAGGTCTGAATTGAGAAGTTTCTGCCACAGTTCATCTTTGCTTCAAGTTGTCAAAGGTTTGAAAGCTATGGAGAGAAAGAAACTGAGTGCAATACAAATGAATGACGTGTTTAGCTAGTGGTTTAGACTTGAAACAAAAACACTTTCGCAGCATCGTTAAGTGTCAGGTGTGAATTAGTTTCTTTTCGTTTCGCAATGACTAGCACCTGACTAGCAACATGTCTGTCAGTAGAAGGTGATGACACGACTTGAAGAACACGTATTTTAGTGTTTTTATTAAGAAAAAACAAATGTCACCGTATTGAACACAGTTTACAGGAGAAAACTGTTATCTAGACGCTATGGCAGAGAGGTAAGGAAATCCTAATCGAGCAACATTTGTTTAGTAGTTTCTCCATATGAGCTTAACTTTCGCGATGAAGAGGTAAACGATACGTTTCTTTTACACAATGTAGCCCATTGCTACGATTTGTTTTACCCTGTGAAGTGATCCTTGCAGAGTGTGGGGTTGTTTGCGTCAAGATTGCCAAGCAAAATTCTACATATAATCGAGTGTTATTCAAGTTCCACTATTTTGAGACTCTAACACATGTGAAAACCAATAAATACTGTTGCGTTATGTAAAAACTGGCATTCTTTTATAAACATCTTCATTTGAAGATGTCATAGTAGTAATGTCAAAATTCATATTGCAATATAGTCATTGCCAGACGATAGGTCGTTTCTGGGATACTTAAAAGAGGCTTACTTGATCCCTACATAATCTTCTGTTTCATATTTGCCTGGGATAATAAATATTGTTCACGCCATTGGGGATTGTTGTGAATGGAGCCATAATAACTACCATCTCTCCATGAAACACTTGCTATTCTTCTTCATGTGATGGCATTAGCAGTTGGCAGAAAACTATGGCCTATTGGTACACACTTCTGTTTCTCAGAAACAGTTCCTAGTCTGTTATGACCCTACACAGTTATACAATACCTTTGCCTGAAGATAAAATACTCACATTTTGTGAAAATCAAGATCGACTTCCAACAACCAGGCCCTACGACAACAGGATAGGTCTCTTCAATTTGGTGCACTTACTATCTCACTCACAGCTTACAAAAATTTAGAAGTAGGTACTATATTTATATTGTATGTACCAAATGCTCTTTCTGAGCATTGTGTTGGGAATTAAGGGTCAGAGCTTCGTGAAATGGTTTGAGATGAAATTGTATCAAATGTTTGTTAAGCTTAAGGAACTTAAGAAATGGTATGTAATGTAAATAATGGAAAAAGTAACACCCCACTGTAAAGAGGCACACACAGCTGGCTAAAGTCTCGATCAGTGGCATGGGTAGCATCGCGGTGTGTGTGTATGTATCAGTGTTAGGTTGGCAATGTAGTACAGTTAAAGTAGCCTATGTCATGTATGATACCTCAATTACCGACTGTACAAGAGTACATTGACAAATATTATTTTTTTTACAAATATGTCATGATTTTAAGGGTTGTGGTTAGGCATGAACCTAAGAGTACAGCTTCAATTGTGAGTGAATGTTATGATTTATATGAATATGTCATGATATTAAAGGAAGTGGTTAGGCAGGAACCGAAGAGTACAGATAAAATTATTGCAAGTGTTTTACTAAATATGAACATTGAAAAAAATATTGTAATTCGTATTATTTGAGACACACACACACACACAAGTATTTCGATTAACAACAAAGTGGTACATCTGAACAGAAAGACAGTGCATGTGGAGAAAAGTAGTTTTGAAGTGTGCGATCTTCTACATTCGAAGGCTGTGATTCATTTCGGAAATAAAATCATTCAAACGTGATGTTAAAATGTTCATTTTTCACATCTTGTAAACATTGTCTGCCGCCATTCACCCCAGCATCAACAGCGACTGTTGCCAACACTGCCGCTTCACGTCACGTAAATACATTAGACCATGCTGCTGATTGAGACTTTTACCCACAAACCTGCTGATTTGCACATTCACGCAGCTTACATTTGATATGACTATCTAGAAGAGCAATTAAACGGTATGGACAGTGTCTTGAAAAGAAAGTATAAGATGAACATTAACAAGAATAAAACAACAGTAATAGAATGTAGGGTCAGAAAATCGGGCAATGCTGAAGGAATTAATTAGGTAATGAGAGCGCGTCATCAGAGGCACTGGCAATCGTGGGGGTTTCCCACAGGAAAAGGAAATGTAAAGAGTCTCGCGAAGTTAATGACATACTAGACAATAGTGTGCCTGAACAGATGACTTTACCATCGACACCTAAGTTCCTTGTGGTTACCCATACTGAGGAAGGACAATCCTTCTCATCAATAAACCCTTTTATAATTCAGGAAGGGGTTGATGCCATTGCTGGCCCAGTTAAATCCTGCACCCGTCTGCGTAATGGGACACTACTATTGGAAACAGAAAGTGGCTCCCAGGCGCAACGGTTGCTCAAGGCTAATTTGCTCCATAGTTACCCGGTTCGTGTTGAGCTTCATCCAACCCTCAATTATTCCAGGTGGGTACTCTACTCAGCCTGTTTGGATGGTCTGACTGAGGATGTATTAAGACTATCTGGCAGCGCAAGGCATCATTGCAGTGCACCGAGTGATGAAAAAGGAAAATAATGTTTCAGTCCCCACTCGTACAGTGTTCTTGACCTTCGACCGAGTGGCTCTCCTGCGGAAGCCAAGGCAGGATATGAGGTAGTCACAGTACGACCGTATATCCCTAACCCTACTTAGTGTTACCAGTGCCATCGCTTTAATCATACAAGTCAGTTGTGCAAGTACCCGGTAACGTGTCACCTGTGGTAAAGATGCACATGAAGGAAATTGTCCACAATTGTCCATCAAACAGTCTACATGGACAATGTTGTCAAGTTCGACGAAAAGTGTGAATACCTCTTCCAAATCTTCAGCTGTGAAACCACAGATCGAGACACGTAAGTCTAAGAAGGAGTAGTCATGCGAGAGTTTCCTCCGCACCCCTTCCAAAACATCTGAGTCTACAAAGGAACTTCCAGAGCTCCAAGAAGTCAAGTAAGGGGAAAACTCCCCCCCCCCCCCCCCCTTTCTACCTCACAATGTGATGATGGCATCCCCCTGGTAGCCTATAGTCTCTCCAGGTGCATCAGCCAAAGATGGGGCTGTCTCAGACACTACCAGTTGTGAACATTTGCATTGTGGCCCGCCGCCAACGTCGGGCTGACATTCACCTCTATATCATTTTATCCTACTATGGATATTCTTCAATGGAACATTCGTAGTATGCGGTCGAATTAGACAGAACTGCAGCTTCTAACGCGAACATATCACCCAATTATCTTCTGTCTGCAGGAGACAAAATAGCTGCCTGGTACTCAAATTACTTTCCTACACTACACTGCCGTTCATTTTGACCTTCCTCCAGTGGCAGGAACTCCAGCCCATGGGGGCGTAATGTTGCTCATTCGGGATGACATACACAGTACACCCATCACTTTGTGTACTCCACTACAAGCTGTTGCTGTCCGGATAAACCTTCCTGGATTTATCTTCACACTGTGCAATATTTACGCTCCTTCCTCCTTTCCCGTCACTATTGTTGGTGGGCGATTTCAATGCCCATTACCCCCTTTGGGGCTCCCCTCGATCATGTCCACGGGGCTCCCTCCTGGCAGATATACTGAACCACCTTCAGCTCATCTGCCTTAACACTGGTGAACCAACTTATCTTTCAGACTCCACAAACACTTTCACCCACATAGATCTATCTATCTGCACTGCTCAGCTGGCAGGGCGTCTGTTCTCTCAGACACACATTCAAGCGATCATTTTCCATGTGTAATTCACCTAATGGTGCCTGACACCCAAACCAAAGAGGATTGGGAGCTCTATTCATCACTTGCGGATTTAGGTACTCATTAATTTCCCAGTATAGACGACCAAGTGGAACACCGTACCACAGCTATTCTCACAGCCGCGGAATGTTCCATCCCCTGTAGGAATACGCAAGCAAGTTGTCCCCTTGTTCCGTGGTGGACTGCGGAATGTCGTGACGCTCTGCGAGCACCCCGACGTGCCCTCAGAACCTTTAAACAATGACCCATGCTCGACAACTGCATCCGATACAAACGGCTGTGGGCATATTGTCGTCGCCTCTTTCGCGACTGTAAACACGCCAGTTAGCTCTCGTTTACAAGCTCTTTTAATAGGTTTACCCCTTCCTCTATCGTTTGGGGTAACCTCAGAAAACTTTCAGGCAGTATGGCTCATCCCCGATTCCCGGTCTCTGTGTCGCAACTGAACCTCCACATATAGCCAGTGCACTTGGTCGACATTTTACAGAGGTCTCTAGCTCTTCTCACTACAATGTCATTTTCCTCACTAGGAAATTGACAGTGGAGGTGACTCCATTGCCCTTTTCCTCTCAGAACCGTGAATGCTACAATGCCGAGTACGGGCTTGCACTTCCTACTGACCACCTACAACCTCATATGGATTGAAGGCATCTTTCCGCGATGCTGGCGTGAAGCCATAGTCATTTCCCTACCAAAGCCTGGTAAGGACAAATTTCTCCCTTCCAGCTACCGCCCCATTTCCCTCGCCGGTAGCGTATGCAAGGTGATGGAACACATGATTCAAGGGGTGCCTGGTATGGTGGCTTGAAATGCAACATCTCCTTTCTAAAGTCCAATGTGGGTTTCGCAAGCACCATTCTGCGGTGGATCATCTCGTTGCCCTATCTACCTCAGTAATGAATAACTTTTTACTGAAGCGTCAGACAGTAGCGGTGTTCTTTGATCTGGAAAGGCATACGACACCTGCTGGAGGATGGGCATCCTCCGCACTCTGCATACATGGGGTTTTCGGGGTCATCTGCCAATTTTTATCCAGAAATTTTTAACAAACCTTGAGTTTAAAGTGCGTGTTGGTTTGGTTTTATCGAGCACTTTTGTTCAGGAGAACGGGGTCCCCCAGGGTTCAGTCCTGAGCAACATTTTATTTGCAGTGGCAATCAATTCTATAGCCGATCATCTACCACTGGGAGTGTCGGCGTCCCTCTTTGGCGACGACTTTATAATCTACAGCAGCTCTGAGCAAACTGGTCTCCTGGAGTGGCATCTTCAGCAGTGCCTAGACACTCTCCACATGTGACATATGGACACTGGCTTTTGATTCTTGGCTAACAAGACAGTCTGCATGAATTCTGGCGGCAGGAGTTCTTCCCCCATCTCTTCACCTGGGCCCCATAGTACTTCCATTTGTGGAGATCACAAAGTTCTTGGGTGTTGTTTTCGACAGTAAGCTATGTTGGTCTCCCCACATATCTCGTTTAGCAGCTTGCTGTACCCGCTCACTGTGTGCTGTGGGTGTTAAGTGGCACCTCATGGGGAACTGATCGGTCTACTCTCCTCCATCTGTATTGCACCATAGTTTGGTCCATACTGGACTATGGATGCATCGTCTATTCTTCGGCTCGACCATCCACACTGCGCCACCTTAGCACAATCCACCACCAAGGGATCCGTCTGGCGACGGGAGCGTTTTACACTAGCCCCGTTGAGAGCCTCTATGCTGAGGCCGCTGAACTACCCCCCTCTTATCGTTGGGAACTCCTGCTTAGCAGTTACGCTAGCTGTTTGTCATCAATGCAAGGACACCCAACATACGCAGTTGTCTTTAATGACTCACTTGACGGTCTCTTTGCCATTCGCCCGTCTACTCTGCTACCACCGGGAGTACGCTTACGTTCGTTTCTTGGCCACCTCGGCTTTACAATGCCTGCTATTTTCTCGACTGGAGAGAGCACCTCTCCACCGTGGCTAAGCCCCGAAGTCTGTGTTAACTTGGACCTTCATTCTCTTCCAAAAGACTCCACCCCTAGTTTAGTTTACCGGAGAGAATTTCTCGCACTCTGGTTCAAATTTGATGACAATTTGTTCATCTACACTGAGGGCTCAAAGACAGACCAGGATGTAGGGTGTGCCTTTGTGCTTGGCAATGCCTTGTTTAAATATCACCTCCGTGAGTGGGGTTCCAATTTTACAGCTGAGCTGTATGCATTATATCAAGCCACTCAATACGTCCGGCGAAACTCGCTCAATAAGTGTCATTTGCTCTGAGTGCTGTTTTGAGCCTCTGTACGCTATATCCTGTCCATCCCCTGGTACAAAGCATCCGCAATTGTCTTACCTCTCTTCCAGCGAGTCCCTGGCCAAGTTGGAGTGTTGGGGAATGAGTCTGTGGATACGGCTGCCAAATTGGCAGTTCTCCTCCCTCGGCTGTCTACCTTTTCAACTACCTCTTACGACCTTCGAGCTGGCGTCTCCCGGCATATTGTCTCACGTTGGTTTTTACATTGGTCATCCCTGTCAGGAAACAAATTGTGAACCATTAAACCTGTGCCTGATCTTTGGTCAAAGTTATCTCGACCCTCTCGCTGAGAGGAGATTGTTCTGGCCCGGCTTCGTATTGGCCACTGCCGTTATAGCTACCAGTGTTTACTTCGTGGTGATCCTGCTCCCTTATGTGTACACTGTGATGAACCTTTTACTGTGTACTACCTTTTAGTGAAATGTCAGTTTTTTTAGTCATCTACGTCATGATCTTTGTTTTCCATTTGAAATGTCTGATATTTTAGCTGATGATCCGCATTCTGCTGACAGTTTTACTTTTTATACAACAGACAAATATGACGAAAGCCATTTAAGTTCTAACCCTGGTTCGATTTTACTATGGGCAGTGTTGGGCACTAACGACCTAAGTAGTTTTGCGCCCTAAAACAAAAACAAAATCTTGGTGAGTTGTTCAGGAGATAAGGGTGAAGGAAAAGCCACTCACAAACATTGCCTGGAAATTATATGCAAGTATGAAACCTAGTACTCCACTTTCTGGCACAATTCAGTAGTTCCAACACCTTAACCAATGAGAGACATGCAGGCAGACTGAATTGTAGGTTACAGGTCTACATCAACAAAATCACTTGCTCTGCAGACAGAAGTCTGGAAATTCAAGAATGAATATAACCATGACAACTTACTGTGCACACCTAGCCAACAACCATCTGGGTCCTTAACTGAGACATGCCAGGCTTCATAGAAGTTGAACAAGGAGAGAAGATTCTCCCCCTTCTCCTTGGCGTTTCTCTTCAACAGTGTCATCTAGCGATGTCCTACTGCAGATAATTTCAGTGTGATGAGGGTCCTGAGGCAGTGGTCAGTCCTGAGGCTGACATAAGTCGGATTCTGACAACACTGTTAACTAATGTACCGATATACTCTAACCATGATCACAGAAATTATGAGCATTCACATTATGATACTCAGCAGTCAGTGGGGTGACTGCTTCTCATTTGATCCATCACAGTTATGGTGTTTCTTTAATTGAACATTTGTGGCATCTGGTCCAATATGCCTGAACTGCAGTTTCTCTTGCACTCTTTCTTTCCGATGATTTTCTGTCTCCAGGAAATGATGCCCATTGCATCTGTGCTTTCACTCAACTTGCATATTTCCAAAGCCAAGTGGTAGCTTTATTTCTATCTGGTAACTTTTGGTGAACATCACTTTTCCAGTATTTACAATCAGGCTGAATATCTCACTGATGCAATCCTTGCACCTCTCCCTTGCCATGATACATCCAGGTCCCCTGGTGGACTAAGGCATGCCGCAATGCACTTTGAGCTCAGAGATGTGCTCTCAACCATCCCACATTGGAGAACAGTATTCGTTACAAATGATAGTGTGCATGCAGTGTTGTCACCTTTTAGAGTTAGTGGATGAGCTAGTTAGCTTTCATTTACTAGCTCTTTTAACAGTTTTACCCCATCTCCAATTGTTTGGGGTAACCTCTGTCAACTTTCTGGGATCTTGGATCTGGACCCTGTTGACATATCTAACACCTTGGGGCAATATTTTACCAAGATTTACAGTTCCACACACTACCATCCTGCATTCCTCCATTGGAAAAGGGCGGTGGAGATGAGGGCAATATCTTCTTCTCTCAGAAATCCTGAATGCTATAATGCGAATTTTACAATGATGGAGTTTCAACACACTCTCATCATCATGATCTCCTGGACCAGATGTTATTTGCATACAGATATTAAAACACCTTTCTCCCCCCTCAGGGGCTCAGCAGTAATTTGCAGAGTATGGGCGTGGTGAACCCGGGGTCTCCAGCTGTGGACTGTGTTGTGCCAACAGTCCGCCACACCGTAAGCTCTGTGCGTGCTTAAACGACCATCGTTTGGCGCGATGGTGGAACATTGTTCGTTTCAGGGCCCAGGGATCTTGGCTTAATCACCCGGGTCGCGAGGACAGTACAAATCTCTATAAAGAAAACCTCAATCTCAAGGTGTGCTATGTGCCGAGGAGATGCATGGCTGTTGAGGGTTAACAGTCACTAGCGAGCAACCTGTTACGAGCTTGCCGCACCTCAGTTTTATAAGGCGTACCCAGGCAAGCGGGGCTCTCCCTGGGTGGGCCTTTAGATCCCTAGCTGCTCGTAGGAACACCATGAAACGATCCCAAAACGTTGGAAGATGTAAGAGAGGTAGAGGCAACTACAACGCCACAGAATGTGATTCCCAAATGTTCCCTTCCGTGGCCAAACCATGGGAGGAATGTCGGCCAGAAATCTGGGTGAGGCTTAAACCCCTAAATATCTTGTATGTAGCTGTATCGATGTGAATCTTTTCAGAAGACTAAGCCTTTGTTCTTCGTTAACAACTTGGAGGAAAAGTACTGTGAGGTAGAAGGGACATCCAATATGCACTCTGGGTCAGTCTTGATAACGTCATCATCTCCAGGCCAGTCATGGCATTGCTTGCCTGTGACAAGCTGGGTGTGTTTCCGTTAGTGTAACACCGTGCAAGACCTTAAATATGGTCCAAGGAATTACATTCCACAAGGACCTTTTGCTGCAGTCAGATGATGAACTGTGTGCGAATCTGGGACGGCAGGGAGTACATTTCCTTTTGCGAGTTCATAGGAGTCCAAAGGACAACAGGGTTGCCACCGGTGCCTTTATCTTGGCTTTTGAGGGTGTTTCATTGCTCGAGAAGGTCAAGGTGATGATCTACTGGTGCGATGTAAAGCCCTACGTTCCTCCCCCTATGCGTTGTTTTAAGTGCTTGAGGTGTGGGTATATGTTCTCATGATGTGATGCCAACCCATGTTGGGAGTGTGGAAGTGCAGTCCATCCGAACGTCCCTTACACCCCTCCTCCAGTATGTGTTAACTGCGGCCTGAATCACTCCCCTTGTTCACCTACGTGCACGGTTGCAAGCATGTAAAATTATGGAGTATAAGACTCGGGACTGACTGACCTACTCAGAGGTGTACTCAGAAGCTCCATCCTGTGCGTCCGATTAACTCATATGCCACAGCAGCCTAACCATCGTCATCTGCAGTGCCTAGTTTACCGTCTACGCAACCACTGCCAGTGGGCTCCCGTGCCCAATCAACTACTCCTGCCCCCTTGGCAGCTGGGGGCAATTCCTCTTTGGTAGCTCCCACTCTTTTCAGTGTGAGAGCAATGACCTCTAAAACATCGCGGACACCGATCCCCACCTCTCGGCCGGGGAAGGAAAAGCCTTCTCCGGCTCCTCTCACTTGGATGGGTTCCCACGGGACACCCCCTTCTGAGGCTTCTCAAGAGTGCCTCAGAGGATCCTGGCCAGATGCCAAGGATTCCAAACCTGCTGATTGAAGGTCTTCTCACTCTTCTTCCACTCCTTACGCCACTTCCAAGAAGCCCTCCCAGCACCTCAAATGTAAGGGCCAGTGAAAGGGACGAACATAGAAACAGGACCTCTTGGCTCCAAAGCCATAGCTACCCCCATCTTCTGCATCAGATGATGAGGTAGAGATCTTCGCCTCACCTGAGCATCTCACCCTCACTGACTCCCCAGAGTCGATGATCTTGGATTCGGTAGGTTCCCAATCGGCGGCAGCAAGTGAACCTGTGAAATAACCTTATTCTTGTATCTTCTCAATCTTGGCATTTCAAGCCCATAACATTATTCTCCAGTTGAATGGTGGTGGTTTTCCCCCCTCCCCCCCTCACTTAGTGGAGTTACACTAACTCCTCAGCACCTCACCTGCTTTTTGCGTGGCCCTGCAAGAAACTTGGTTTCCCGTGATGCACACCCCTGCCTTACGTGGTTGTCAGGGTTATTATAGGAATTGTGCAGACTGTGATAGGGCGTCAGGTGGAGTATGCACCTACGTCCTTACCTCTGTCTACACTGAAGCTGTTCCACTACAGACGCCTTTGGAAGCTGTAGCTGTTAGGGTAAGGGCTGCAGTGGACATTACCATCTGCATTGTCTACCTCCCTCCTGATGGTGACGTCCCACAACATTTCATGGCTGCACTGATAGCTCAACTACCCCCACCTTACCTAGTTTTGGTTGATTTCAACGCCCATAACCCATTGTGGGGTGGTACCATGATTACTGGCTGTGGTAGAGATGTCGAGTCAGTGCTATCTCAACTTGACCTCTGACTTTTAAATAATGGTGCCCCCACGCATTTTAGCATGGCACATGGTACCTACTCAGCCATCGACATTTCAGTGTGTAGCCATAGTCTCTTCACCTCTATCCACTGGAGTGTAGATGATGATATGTGTGGTAGTGACCACTTCCCGATTTTCTTGCCACTACCCAGTCCTCCTTCCTTCACAACGTCAACTCCTTCTCTACCATCAGCATCATGTGTTTTGTGTCTCATCGCTGCCAGTTGCCCTAGGTGTCAGTGGCCGAGTGGAGAATGCCCGACACAAGGAAATAGGAAGCACGAGTGTGCGGGTACAGAGTCTGAGGTGACCAGCCAGTGGGACAGCAGAAACTAGAAACACTAAGCTAGATTAGTACAAGACGTATATTTAGCAGAAATAGGACAATACTTAACTTCTATAAGTTTCATGACTGCAGACTAGCGTAATGCTGATACATAGTTTAATTAGGTAGAGGCCTGCATACTGAGGCATCTGTTCTAGTGCCTGTCCTATTGCCAAATGGCCAATACAGTTCAGTGGTGGCTGCGAGCGGGGTTGCAGCACAGGGCGCTCATGGCCGATGTCTTAAGAATGCCGCACCGTGCTTGCATGGCGGTGCATGGTGAAAGTACGTGGCGCACGCTTCAGACTTATGTGACACCACACCCCTTTCCCACCCAAACCACCGCGCCATTATGGCGTAGGGCTGAGGGCCACAGCAGTAGCACTGGGAGGAGGGCCTGGATGGGGGTGTTACTGGTGGGACAGGCGTCATAGCTGAGGCTGGGATCGAGACGCAGTCTGCGTCTCGGTATCCACCTTTGCGATCCCTCAGAAAACCCACCAAAACGAGAGGAAGGTTGCACACCTCTGCCCAGAGGGAGCAGCTCTTCTTTTTCTGAGGCGCATGGCCCAGGCTGGAGGTGCATGCACAGCCCCGGAGTCCATCTCGGCAACGCAGGTAGCTATGGCAGCGACGGCGTTGGCGATGGGGACGGCTCCAATGGAGCTAGACTGGGGATGCTGGGTCCGTCGGCGAGCGAAGTGACTGTGCTCCCTGGCGGTGGACTATGTCAGGAATCAAGAAATCCAAGACAGGATCGTGTGGCCTGTACAGGCGCATCTGGTTTGCATGGCGCTGCAGCTCCGACTCTGTGGAAGAATGTACAACATACATATTGCGACAGAGCATGCGCTGAATGGTGCCCGGCATCCATCTCTTGTTTCCGGCAAACACCTTGTACATCACTGAAAACATGAAGTGCCATACGAACCGACTCAGTGCTTGGGAGGCTGCAGCAGATGGAGAGTGCGGTGACAGCGGCTGTGTAGTATCTTGGCAGGAGAAGAGCTATCACGTGGCATGCACCAATACGTAGACAGGAAAATTTGAAGAGCTTGCTGCCGGGAGTGCTGACCTTTCATCTTTTCCATGTGAGACTTGAATGTTTGAACAAAACATTCTGCTTCACCATTGGACTGAGTGTAAAAAAAGTGAGGCGGTGATGTGCTGAATGCCATTGACACGACAAAACTTTTGAAATTCCACACTAACAAACTGAGGGCCATTGTCACTGACGATAGTTTCAGGCAAACCTTCAATGCAAAATACTGATGTTAAGGCACTGATTATACTAGACGCTGTCATTGAGTTTATGGCAATCACAAAAGGAAACTTGCTGAAAGTGTGTACAACGATCAACGAGCGCGTATTCCAGAAAGGTTCGGCGAAGTCAATGTGTAAATGTTGCCATGATCCCTTGGGGCGTGGCCAGTTCGAGAAACTTTGTGGAGGAGCTGCCTGATGCTCCGCACAAACCGTACACTGTGACGTCATGCTCTATCTGGGCGTCCATACCAACCCAGGTACAATGACGTCTGGCCAGTTGCTTTGTCCAAACAATACCCTAATGTCCTTCATGCAGAAGGTGTAAGACTTCTCGTTGCAGGCAATGAGGAACAATCATTCTTGTTTGGTCATTGTCAGTACGTAACAACAGAACACCCCGACTTAAAGACAATGCATGCGGTTGTGCAAACTAACGTCGAACCAGAGGCCGCTCAATATCTATGGCTCTGGCAGGCCACCCAGAGCGAACAAAGCGTGCTACCACACTTAGGTCCGCATCCACAGTTGTTTCCTGTGCAACCCAATGAGAGTCAGAAACAGTGGTACGCAGATTACGAGGACAGTTCATGCTGTAAATGTCATACATGCTGTGGAATTGGACAGTGGTTTTCTTGATTCTAAAATGCAGGAAAGTTCTTCTGCGCCTATGGCAAAACTATCTAGCGTGCCATGTCGTATGCGACGTCGAGTGTGTCAAACTTTGCAACGGAAAAGTGTAAATATGTTAACGCAAAAATGAGGGCGAATTAACATTGTAAACATAGGAAACGTGACGGGCCCGACAAAAAATGGTGTAGATGGCGGGAAAACGTAAAACCCGAGAATGTAAAAACGAGGTTTTACTGTAGTTCAAGCAGCATGGTACAGAAACTGTCAGTTGTTCCAAAACACGCTGAAAAATGGTGGGGGCAGAAGAACTTCCAATGGGTAGGCGTTGAAATTGAAAAAGGCCCATGTGAGTATTAGTGACGAAAAACTTTTTTGACTTACCATCGAGCAGAATCTGTAAGTATGCCTCTGCTAAATCAATCTTAGAAAAGAAGCGAGACTGTCCTAATTTGTGCATCAGTTCCACAGGTCGGGGCAGAGGATAAGTGTCTAAAATTGACTGTTCACTGTTGATTTAAAGTCCTCACAGAGACGAAGTTTTCCTGTCGTCTTAGTTAGAATCACTAAAGGCGAGGCCCACTGACTCGCAGAAACAGGAGAAATCACTCCTCTATCCTGCCAACGTTTAAGTTCTTCACAAAGGGCGGTAGGCACTGGTCTAACTTTACGAAATTTTGGTACTGCAGATTCTTTAACTTTACATGTGCCACGAAGTCTTTTGGACAACCTAGTTCTGGTGAAAACAAGTCACTATATTTTGCACACAATGCATTTATTTTGTCCTGAGCCACTACTGACAGAATGTGAAGCACATGTCTTTGAACTGATAAGCCAAACAAGTCAAAGGCATAAAGTCCAAAAATTTTTTGAGAAGATTTGGCCTGTAGAACAACAAAAGTGACAGTTTTGGTAACACCTGGAAAAGAGGTAGGTAGGCTACACGTTCCCAGCACGGGAATATTTTCTTCTGTATACACTTTTAGCACTTGTTGAGATGGCGACAATTTTGGTGAACCCAGAAGTGCATATGTATCTTTATTCATTAATGTGGCAGCAGAACCAGTGTCGAGCTGAAACTGCACAGTCTTATTTTCTACAGAAAGAGTCACAAAATGTTTTCGCTTGCAGCGCACGACAGGTGCGCGAATGTGGGAGACGTCTGACAGTGTGTTTGCTGCACTTGTGCATGTGCGGGCCGCGTACTGCAGGAAGAGGCACAGAATCAGCACACAACAGGTTAACAACACTGTCGCTAGATGGCACAACTGCTGTATCGGCTTCCGCACAAGCGTGCAAGGCTACCCCAGATTCACAAACTACTGCACTAAACATACTTTGAGTAGCTACATCAAGTCTACTGTCACTAGCTACACAGTACTGGGAACTTTTACAAGGAGATGTTGCAGAAGGCACTAGGTTCACCACAGGATTGCACTGTACATAGTCATGTTGCTCGTCCCGAACCCTTTTCCGTTGCAAAGTTTGACACGCTCGACGTCGCATACGACATGGCTCGCTAGATAGTTTTGCCATAGGCGCAGAAGAACTTTCCTGCATTTTAGAATCAAGAAAAGCACTGTCCAATTCCACAGCATGTATGTCATTTACAGCATGAACTGTCCTCGTAATCTGCGTACCACTGTTTCTGACGGTACCGTTCTTACAATTTTTGTTCTGCATACACACTGCCTGTACATGTCCTGATTTGCCACATTGCGCACGTTTGTGGCGAGATACACACCGGGAGCAAGATTTATGAACATTTTTCTGAAAAAGAGTGTTGGCACTCGTTATTCACATTAGTTTTTCTAACACGATGGTGTGACCTGTGTGTTTTGCTTGTACACTGGCTACTATTCACTGACTGTTCAGCACAGCAGATAGAATTGTAAGAATCACTAGGGCTAGACAGAGAACTGTGACTAGGAAAGTGTCCGTTGTGGCGCACTGAATGAACTCTGTGGCTTTGCATTTCTACATCTGCCATGTTGGTGTCATGCACTTCAATAAGCTGCAGTACACTGTCTAATGAGGGGTCAGATTGTTACAGAATTGCTGCCCTAATTCTGGGGTCCTGAATGTTCTGTGTTGTAGCGTCTCTCAACGTAACGTCTCGATAAGAAAGTACACAAGAGCAAGTAAATTTACTTTTTTGGGTTAAGCTCTTCAACTCCGTAATCCGTTGCTGTTGTGTTTGCTCCAGTGTGTGTGTTTTTTTTTTTCGGTCTGAAAAATTGTTACCGTAGAGTGGCTTCGAGAACTTTACGCTCGTAATGAGCATTCAGTGCATCTACAAGTTGATCAAAGTCTAGATCACGAGGAGATGGGTGGGGGAAAAGTTTCTGCAATAATATGATGGTCTTGGTGTCCACCAATGATGAGAAGTGCTTGACTGTCTGACCTGTAAGTTGATGGGCCGCAACAAGTTCTTGAAATTGCGCCAAGTAATTGCTCCATTCTTCGTCCCGTTCGTCATACTGGCAAAACGTAGGGAGCAGTGTGGCAGCAAGTGTGGGCGGCTGATGCGACGGCTGTTGATACTGAGCTACATGTGCTGTCAACTGGGACACCGCTTGGAGTAGTTGAGTGATTTGTGCCGTCTGTAAGTGAATAATTACCATTAAGTTTGGGTTCGGGGCAGTGGCCATGCTGACCGATTAGGTGTCGCACATACAACAAAATTAGAACAAAACACAGATGCAATGTGAGGATTCTCTGCAACAAAAAAGTCCCCAAAAATCTTATTATAAGCGTGGGTGGGCGGCAGCAATTTCTGTGTGCTCCAACTGCTGCTGTCTGGCTGCTGCAAGCGGGCTGGTCCAGGGTTCTTCTATCACTCCTCATCGCCACTTTTGTGTCTCGTTGCCGCCGGTTGTCCTAGTTGTCGGTGGCAGAGTGGAGAAAGCCTGACACAGGGAAATAGAAAGCACACGTGTGCGGGTACAGTCTGAGGTGACCAGCCAGTGGGACAGCAGAAACTAGAAACACTAAGCTAGATTAATACAAGATATATATTTAGCAGAAATAGGACAGTACTTAAATTCTAAAAGTTTCATGACTGCATACTAGCGTAATGCTGATACATAGTTTAACTAGGTAGAGGCCTGCTTACTGATGAGTCTGTTCTAGTGCCTGTCCTATTTCCAAGTGGCCAACAGAGTTCAGTGGTGGCCGCGAGCAGGGTTGCAGCATAGGGCGCTCGTGGCCGACATCTTAAGAACGCCGTGCCACGCTTGCATGGCGGCGTGTGCCGAAAGTACTTGGCATGCACTTCAGACTTGTGTGACACCACAAAGTGGTCTTCCTCAACCCAGTGTGCCACATTCTTGATGTTAACCTTCACCTCACTGATGGCTCCATGTCTACACCAAACCTACGAACCACCAACAGTACCTACAGTTTGACAGTTGGCACCCGTTTCACACAAAAAAAAATCTGTCTCTTACTGCCTAGTCTCTCATGGACAGCAAATATAAAATGATGAGAACTCCCTTACTCAATATGCTGAAGGACTCTCAAAGGACTTCAGACAGACACTACCCCCAGATCTAGTCCGCAAACAATTTCTTGTGCCATAAAGAGATAGAGCTAGAGGAGAAGTGGCTATTTTCACGAATACAGAGCTTATCACTCTGAGCCCCCCCCCCCCTCCCCCCCCCCCCTCAGGGACTCAGCATTAATTTGCCGAGTACAGGTTCGGCAACCCGGGGTCCTGAGCTGTGGGCTGTGTCACGCCAACAGTCCACCACACTGTAAGCTCTATGCGTGCTACAACGACCAGCGTACGGCGCGACGGTGGAACGTTGTATGTCTCAGAGCCCAGGGATCTTGGCTTAAACACCCGGGTCGCAAGGACGGTACAAAACTCTATACAAAAAAACCTCAATCTCAAGGTGAGCTACGTGCCGGAGATGCATAGCTGTTGAGATTGAACAGTCACTAGCGAGCAATTGCTGAGGAACCTGCCGCACCTTAGTTGTATAAGGCTTACCCAGGCAAGTGGAGCTCTGTCTGGGTGGATTTTTATTTCCCTAGCTGCTCGTGGGAACACCATGAAAAGAGCAAGAATCATTGGTGGATGGATAACCACCGTTTCTAAGTGAGGTAGAGGAGACTACAATGCTGCACAATACAATCCCCAATTATTCCCTTCCATGGCCACGTCATGGGATGAACATAGGATGAGAGAACGAGGTGAGGCATATTCCCCTCGATATTCAGTGTGCAGTATGACAGATGGAGAATCCTTTGTAGTGACCAAACTATTATTGTTTTTCGAGAATTTGGAAGAGGTGGACGGTATGTCCAATATGAGGTCTGGGTCGGTCTTGATCACAGCGTCATCCGCTGCTCATCCTCGGGCGTTGCTCGCCTATGACAAGCTGGGTGACGTTCCAGTCACAATAACCCCGCATAAGAGTCTTAACATGGTGCAGGTCTTAATCTATCATAGAGACCACCTTTTGAAATCAGATGATGAGCTGCGGAAAAATCTAGAGCAGCAAGGTGTGCACTTCATATGGCACATCTACAGGGGTCCGCAGGACAAGAGGGTTGCTACTGGTGCTTTCATCTTGGCTTTCAAGGGTGACTTGTTGCCTGAGAAAGTCAAGTTTACCGTTGCGATTTTAAGCCTTACGTTCCTCCCCCGACGTGCTGCTGGAGGTTCGGTCACATGTCCTCCCGGTGTAATGCTGATCCCACCTGTCGGGAGTGTGGACGTGCACCACATCCGGACGCCCCCTGTACACCACCTCCGGTGTGTGTTAACTGTGCCCTACACCACTCCCTGTGCTCACCAGATTGCAAAGTTCAGCACCAGGAACGGAAAATAAATGAGTACAAAACACTAGACCCTTTTATCACAGCAGGACATCTGTCTATTGAACACTTGATTCTCCCATGCATTTTTGCATGGCATGAAGCACCTATTTGGCATTCGACCCCCTCTCTTCGTAGTGCGAGTCTGCTCCCACATTTCCGCTGGAGGGCACATGATGCCCTTTGCAGTAGTGACCATTTACCGATCCTTGTCACACTCCACTTGCATTTCCATCCTGCAGGCCGCTGATCTCACCGTAGACCTACTTGGCAGGATTACACCTTAGCTGCTATGTTTCCTGTACCACTGCCTGCTGACGTGGACACGGCAGTTCGTCAAGTCACTTCTGCCATCGATTTCGCCACTGAGGCTACTGTTCCCACCACCTTTGGCTCCCATCGGAGTAAGTCTGTGCCCCGGTGGACACCGGAAATTGCTGCAACCATCCGTGGTTTTTGTCAGGCGCTCCAGTGCCATCGGCGCTACCCCACCATAGAAAACCTGATAGCCTTCAAGCAGCTCCGGGCCCGAGCTCGACAGCTCATCCGGCAGAGCAAGCAGAACAGCAGGGAGAAGTTTGTCGCAAGCATCGGCTCTCGCGCTTTGTCTCAGCTTAGGTGCCTTTCTGGGTACCGTCCATTGGCAGCAATTCCCAGCTATAGATCCAGGGTACTGTATGCGCAGATGCAACTGCTATCGCTGAGCATATGGTGGAGCATTATGCTCAAAACTCCGAAACTGCAGCATACAGTGCAAACTTCCATGCTCACAAAGAACTGGTTGAATGGCGCCAACTGTCCTTCCATACGCCGAGAAGAAACATACAATTCTCTGTTCAGTGAATGGGAATTCCAAACTGCCCTCACCGCATGCCCCGATACCTCTTCAGGACCAGATAGGATCCCCAGCTAGTTCATCCATTACCTTCCAGCAGAGCTCCAACATGAACTTCTTACCCTGTTGAACCATCTGTGGGCAGAGGGGCCTTTCCCACCACATAGGCGGGAAAGCAGCATTATCCTGGTGGTTAAACATGGTGCTGATCCACAGGTGGCTGATAGTTACCGCCCGATCAGCCTCACCAAAGTTATTTGCAAGCTCTTAGAATGTATGGTGAGTCGGCGGCTCGTGTGGATATTTGAACATCAAGGTCTGTTGTCCCCACAACAGGACAGTTTCCGCCAAGACTCTGCTGTTGATAACCTAGTGGCTCTGGAATCTGCTATTTGTACGGCATTTATGAGGTGCAAACACCTTGTTTCCGTCTATTTTGATCTCAGGAAGGCATACCACACCACCTGACGCCACCACATTCAGCTACACTGCACTTTTGGGGCTTGCAGGGTCCACTTGTTCAAAAGTTTCTTTCCTTCCACTTTTCTTCTGTTACAGGTTTGTACTTCCCACAAATGCTGATCACTTTGTTACCTCGAACTTCATTATGTATAACTTTCTATGGAAGTGTCAAACGGTAGCAGTGTTCTTCGACTTGGAGAAGGCTTACAATACCTGCTTCCTGAAGCATTACGAATGGCTTCCGCTTCTCCACTGAGAAAACGGTGTGTATGAATTTCTGGAGATACAAGGAATTCCTTCCACCATCTCTACGTCTCGGCCCCGATGCTCTCCCATTCGTGGAGACAATAAAATTCTTGGGGCTAATGTTGGATTGGAAACTTTCTGGTCCCCACAGGTGTCCTACCTGGCTACTCGTTGTGCCCAATCCCTTAATGTTCTTCGTGTCCTGAGTGGCACATCATGGGGAGCGGATCGAACCGTCCTGCTTCACCTTTACCAGGCCATTGTTCAGTCAAAGCTGGACTACAGTAGCTTTGTATACTCTCCTGCTCAGCCGTCCCTTCTCCGCCGACTCAACTCCATTCACCATCAGGGATTACGCCTGGCAACCAGTGCATTTTATACCAGCCCTGTTGAAAGTCTTTATCCCTTGACCTCTCGGCGTGACATACTGTTGTGTCGGTACACATGCAGACTTCTGTCGATGCCCAACCATCCATCTTACCCATTATTCTTTGATGATTCCCTTGATCACCAATATTGGTTGTCAGTGATAGCCTTGCTTCCACCTGGAGTTCGGTTTCGCCGCCTGCTTCAACGACACGATTTCACCCTTCCTTCCACCTTTCGGTTGAGCGAGAGCCCATTGCCACCGTGGCATCAGGCCCAGGTTCACACCCACCTTGAAATTAGTTCGCTCCCCAAGGAGAGCACTACGGATTTGGTATATCGCTCAAGGCTTGTCGAACTCCATTCGCTGTTCAATAATGCCATATTTATCTACACAGATGGTTCCAACAGCACCAACAGTGTCTGATCTGCCTTGGTCTTCGAGGATGACCTGTTCCAATACAAGCTCCCTGACTGGTGCTCGAATTTCATGGTTGAGCTTTTTGCTCTCCACCAGGTTGTTTTATACATCCGCCGTTGCCGCCATCCCTTTTATACCATCTGCTCTGACTCCCTTAGTGCCCTGCAGAGTCTTAGCGACCCTTTGTCAACCCATCCTGTCGTGTACCAAATCCAATGCCCCCTTCAGTTGCTAGCAGATAACAGTGGTCTCATTTGTTTTCTGTGGGTCCCTGGCCATGTGGGTGAGCCCGGGAATGAGACTGCCGACATTGCAGCTAAGGCAGCAGATCTTTTGCCTCGCATGGTTACCTTTTGCGTCCCCTCAGACAATATTCGACAGGCTCTTTGCTGCTGTATTGTGTTGTCCTGGCACAGTTCGTGGTTCTCACTCCACAGCAATAAACTGAGAACCGTAAAACCGATCCTGACCGCTTGGAGGACATCCTCACGCCCCTCTTGACGAGAGGAGGTCATCCTAGCCCGGTTGTGGATCGGTCACTGTAGATTCAACCACCTTCTTTTGCTCACCGCTGACCTTGCAGCGCTGTGCTCCTGTGGTGAATTGCTGATGGTGCGACATGTTTTACTGTCTTGTATTACTTTTAACCATCTCCGTGTAGCCCTTAATTTGTCGTCTACTCTGGAGGAACCTTTAGCTGATGACACAATAGCAGCTGATAGAGTTTTGCGTTTTATCAACATGGCTAATTTATCAAAGGATATTTAACCCTTCTATTTGTTTTTATTTTTATTTTTTATTTTTCGTTTTTAGCTTTCTCTTGATACTTTCCTTCCTGGCAGTTATAAATTTTTTCGAGGTGTAGCGAATCTCTGTTCCAATCTGGGCACTAATGACCTGAAGTTGTGCACCCTAAAACCACAAAACAAAACAGCTCCCCACAAGTCCAGGAGAATGGTGTCCCACAGGGCTTTGTCCTTAGTGTAGCTCTCTCTTTAATTGCAATCAATGGTCTTGCAGAGGCGGTGGGGTTATCGGTTTCTTCCTCTCTGTTCGCCAATTACTTTTGTTTATACTTTAGCTCAGCTAGTGCTGGTGTAGTTGAAAGGCATCTGCAGGGATCCATTCGAAAGGCTCAGTCGTGGGCCTCAACCCATGGGTTTCAGTTTTCTCCGTCAAAAACCCGGGTTATGCACTTCTGCTGCTGTCGAGCTTTTCATTTGGACCCAGAGGCTTATTTGAATGACAAATTGCTTGATGTCAAAGAGACTCATCAATTTCTCGGCATACTCTTTGACAGCCGGCTCACTTGGGTGCCACAACTTCATTAGCTCAAGCAGAAGTGCTGGCAGTACTTAAATATTTTACTATGCGTCAGCCACACTGGTTGGGTAGCTGCCCATCCATGTATTTTGCAGCTCTACAGGGCTCTCATTCAATCATGCCTAGACTATAGGACCTTTGTGTACAATCGGCAGCCCCATCTGCATTGCAGGTCTTTGACCCAATACTCCACAGTGGCATCCGTTGAGCGACAGGGGCCTTTCGGACAAGTCGGGTGGCAAGCCTCCTTGCTGAAGCCAGAGTCCTCCCCCTGCAATTTCGTCAGCAGCAGTTACTGTCCTCATATGCTGCCCATGTTTATGCCTCACCTCACCACGCGAATCTCAGGCTTCTCTTCCCAGCTGCAGGGCTCCCATCCCCATGACGACAGCCAAGATTGGGTCTGCCAATCGCGTTTCGTGTTTGTTCCCTTCTGTCCTTGCTAGAGTCCCTTCCCATCCTTCCCACTTTTCACTACTCTTCCCGTACCGCCCGTTGGTCCCTTCCACATCTGCAGCTTCGGCTGGACTTGTCATGTGACTCGAAAGCCTCTGTTGCAGCGCTGAATCTCCGTCGCCAGTTTCACGCGGTTTTGGAGTCGTTCCGTGGCACGGAAGTTGTGTACATGGGATGGTTCCCTAGTCGATGGCCGTGCTGGGTATGTTATGCTCATGGTGAGCATATCGAACAGGATTCACTGCCCTGTGGGAGTAGCATGTTCACTGCAGAATTGGTTGCCATGTTTTGGGCACTTGAACATTTCAGAGCCTGCTCTGGGGAGTCTATAGTTATCTATTCTGACTCCCTGAGTGGCTCGCAAGCCCTCGATCAATGTTTTCCAAAACAATCTTTGGTGTGATCAATTCAGGAGTTTGTTTCCAGTCCTGTTCAGTCTGGTCGCTCTGTGGTTTTCATTTGGTCTCCGGGCCACATCGGCATTCCTGGAAACTAATATGTGGATCAGCTGGCTAAGCAAGCTATTAACTCCAGTCCGTGGGAAATTGGTCTTCCAGAGAGCGATCTCCAACTGGAGTTCCATCAGAAGATACTTGACCATTGGAATTCCGAGTGGGTTATCTTGTCTCAACCAAACAAGCTCCGTGCTGTGAAGCTATCTATGGCCACATGGAAGTCCTCACTGCGATCATCTTGTAGGGAACTGGTTGTTCTCTATCGCCTGTGAATTGGCCACACATGGCTGACACATGGCCACCTTCTTCTGCAGGAGGAACTGCCACAGTGTGGTTGTGGTGCCTCCTTGACAGTGGTCCACATTCTGATGGACTGTCCTCTTTTAGTTGCCTTGCGACAATCTTTTAATCTGTCAGATGCACTTTCTTTTATACTAGGAAACAATGTTGCTATGGTTGATTGTGTTTTAGGTTTTATTTGTGCAGCTGGTTTTTATCATGTGATTTAATGGTGGGGTTCCCAAGCCTGATCTTTCAGGCACCCACCATTCAAACAGTTTTAATCCGTTGTCATTTTCATCCTGTAAGTCCTATCTTTGACTGGCAGTTTTAGTATATGCAGAATGACTGATTCGTCCATTATTATCCTTGTGATCAGCCAGCCACAATCTTCTGCTGTGCTATTTTAGTAATGTTGTCTATTTGGTCCACTACTTTAGTGGGTTAATTTTTTATGTTGTTGTTTTAGCACTCATTGTCTCTTTGACCATCTCGTGTACTAGATCTGGAGTATCTGATTTTTAACCGCTAATTAAATGATGTACTCTCTTAGCTGGGAACAGGGGACTGATAACCCAGCCATTTAGCCCCCTTTAAAAACCTAACAACCACCATTCTCTCACTACAGGTTTACGAGCAGTTGCAGTGTCATGTGTGACACATGACATTGTGATACTGACTGTATGCTCTCTGTATACGCCTCCCCATGATGTGATTGAAGTGGCTCTCAGAAATCTTCTTACACAGCTCCTCCACCCATTCATCATCTCTGGTGATTTTAATGCACACAATGTACTTCGGGGCTCTGTCCTTTGCTGCCCCCGCAGTAGAGCAGCTTTAAATGCCCATTTACTGAGTACGGGTCAGAGCATTCATTTCTGTGCTGCAACTGAGTCGTTCTCTGCCATTGATCTTTTGATTTGCTCTCCAGACCTTGCCCGTACTATTGAATGGTAAGTGTCCGATGACCTTCATGGAAGTGATCCCTTCCCACTTTGGGTCCACCAGCCAGACGGAATGTTAGGCAACTGCCATGATGGGTGCTCAGCAGAGCAGACTAGACCCTTTACAGCTGACTACCTTTGATCTTCCTGATACTGTCCAGGGCTGGGTGGATCTTGTCACCAAAAACATCCACCACGCTACTACAGCTACAATTCTGCAGTCCTCTGGATGATCAAGAAGGCAGCCTTTTCCTTGGTGGAGTGATTAATGCCACTCTTCAATAAGGATGAGACACGCAGCTCCGCATATGTTCAAAAGCTGGCCAATTGCGGAGAACCTAGCAGCATTTCTGGTGGTGAGAACAAAATGTTACCAAACCATATGAGAGAGTAAGAAAAGACCATGGCAACAGTTCTTAAATACCATTAATCATTCCACTAAAAGCTCACAAATATGGGAGACAAGCAGGCAGATATCTGGAAGAGGAGAAAGAGGCCCAGTAGCAGCTGTAATAGGCAGTGGAACCTTACAGACCAATCCACGAGTCTCTGTGCAGACTATGCTTTCCAACACCACAGGTTGTCAGTAGAGAGGGGGGATTTGAAATTTAGGTCTACCAATGATGAGTAATACAATCGCCCATTTTCCCTGTGGGTGTTCGAGTCTTTGCTATCTTCAACTCGTAAGCCTGAAAAAGTAAGAATCGTGCCAGTGTAGGCTAAAAAATCGCGAAAGAATCGTGAACGAATTGTAGAAATCGATTGAGTGTGGGATTGAATTGCAAGGATCGATTCCTACGAATGAATCGTGTTTCTGACACTAGCCCTGGTTCTGAAAGACTATATTACAGTATGCTACAGCATCTTACTGACCGAAATAAAGAAGTCCTCTTCGCTCTTTTTAATGCAATTTGGCTGTCAGGTCATTTTTACAACTCATGGTGTGAAGCGATTTTAATTCCCCTTTTAAAACCTGGAAAGGACTCTACAAGGCTCAAGTAGTTATTGCAGTGTTGCCCTCACTAGCTGTGTGGGAAAGATCTTGGAGTGAATGGACAATGCCACCTTGTCTGGATGTTGGAATTCAGACAGCTCCCTTAGTTGCTTTTAGTGTGGGTTCAGGAGATATCAATCCACCTTTGGCAACCTTGCGTTCATGGAGGTGGCTATACAACAGGCCTTCCTATTAAGGCATCACCTTCTGGGTATATTTTATGATATTGAGAAGGCCTACGATACTACTTGGGTTTTCATGGATGCCTTCCTATTTTTATCCAGTCCTTTCTTTCCCCACACTATTTAGACACTGAATCAGTGACGCCCTCTCTTATTGCTTTGAGTCCCTCAGGGCAGTGTTTCTTTATTTTAATTTTTTTTTTTAGTGTGACTTGGTTTGCCATAGCAATCAAAAGTATTACTTCTGTCATTAAAAGTTCCGTCCATTGTTCTCTATTTGTGGATGACTTCTCTGTCTTTTGCTCTTCTTCTAGCCTTGCAACAACTACCATATATTTCCGCAGATAAGACGATGGTTGAATCATTAAAAAAAGGGCCCCAAAACCGAGGTCGTCTTATACGACGGTACAAAAAAGTTATATTGAACTTCAGTCTAAAATTGGTAATTTTGCAGATGTGCTGCATAGCATGGCTTTGACCTCCAAACGATATATATCGAAGCTGTTAAGTATCGAAATGATAGGTATCAAACAGGCGAATGTTAGGTTTTTTATGAATATGTCGTGATTTTAAAGGATGTGGTTAGGCAGGAACCTAAGAGTACAGCTTACTGGGTTATTTACAAGAAAGCTTACACTCGAAGTAGCTCAGCCTGAAATGATATTGAGTGCACTTTTGTGCAAATCTCTGGTTCAGAAACTATGCTTTTCCATATGTATCATTTCGAAACGCATCGACTCGATAAATATCATTCGGAGCTCGAAGTCTCGCTATAGCTGCACCATAAAGAATATGAGCGATATTACTCTGATGAAATTTACATCATGGAGGAGGAATTTACAAAAGCAAAGTTTTGCGCAATTTAAAAAAAAAAATCGCTTTTTGAGCTTTATTAGTTTACCGAGTGGACAAGGGTACATACGATAACATATATGCCATAAAGCAGCAATAGAATTAATTATTTACAATGTAGCCTGATTTTACAAAGTCGCTTGTCAAAAATAATCTCTTAAAAAAACCAGAGTCGCACTGAAACGATTATATTTACGTAGGGAGCAGTGAAAGGATTAAAATATTTCGGAGCTATGTGCAACAATTGTGGCTTCGTTCAAAATCCTTTATCTTCTGTTCTCGGGCAATTTCGTGTTTTCACCTGCATAATATGTGCATTGCCACAATTAAATGTCATCTCGATGAAAGAAATTGATATTTATTATTTTTTTAAAAATCTTTGCGGTGGAAAAAGAAAAATAGCCTACTTCTTCACGATCGGATACAACGTAGTACTACATGCACGAAAGTTCAAAAGCAGACCACTAACACTGCAAGAAAGGGTGAAATCCAGGTGTACCTATCATGAAAACTACTTATGGCAGCTTCCAACAGCATTTTTCGGAACTTCCTGAAGCTTTGCTTTCCCGAAAACTGGAAAACTTGAGGATCATCTTATAGGCCAGATATATGATTAAACTATAAAATTTTCATGAAAATTTGTACCTCATCTTATCTGAAGGTCGTCTTATGTTCGGAAATATACGGTACATGTAAGTTGCAGCTTACTCTTCAATGGTTGGATATATGGGTAGGGAATACTGGTTTTAAGTTTTCCACTGAGGAGTCTGTTTGTGTCCTTTTAAACTGATCACGTACTGTTTTTAATTTACCTGAACTATGGTTGAGGGGCTCAGTTCTCATGTTTAATGACACAGTGAGGTTTCTGGGCCTCATGTTAGATTCCAAACATACATGGCTGCCACACCTTAAGGACCTGAAGACCCAGTGCCTCAAAACACTGGCAATTTAAAAAATGTCTTAGTCACTCTTCTTGAGCAGACAAAACTTATTTGTTCCATTTTTACAGAGCCTTTGTGTGATGCCATCTTGATTACAGGTGCACGGTGTATGGGTCTGCACAGCTGTCTTATTTAAGACTTTGAACGCGGTACACCATTCAGGGATTCGGCTGGCAACTGAGGCATTTAGGACAATCCCCATACTGAGTCACTGTGCTGATGCTACTCATGGTATGCGGTGCCTGCTCATGGTATGCTAGGCATGCTGAATGCTGTCGACACCATTCACACCTGCATACCACACCAGAGCTCAGCCTCTGTTTAAAAGGCTTTTTCACAGCCCTCCGTCGGCAACAAGGCCGTACAGGATCCATACAAGGGATTGCCTTTTAGTTATTGGAGTAGCGGATTTCAATGTTTTACATAGAGGTTGGGGCAGGTATCCACCCTGGCTTCTCTAGAGGCCTCAGTTTGTTTTAGATCTAACTTTTAACAAAAGATTAAACCTCAGATTTTCCCTTACATTCCATGTAGTTAGGTAGCAGTTTTACAGTACTGTACAAAGATGGTTCAAAACATGGAGACTCTGTTGGTTGTTCTATAGTTTTCGCCAACTGTGTCATCGTGATTTGCCTTCCTGAGAATTTTCTCAGCACAGTTACATGCATCCTGAAGGCAAGAGAGCAGATATGATGAAATCGGTGTAAACAGTTTCTTATCCACTATAATTCTCTTAGCGCACTGCAATTGTTACAGGAGTGATATCCATTTATGTCATTGTTGCAAACTACAGGACGAACTTTTTTCCCTCCAATGTCAGGGGAAGCAGGTCTCATTTTGTTGGGTCCCAGGGCATGTAGGAATTTGCCGAGACCATGTTGTGACACAGTGCCCTATTCCTTTGCAGGATCTGACTTCCTTGTTGTATTTGCAATCCTTGCAGTTGTGGAAGGATGATTGGCTGTCAGTAACAAACAACAAGCTGCATCTGCTGAAACCCACTGTCTGTCCATGGTAATCCTCCTGCTGGCCTCTCAGGCATGATTAAATCACCATTACCCACCTCATTACACTGCTCATACGCTCATTGATTCTTACTGCGATGAGAGGAGCAACAGCTATGTGATGCTTGTGGGTGCAGATTTCTGTACGCCATATTCTAACCCGATGTATTCTGTACCAGGCACAAAGGATGGAGTCAAAGCTTGGTGGTGATTTGTACCATGTTTTGGGGGATAACGAGGCAAGTGTCAGAAAAGTTTAAAAATTTTGTGAAATTTCTGGACTCGGGACTAAGCTTTTTAGGCTGGAGGTTTTAGTGTGTTACAGAGTGGCTGGTTGATACATTATACTCCTGTAAACAGTCAGCTAGAGTTTTCTGCTATGTCATTTTAACTTTTTCAGCCACTTTCTTCCCATTAGTCTCAGCTCATTTACCTTGTTTCAGGGTGAAGGCATCTATAGCTTCAGTTTGTTGCATTCTGCATCTCTCCCTTATTATACTCATCTTTTAAAGTACTGCAGTGACACTTGTCTCAGATACTCTCTGCCTGGCCTCTGAAGACCTTGCTGTTGAACAGCCTGCAACAAACATCACCACCACTGTTCAATCCTACACCTACCCCCTCTCTCTCTCTCTCTCTCTCTCTCTCTCTCTCTCTCTCTCTCTCTCTCTCTCTCTCTCTCTCTCTGTGTGTGTGTGTGTGTGTGTGTGTGTGAGAGAGAGAGAGAGAGAGAGAGAGAGAGAGAGAGAGAGAGAGAGAGTGTTTTTTGCTTCCATCCCCTTCCCCGCCCTGCCAAAGTGACAGTTGTGTGTATGTGAAGTGTGCCAGTGTTCCTCTGTGACGCACATGCCGCTGAGCGTATGCTTGATTTCAATGGCTACTTCACAACCCGGCCCATCTGGATCCCCCCCCCCCCCACTCCCCACTACCAGATTTTCTGAACTACACAGATGGGAGGTATCCTTAGAGTACATTCTCTGATCACCTCTTTTTTCCCCCTAACACTCCCCCCTCACACTCAACAGATCCTGCCTGTTCAATCTTACACCTCACCCATTCCATGTGCTAATATGAAGTGTGTCTTTGTGATCGTATGAATGAGAGTGTGTGTCTCTTTCTGAAGTATGTGGCCAATAGCTTTTAAGTGTGTGTGTGTGTGTGTGTGTGTGTGTGTGTGTGTGTGTGTGTGTGTGTGTGTCTTTCTTATGTGCCTGTTGCAGTTTGATGATCACCTTTGTGCTTAGTTGCAAACTATTCTCATTATGTTGTTAATTTTATGTAGTTATATGTGATAAGCCTTAATTGTATCTACTAATATTACTAATATCTTGAAACAAGTATGGACATTTGATCTAGAATCTTCTTTGTCATGAGCTTCCTGCTGCTACACAATAATTAAGGAACTTATTTATAAAATTCTAAAATAATGTCCTTGCTTTGCCTTAGATTTTATTTTATACTATCTGTTGATTTCAAATAGATATACATTGTTGTTTATCTCTTTTTTTTTAGATTTCCATTTCCACAGCAGAATTTTCAGCAACATATGCCAATGCCTCTTCATAATCAGGGAAGTAATGTTTTACACTACCCAACAGCACCACTGTGGCAACAGCAACAACAACAGCAGCAGCAACGACAACATATTTTGGAAGACCAAAAACATAGGGAATATCTGAAACAGCAGCAGAAACTGAGGCTTATTAGTTCGACAGCCAACAAGGTATTATTTTTTTATGGTTTTGTAATGGATTAGAAATTTCATTTCAGATCTTTATTATCTCTTGGACCAATATTTGTGATGGGACACGACCAGGTTTTTTTCATTATCAGTTGGAGATTGATATCAATGTGAATTTCATTTGTTTATACCTTGAGTTACTAATTATTTCTAAGGATTTATTTCTGTGTACTGTTCAATAAAATATGACAGTGTTGCTACTGTACAATGCCTCACATCTTGATTTTGTGGTTTTGACTGTGGTGGAAATATGATGATAATAAACCTTACTTAAACAGAACAAGAATTTTCACTGATGGTAATGCATGAATCAACTTTTATTTTCTTTCTTTTGTGAGACATGTCATTGTTGTTTTATATTCTGACACCATCATGAGTTTGTATGGCTACATGTCCAGTTCATAATTACCGCAGAACTTCAAGCTTATCACCAATGCAGAAACCTGTTTATAAGTGCCATTCAGGGCACAGAATGTAATCGTACCATGCCCAACAGTTGCACAGTATTAATGTGTGTGTGTGTGTTTTTTTTTACTGGTGATGCAAATTCACGATTCTTCAGGAGTTTTATGATCACAGAGTTAAGGGGTAAAGTCTTCTGGCTAGCTCTTGGCCTAGTGATCATTTCTACACATTAGAAGAATGGAATACTGTAGCTGTCCTACAGTTACAGCATCAAAATTTTAAATATTATGCACTTTCTGGAGCCCATCCAAATTGAGGAAATGGGTTGATTTTTGCTCATTACATGTGGCCTGTGGTGGCTTTATACGATTTAAAAAAGTACAATTTATTCATGGGTGTTTTCTGAGAAACTCTTGAAAAACCATGATTTTTGGGTACTAAAATCACAAATTGTGGGGATGGACACTTCGTGTTTCCTATTCCTTACAAATCGTCAAAATTTTGACCACATGTTTCTAGGATAATCTCAAAATACACTTGTAATTATTTCGATATCTTTATCTGTTGCTGAGATCCTGATATTAGAACTGATCATACTTCTGCACAAAATCACAAAACTCGATTTTTAGCTGTTTTTGATATATGGGTTGCAAATACCTAAACAATTAACCATAGCACATTAAGATATTTACAATACATCTTATAGACATTTATCTAAAAACAGCATTTTTCCTCCAAACCAGTGAACTTCAATAACAAAAATTTTGATTGCTCCAGCGATGTGTTAGTTTCTTGATCGAGGAGTTGGAAGCTCGAGCAAAGCATCTTCAAGGATAGGTATAAAGAGGAAATAATCATGATTGAAGAAACAGGTGGCAGACTTTGAGAAAGAAAGAGGAGTAGCTATGCAAGAGGCAAAAAAAAAAAAAAAAAAAAAAAAAAAAAAAAAAAAAATGGTGCATAGACACTGGCAAAAGGAGACAGTCAAAATTGAGAGGGATAAAGGCAGTGGCGGTGGGATACAGAAAAAGGTGTTAATGGGAAGAAAAAAGACAGTGGAAGAGAAACATATCTTGACGGTGGCAGTGAAAAGGAGATGTTGTGTATGAAATCTTCTTTATGGTGAGAGGCAGAGTAAAAAGAATTTGGTTGTTCTGTGTTAAAAGAGCATGAATACATTCACATGCTAAAATTTTTTATTAGGAAGATGGAATGATGATGCAGGCAGGTGGTTCCCCACTTTTCAGTCAGTGTTGTTTAGACAGGAACATACCGTATTTGCCGGCGTGTAAGAAGCACTTTTTTCCCTACAAAAATTGGTCTAAAAACTAGATGCATCTTATACACTGGTTGCCTGTTAAGGTAGGAACCTACAAGTTCCAATTCTTTCAAGGGATTTTAAAGAAGTGGTATAAAATGTGGGAAATAATGTTTTATGCAGGAAAATAATGTTTTAGGTGGGAAATTAAGTTTTTCTTTTATTTTCGTAGTTTATAGTTGATATGTGTACATAATATGCACCAAAATACCCATCGGGAGCTTTATTATTTTCTGTTGGCATTAATGAGAGTATGAGATTAGGGATAGGCCTGTCATTCCTTGGTTTTTCATGGAACTTTCTGCAAATATGAGCAAAGCACATCAAGTACTATATTTTACATGACTGTTTCTCGTCAACTGTCCCTTATTATTTGTTACACCCTAGGTCTTCAGATGCATTGAGACATTTGCAACTTCCGACTTGTTTGAGAAATTAGCTGTTTTATGTACATTCACATAATATTTTTTAACCATTGTTATTTTTTCTTTTTCATGTTTACTGGTAAATAAGTCTGTTTTTTTTTTTTTTTTATTCTCCAGGCTGTAAGTGCTGACAAACTTATAGAAAATCTGTTGGAAAAGAAAGAAACATTCCAGCTGAAGCCAAATACGAGTAGTAATGCTTCTCATAATCAGGTGAGTTTGAGTCACAATAATTTAAATTTATTAGTGAAAATTAACTGAACTGTAATAGGTGTAGCTGTAATACTTAAAGGGACCTGGACGTGAACGTGTTGCATTTTCATACCTTGCTTTCAGTACACATTACTCTTGATCCACAATGCGCTGGAAGTTCTGATTTTGTAACCTACACTGAATGACATTAACTCAAGTTGTAAAAGGAAATTTATTGAAATATCTGTTGTAGTTTAAGAATTACAATATTTTGCTTAATAGGTGTTTTTATAATACATGTTCGCATTCTGGAACTATTTTCTGGTGCATTGTCAACTAGCATTTAAATTGTAGCAGGCTGCTGTCAACATTCATATAAACAAATTATGCCTCTTGTTTTGTAGTTTGGAGTATATTGAGGAAAAGAAAAACCCCTATTACACTTCATTACTTTTTTGTCTAAAAATTACCATTAAAATTATATACAGAATGACTATCATAGATCTTTTCTGCAATGTATTAGGCGTACTCCAAAGATACTGTTCCATTCTTCAATTGGGAGAAATTGAACATAGCTAAAACCATTATGAAGATATTATGTTTCTAATATCTGAAAATGTACTTTTGAGAAAATGAGAAAAGACTGTTCACAGCAATTTTGTCTCACCATATACCTCATTCCGAACATTCCGGTGGCATAATCATGCTGGCCAGCTGCTTCTTTATCCTCTGTAGACTTTTTTGGGAGTCTTTTCCTTACTTTGGACTCTTTTAGTGATGGCTTCTGCATCACTTTCAGCTTCAACTAGTTGCTGGCAACCTATGGCAGTCAAGCCAGCTTTATATTATTTTCTGGTTGGATGCCCAATTTGTCCATCACTTTTGTCCTACTAATTACACCATCATTGAAACAGATAACAACATCCATCACACCTATTTTTAGTACTGTCCATCCAACAAACACTGTTTCCGGTACTCGTTGCCACACACCGCTGTTGAAACTCTCATTAGGATTTTGTGTATGGCCATGTAGACATTTTCTAAGTAATTTTTTTTATCTGCATGGTCCCTGCTTTATTGTTTCCATGACTCTGGCAGGCATGGAATGTTTATGGTGATATTGCTTGCCTGAAGCATCAGTGTGACCAGTGTGCAGACATTTGTTGAAAGAGCGTTTAAGACTGTAATAACTATTTGAAAGTAAATAAACCATAAATTTTTGCACTGCACGGAAACTGGAACTCAGATTTCTCACTTACTGAAAGCAGTTGTCTTATTGCTAATGCTATCTGAGCACTCTTCCTGCGTCAACTCAAATTTCTATATAATAATGGGAAATCCAGGTTGGAATTAATAATATAGTGAGGACAGTTTACAACTCACCGCAAAGACGTGGCGACGAGCTGCGACAGGCACATACAAAAGACACACACATACAAAACATTCAGCTATCGGCCATGGCCTTCTTCAGAAAATAGAACACTCACGCAATCACACAGGCGCACAACACAGTCATACAACCATCACCTCCGACTGCCGCACTTTGAATCACACTCTGCAGCGAATCGGGGACGGGAGGGGTGGGGAGGGGAGGAGAGGGGATAGGAAGGTTACGTCACGATGGTGGGGATGGGTTAGATGGGAATAACGAGATGCAGGTTAGGAATGGAGTGGGGAGGTGGGTGAGGGGGAAAAAATAAAATAAAATAAAGTAAAATAAATATATATAGAAAATGCAAGTAAACACGACTGCACACACACACACACACACACACACACACACACACACGATCGCACATTCACACACCACTCAAAATAGGCGAGGTTTGGGATAGAGAGGTAGGAACTATAAGGTATGGAGAAAAAGTATATAGGGAAATTATCGTAGGTTGAGGCCTGGTTGATTTCGGGATCGGAGAATGTATTGTAGGGATAACTCGCATCTGTGCAGTTCAGAAAAGCTGGTGGTGGAAGGGAGGATCCAGATGGCCCGGGTTGTGAAGCAGCCATTGAAATCAAGCATGTGCTCCGCTGCATGCTGTGCCACAGGGTGGTCCACCTTGTTTTTGCCCACAGTTTGGCGGTGGCCATTCATCCTAATGGACAGCTGGTTGGTGGTCATGCCAATATAGAAAGCTGTACAGTGTTTGCAGCACAGTTGGTAAATTACGTGGCTGCTTTCACAAGTGGCCCGGCCTCTGATAGGGTAGGATAAGCCGTGACAGGACTGGAATAGGAAGTGCTGGGTGGGTGGATTGGACAGGTCTTGCAGCGGGGTCTTCCACAAGGATATGATTCCTGAGGCAGTGAGCTGGGTTTCGGGGTGGCATAAGGGTGAACTAGGATGTTGTGACGGTTGGGAGGGCGACGGAACACCACTTTAGGAGGGGTGGGAAATGTCGTACATATGGAATATATCTATTTCTTCTCATAATTATTAATTCATTTGCCCACATTTTGCACATCTTGTGAGTGCCATGAAGGGTCTTCGAAACAAAATAAGAAGTTACAGACAACTGTTGGTAATTTTTCTCACTGACCGCTTTTTTTCTTGTGTGCATGCTTGCTGAAAACACTAGTTCCTCATTAATTATAAATGTAGGCACAAATATCTAATAAAGGAAAGTCTAGGTTGGAATTAACAATATACACTCCTGGCCATTAAAATTGCTACACCACAAAGATGATGTGCTACAGACACGAAATTTAACCGACGGGAAGAAGATGCTGTGATATGCAAATGATTAGCTTTTCGGAGCATTCACAGAAGGTTGGTGTTATGGCCTAAGGGCCATTCATATCGCGCACGCCGGTATTGTGTTCCGTGGCAGGCGCGGGTGCGGCCACAGGAGGGCATGGTTGGCTAAACAGCTGATGCGAGCTGCGCGCCGTCTGCTGGCGATGACTGTCTATCGGCCAGCGTGACAGCCGAGGGATTCGACAAGTGTCTGTGGAATGAGCTATAGTGTGCCTAGGACAAACAGTGTTTTCTTCAGTGGCGACGAGGTTTATGGTAGTGTGGTCTTCCTGCCTCAGTCATGGCAGAACACCTTAGCGCGTTGCTGACGAATCTTCAGTCGTTACTGGAAATTTTGGCTCAACAGAATGCTTCTCTCACGGCGGGTATTGACACCTTGACTAGGGCTGTGACACAACAGGTCGGGTTGCGGTCTTCTGTGCCCGTTCCCTCCGTTTCCTCCATTTGACGACATTGCCGAGGATTGGTCCGACTACGAACAACGTTTACGCCAACACTTCGTAGCCTTCCAGGTGTGTGATGAAGGTAAGCAAAAGGCTTATTTCCTTTCGTAGCTCTCGCCTCGTCTTTTTCATTTGCTGGGCGATTTGGCGCCGCTTCAGACGCAGGCATCCCTGTCCTTTATGGATATCTGTTCTCTTTTTGCGGCGTATTTTCGCCGCCTCTTATCACGTGGTGTCTGCCCGCATATCTTTCTACCGTTCGCGGAAACAGCCGGGTCAGTCGTACCGCGCGTGGGCCATGGAACTGCAGGGGCTGTATGTGGCTTCGTATGCAGACTCTATGGTCCGCGATGTTTTGATTTGTTTTGCTCCCGACCTGGACGTTCGCAAGCAGGCTCTTCAATCGGACGATCCCTCATTAGAGGAGGTTTTGCGTATTGCGTGCGCATTTGAAGTTTCTGAGGCTATGGGAGCCAACTTTCCGCTTGGGGGGAGGTATCCTCAGTTGCCGATTCGGCCCAATTATCCGCGGCGCCGGTTTCTTCGGTGGCTGTTGTTGCGTCGCCCTCCCCTCCCTCCCTTTGGACGCTACGGCGCTCGCCTGTGTCGTATGGGCAGGGGGAAAGGTGGCGCGCGTAGCCCGCTTCAGAGAGCGAGCTGATTTCATGTCTTTCATGCGGGGCGTCCCATTCTCGGGAATCGTGCTCGCACAGACGGGCCACGTGTAATCATTGTGGCAAGTTCGGACACATCGCCCGAGTGTGCCGCTCCTCTGCTAAGGGCCGTAAAAGGACCTCTCCCCCTCGTGATTTCGGCGCATCGCCCATGGATATTAATAAGGTTGTTCAGCCGCCGAAGTTGTTTATAGACCTCCGCATTCTGCGGAAAACTGTTAAGCTTCAAGTAGACACTGGCGCGATGACATCGCTTCTAAGTGCAGCTACTCATCAAGCATTAGGCTCCCTCACTTTAAATCCGGCGCCTCGCGCGTTGGTTGGCTATGGCGGCCACCCTATTCCACTATTGGGGTCGTTTGTCGCCGAAGCTACATATCAGAACGTTAGCCGCGCGGTACTGTTTGTGGTAGTTTGGCTTTTCTATTACCGATTCTGTCTGCTTGGTTTCCGATCAATTTTCGTACGAGAGTCTCACACAGCTTCGCGCGGATGTCTCGTCCTTGTTTGCGCCGGGTCTTGGGTGTGCTAAGAATTTTCGGGCCACTATTACACTTAAAAATACGGCTCACCTCATCTTCTGTCAGGCTCGGCCTCTCCCGATCGCTCTCCGTGGCGCTTTTAAATCGGAATTAGATCGCCTGACGGCGGAAGGTATTTTGCGTCCTTTCACAGCCAGCGAGTGGGCCTCCCCTCTAGTTGTCATACGCAAGCCTTCGGGTGCCCTGCGTTTATGTGGCGACTTTAAGAAAACTGTAAATTCTCAATCCGTCATTGATTCTTTTCCCATGCCTCGCCCAGCGGAATTGATAGATCGGTTGTCAGGGGGCCAGTATTTTTCGAAAATAGATCTGGCAGAGGCTTATCTCCAGTTGCCTTTAGATGATGCCTCCAAGCAGGCGCTGGTGATTTCTACGCCTTTTGGCCTATATCAATATCAGAGATTGCCATTCGGGGTGGCCAGTGCCCCCGCAATCTTTCAGTGTTTTTTGGAGCAGTTCTAGCACCGGTCCCCTGTTGCGTGAACTACATGGATGATATTGTAGTGACGGGATCCACAGCTGCTGACCATATTGCCAACCTCCGTTCATTGTTTTCCATTCTGGAGGGGGCTGGCCTCCGCTGTAATTTCCAGAAATCTTCTTTCTTCCAACCGACTATCGAGTACTTGGGCTACGAGGTATCCAGGTCGGGGGTGCGTCCCGTGGCAGAGCACGTGTGTGCAGTCGCAGATCTTCCCCGTCCTTCTTCCGTTCACGAACTTCAAGTATGCCTGGGCAAGATCGCCTATTATCATCGCTTCCTCCCGCAGGCAGCCACAGTGGCTCACCCCCTGCATCAACTGCTGCGTAAAGGCATCCCGTTCCACTGGTCTCTAGCGTGAGAGCGGGCTTTTCAGTCACTGAAAAAGGTCCTCCTGGAGGCTCCATGCCTCACTGCATACACCCCGGGGGTCCCGCTTGTGGTGGCAGCGGACGCCTCCCAGCAGGGTGTGGGGGCGGTGCTGGCACATCGGTTTCCCGATGGGTCAGTACGCCTGTTGGCGTTTGCATCTAAAACTTTTACGGATGCGCAGCGCCGGTATTCCCAGGTGGACAAGGAGGCCCTAGCCAATCGTTTTTGCTCTAAAAAAAATTTACGTTTATCTCTATGGGTCAAAGTTCACGCTTTACACGGACCACTGCCCATTAGTGTCGTTGTTCCACCCGTCAGCAGCTCTTCCGGACAAGGCAGCCCATCGTCTTCAATGCTGGGCCTTGTACCTCTCTCGTTTCCATTACGAGATACAGTACCACTCGACGGCTCATCACGCCAATGCCGACGCCCTATCGCGCCTCCCGGTAGGCCCTGACCCAGTCTTTGATGCTGACGAGCTTTTGTGTTTTGCAGTTGACGAGTTGGCTATAGATGTAGTCTCAGGTTTTCCTATCAATAGCTCACAGATCGCGGAGGCTACTGCTGCTGACCCTGTCCTCCGGGTCGTCCTTCAACGGGTGAGGCAAGGCTGGTCGGAGCGTCCTCCGGGTCGGGCATCAGACCCTCTCCGCAATTATTATGCTATTCGGCACCGCCTTAGTACCTACGAGGGTATTTTACTTCTGTCCACGGAAGACGGCTCCCATCGAGTGGTGGTTCCAGTGTCATTGCGCCGCCGGATTCTCGATCTTCTACATCGGGACCACTGGGGCGTCTCTCGCACGAAGATGCTGGCGTACCGACATGTATATTGGCCGGGTATAGATGGGGACATCACTCGCCTCATTGCAGGTTGCTCTTCTTGTGCATCCCAACAAGCAGCTCCTCGCTCATCTCTCTCTCCATGGCCCACTCCGTCTGCACCTTGGAAACGACTCCAAGTCGATTTTGCGGGGCCTTTCTTAGATAGCTACTGGCTTTGCGTCCTTGACGCATACTCCAACTTTCCGTTTGTTGTTCGCCTGACCTCCACGTCCGCGGAAGTTACCACACGTTCCCTGTTAAAGATATTTTCTATTGAGAGTCTCCCGGTCGCACTGGTGACCGATAACGGGCCACAGTTTACTTCACAACACTTTCACGACTTTTGTTCTACCCATGGGATCCACCATGTTCTGGCCCCACCTTTCCACCCACAGTCCAATGGGGCAGCGGAGAGGTTCGTCCGCACTTTCAAGACGCAAATGCGCAAGTATGTGGTGCATCTTTCAGTGGAGGATGCCCTCCTTCGATTCCTGTCATCTTATCGGTCCACTCCGGCAGGTCAGCAGAGCCCTTCGGAGTTCCTTCACGGCCGCCCTCATAGGACGCTGTTATCCCTCGTGCATCCAGGCCCTCCCACACCTCTTCTTCGTCCTCGGTCACGTTTTCCCCCAGGCTCGGCCGTCTGGGCTCGAGGCTACGGCCGCCATCCTCGTTGGATCCTGACCGTGGTCAATCGGGAGCGTGGCCGACGTCTCTGTGAGGGCTGTTCTCATACTGGGGTCCTCACCCACCACCACGATCAGCTGCGGATCCGCCACCCTCCTCCCACACCTACGGTCCCTTCCTCCTCGTCCAGGTCCAGCCCCCCTCTGTTGAGGGTGCCATCAGGGGACAGTTCTCTACCGACTTCTGTTCCGCAGGCATTGGCTGGGGGGCAAGGGGATTTCCCACCACCGTCGGGGTCCGGGGCCCGCTCCCCCGCCGCAGTCCCAGCGGCCAGCTACAAGGAGTGGACAGCTCCGGTCACTGGCAGAGGGGGCACCTTGCAGCCTGACGACGGAGGCCCCGAGTTGCCAATGGAGGTGCCACAGGAGGAGGGAATGGAGGACCCACCGCCATCGCCAGTGCTGGGAGCAGCAAGACATCGCTCGCTAGGGCGAACCCCTCGTCACCCAAAGGGGTTCCGCCTGTATGAGGTGGTTCCGGCTAGGGAGTGGATGGAGCCGCCAGACGATCGGATGGAGGTGGAAGAGTCCCAGCAGCCAGACTTCTGCACCGCCGTTCAGGAGTCCGGCTCCTCACCCCAAGGGGGGAGGGATGTTATGGTCTAAGGGCCATTCATATCGCGCGTGCCTGTATTGTGTTCCGTGGCAGGCGCGGGCCCGGCCGCGATAGTTCCCGGCCGTGCCACAGGAGGGCATGGTTGGCTAAACAGCTGATGCGAGCTGCGCGCCGTCTGCTGGCGGGACTGTCTAACGGCCGGCGATACAGCCGAGGGATTCGAGAAGTGTCCATGGAACGAGCTATAGTGTGCCTAGGACAAACAGTGTTTTCTTCAGTTGGCACCAGTGGCGACACCTACAATGTGCTGATATGAGGAAAGTCTCCAACCGATTTCTCATACACAAACTGCAGTTGACTAGTGTTGCCTGGTGAAACGTTGTTGTGATGCCTCGTGTACAGAGGAGAAATGAGTACTTATCACGTTTCCGAGTTTGAGAAAGGTTGGATTTTAGCCTATCATGATTGCGGTTTATTGTATCATGACATTGCTGCTCATGATCCAATGACTGTTAGCAGAATATGGAATCAGTGGGTTCAGGAGGGCAATATGGAAAACCGTGCTGGATCCCAATGGCCTCGTATCACTAGCAGTCGAGATGACAGGTAACTTATCTGCCTGGCTGTAATGGATCGTGCAGCCACGTCTCGATCCCTGAGTCAACAGATGGGGACATTTGCAAGTCAACAACCATCTGCACGAACAGTTCAACGACGTTTGCAGCAGCATGGAGTATCAGCTCAGAGACCATGGCTGCAGTTAGCCTTGATGCTGCATCACAGACAGGAGCCTTGCGATGGTGTACGCAATGATGAATGTGGGTGCACAAATGGCAAAATGTCATTTTTTCAGATTAACCCAGGTTCTGTTTACAGCATCATGATGGTCGCATCCGTGTTTGGCGACATCGCGGTGAACACACATTGGAAGTGTGTATTCATCATCGCCATACTGACGTATCACCCGGCATGATGATATTGGGTGCCATTGGTTACACGTCTCGGTCACCTCTTGTTCACATCAATGGCACTTTGAACAGTGGCTGTTACATTTCAGATGTGTTGCGACCCATGGCTCTACCCTTCATTCGATGCCTGCGAAACCTTTCAGTTCAGCAGGATAATGCACAAGTGCATGTTGCAGGTCCTGTACGGGCCTTTCTGAATACTGAAAATGTTAGACTGCTGCCCTGGCCAGTACATTCTCCAGATCTCTCACTTATTGAAAAGTCTGGTCAATGGTGGGCGATCAACTGGCTCATCACAATTTGGCAGTCACTACTCTTAATGAACTTTGGTATCGTGTTGAAGTTGCATGGGCTTCTGTACCTGTACACGCCATCCAAGCTCTGTTTGACTCAGTGCCCAGGTGTATCAAGGCCGCTACTACAGCCAGAGGTGGTTGTTCTGGGTACTGATTTCTTAGGATCTATTGACACAAATTGTGTAAAAATGTTATCACATGTCAGTTCTAGTGTAATATATTTGTCCAATCAATAGCTGTTTATCATCTGCATTTGCAACAATCAAACAGTGGCCGAAAACAAGGTGACCACCCTGTGGCACAGCATGCAGTGGAGCATATGCTTGATTTCACAACCCATGCCATCTGGATCCTCCCACCCACCACTAGTTTTTCTGAACTGCACAAATGGAAGTTATCCCTACAGTACATTCTCTGATCCCGAAATTATCCAGGCCTCAACTTACGATAACTTCTCTATTTTCAGTGCTGTGTGTGTGTGAGTGTGTGTGTGTGTGTGTGTGTGTGTGTGTGTGTGTGTGTGTGTGTGTGTGAGGGGGGGGGGGCGGTGTGCACTTGTTTTATTTTATTTTCCTCCACTCACCTGCCTACCACCCCATTCCTAAGCTCCATCTCTTTATCCCATTTAATACATACGTACTCTGGAAGGGTGTGCTGTATCCGTCCTCACAACTGTGATGCAACCTTCTTATCCCCGCTCCCCTCCCCTATTTCCACACTGCAGAGAGTGATTCGAAGTGCTGCAGCCAGAGATATGATGGTTTTGTGTAATTTTTTTTTTTTTTTTTTTTTTTTTTTTTTTTGTGTCTTTTTGATGTTCATGTCTCAGCTTGTTGCGACATCCTTGCAGTGAGTTGTAAACTGTCATATTACTATATTGTAGATACAAATATTTAGTTTATTAGTAACACACATCTTTTAATTCAAATGTGTGTGTGTGTGTGTGTGTGTGTGTGTGTGTGTGTGTGTGTGTGTGTGGGGGGGTAGAGAGAGAGAGAGAGAGAGAGAGAGAGAGAGAGAGAGAGAGAGAGAGAGGGGGGGGGGGGGGAATCCCAATGTACAAATACATGTGCTAATTATAATTAATGTGTCATTATTTTCTTCAGATGGCAATGCATCCTGCTGGCGTCACTGGGACATCATCTCTGTCATCAAATTATATAGCAGGAGCATCAGCAACACATAATGTGCCAGTGGTGCCACAAATGGTTCATGACAGACAAACGCTGCCTTCTTGGTTGACAACAAGTTCAAACAGCCTGCCGCCTATCTACAGTCATGTGTGGTCACTTGTAGCAGGCCCAAATGGTTTGGCAGATACTGGTAGACTGTTTCCAATTCTTATAACCAGCGGTTTAACTGCTGATGTGTTGGGTCATATCTGGAGTTTAGCTAATAAAGAGGTACCTGGACAACTCACGGAACTTGAGCTTTACACTGTACTTGCTCTGATTGCTCTTGCACAGGTTAGTTTGTATTATATAACATATGATTAATTCATATAGTATTTGTATGTGCAGTCCAGAAGGGTTATTCCTCTGTAATTATCAGGGTTGGTTTTATCTACTTTTTTTAAATAACAGACAGATTATTCCTTTGGTCCAGTGCTCCAGAAGTTTCTCCATAACCCACATTTTAACTAGATGTTGGTGGAGATTTTTGATTACAGGCTTTCCATCCATTTTTCCAGATTTCTGCAAAAGAATAGATTATTACCACATGCCTTTAATTTTTTAATTCCCTAACTGCAAGGTCTACCTCATTGACGGTTGCCGAATATATTGGATCTGGGGTGGCTAAAGTGGGTGTGTCAGTGTTTACATGGAACATTTCCAGTGCGTCATTACAAGTCAAAAGTTTATTGAAAGTCTCTGAATTTTCTTGATTACTGTGAGCCAGCTTTCTTGATTTATCTGTCAGCATTAATGATGGGGGTTCATATTTTTAAGATATTTGCTGGAAGTTTTGTAATAATCTCATGACTTTTTTCTTGAAATTCTCTTCTAGAGTATTTTTAAGATGTTTACATTTTGTTCGTTTGATGATTTTATTGGATGACTTTTTTTGCTTTATGAGTTCTAAGTTTGATTCTTCTGACTTTTGGGCATTATGATTTAGCCAAGCTTGGTGTCTTCATTCTACTGCCTGGTCACAGTCTTCATTCCACTGTTCAAGTTTCTTTGTGGGATTTATTGGATCTAATTCTTCTACTATTGATTTTAGTTTGGTGATTGATTCTATCAGGGATTTAGTGTTGATAAATACTTCCCCAGTTTTCCTGTAGTACTTATTTTCTATTAAGGTGGTAGGGTCAATTTTTTCCTATTTTTATTTGCATGTTTTTTCTTTGCCATTGGAATTTTATTTTCAACTTCACAACATTGTAGATTTCATGATGCTGTAATTTATCCATGCAGACGTGGTCATTGCCATTAACCCTTTCTGAGCTCAGGATGTTTCCAAGTTTTTAATTTGTTGGGCTTCCTTTTAAAGCATGTTGATTCTGAGATAATGTTGTGCTTTCTGCATATTTCAACCAATCTTTGACCATTGTTGTTAGTTCGCTTATGTGTTGGCCATTTTTCAGTGATATCTCGGTGTCTTCTTTCTTGCCCCAGTTTGCGTTGAAATCGCCAAGAATTTTCATGTTCAATGGAATGATGTTGATTAAGGTTTCATCCAAAAGATCCCAGAATTTTTGTTTTTTCTCTGTTCTTTAAGGTTTTTAATTATTGGGAGCTTGTGTATTGATAATTGTGTAGGTTGTATTTGCAGATTTCAAATATAGAGTTGCAAGTATAGGGGACTTAGATTTAAATTCTTTTAGAAATCCATTACCAAATTGTGGTCAGTTTTCCAGGGATTCCTTTGTAAAGTCACTATCCGTGCAACTTTCACTGTTTCTAATTTCTTGAAGGGCCACAATTAGAATTGTATGCTTGTTCATGATTTCAGTGACAATCTTAAATTTTCTAGTTTGTTGCAGGGAGTTAACATTGTGTGTTGCAATTTTTTCTTGTTTGTGATGGCTGCAAGGTTTCCAGATGCTCCGATTCTCATAATCTGCTGAATGACAGCCCACAGAATTTGAATGCTGACTTTTCTGCAATACATGGATGCAGTCAGTGGAATTCTTCTTCAAAAGACTGCTCATGATTGACTGTTGAAGGTGTCACCTTGAGGTGAGGAGAAATCCTGGAGTTACAATTCTCAATGTTATTCAGAAAAGTGATAATGAGAACTGAAGGGTGATGTTATGAATTTGTGAGGGAGACTAAAAACTGAAAAACACCCTCAGGCCTCAAAACCTAAAACCCTCGGGGTCGGGGATAAAAAAGCAAGAGTTGGCCAAGGAAGGGCGAAGGGACAGAACATAGGGGCCTGACACAAGTAAGTGGAAGCAATGTCAGGTTTAGCTCAGGATCCCACAACTGCCATCCACACATTCCAAAGATTGGAACTCTTGGAGTGTACTTCCCTAGTGTATACATATTAATAAAAAGGATGGTCATATTACATATATTGAATCTAAAAATCACTTGTTGTTCAATTAAGATGTTACGTAGTTATATGCATTATTTTATGCAGTATGTTGGATAGTATTTCCCTGTCGTTTATTCAGTTGCAACTGTTCTATAATTTTTTCTTGCATGTATATTTGCTGTCATTGTTGTTGCAACATATAAACAGATTTTTTCAGAAATTAAATAAGAATTTTTACTTTTACCATTTTTCTTTGCAGAATGGCTGCCCATTCAGCAATCTTGGTGTACTGAATCTCATACCTCAGGCACCAGTTCCAAACCTGAATGTTGGCGTTATGCGCCCAGCAGCTACTACGAGTTCTCATTTACCTGGTTCCCATAGCAAAATGAAAAGAGAAGAACTGAATTTGAAATTAAATTCTGAACCTAATTGTCCATCTACAGGCTCTATTGCTAAGGAGGTGAAAACTGAAAGTGAAGAATCTGTTGATGACTTTGCCGATTTCCAGAGTTTTACAGTGGGAACATCTGTATCTGAAACAGTTGTTAATCCTGATATAAACATTTCTGATAAGTTCAGATATAGTTCACCTACTACTGATGGTTTAGTACAAAAGAACCATAACCTTAATACAGAAAACATAACTCACAAATGTCCAAATGTAATCATAGTTGGAAATACAAGTCATTCACGAGGAATTGGTAGCAGACTTGCCAATCATTCTCTTGGTACTCCAAAACAAAGCAAAATGCGACATAAACACCATCATCATCACCATCACCATAGTCACAAAAACAACCAGCATCCCATCAATTCTGTCTCTCCAGCAGCAGAAGATGAATTTACTGACTTCCAACAAGCTGAAACTTCTCTGTCAGAAAATAACATAGAGAATTTGTCTTCAGACACAGCTTCAGTGACTTCTCCTAGTGGTACATATGTGCTGAAAGAAAGTGCTATAAGAGCAGGCAAAAAGTTGACTTCAGTGATAAGCAGACTGGAAAGCGAAGCTTTAAAAGATAGACCGGTGCAGACAAAGGAGCTTGTTGCCTCCGTTTCAGCTAGTCAGACTGTATCACCAAATTATGATGTTCTTAACACACATACAAAAAAACAAGATTTGGAGAAACCAGTAGTTCACCAAATAGTACAAGAGGAAGAATGTTGTGTTAAGGATGTGACTAAAAAAGTTAGTAACGGGAGTGAACTGATGGCAGTCGAAGAAGATAAATATAGTGCACTCCGAGAACTATCAACAATAGAATCACCACAGTCAAATAACACTGCCAATCTGGACTTAACTGATGATTTTGGTGATTTTATTACAGCAGAAGTGTCAAGTGATGACTCTTTTGCTGCTATTTCTTCAAGAGACAGTAGTGCAGTAAACAAAACACCACTCACTCCTCCATCTATATTTGATGCTTCTCAGACTGTAGAGTTTCCTGTTGATTGGACAGCTTTTCACAATTCAGATGATGGTGTTTCTAAAGCTCCTCCTGCTGTTCAAAGTAAATCTACTATTGGCACCACAGATAACATTTTTAATTCTTTGCATAGTGCAACATTCAACTCAGATGAATTACATCTTGTAAGTACTCCAACTTCAGCACAGTATTCAACTTCTGAGCTCAATGAACTTGATATTTTTTCATCACTTAAAAACTTAAGTTTAAATAGCAATTACAACACAGCAAAAGAGACTGTGGTAAGTGAGAGCAGTGATCTGAAGATAAATGGAAAACAGTGCAGTGCTAATGAAGGATCATTTCCCGATTGTTTTCAGCTGGGCAATAACTTTAACATTATGAATAGTAAAGACAGTTCAGCAAAAGGAGCATCACTTCCTGTTTTTGATGAACCTCCCAGGACAGACATTTTGTGCAGTGAAGCAATTGAAGATGACTTTGGTGACTTTGTCAGTACTGATGTTCATTCTGGTGAGCCAAGCAGTTGTGTGACCAAAGAATTCCCTTCTGACAATCAACCATCTGCAACTACTAAGGATACTTTGTATGACACTCATTCTGTAAGCAGCTTGGAATTTCCTGCTTTCTCCCTTAGTAGGCATGGATCATTACCAAGTTTGGACCTTAAAGTATATCCATCAGGATCGGAGCAGCCTGGTGCTTCTCATTCACAAAATGTGTCACCACAGGTAAGAATCTATAATCTGTGTCCAAATAGAACTAACTGAAAATTAAAGTTCATCTGTAGTGTGATTTGATTTTTAATAAATCAAGAGTTTGTCAAGGAAGACAAGAAAGCAAGAGGTACTTCACAATCTGGATAGAAAACTTAAAAAATACATAAATGAACTAGTGTAAGATTAAATATTGTATATTTGCTTTGATAGATGCCCTTTTTATATTACCCTTCATCATTCTCTATAAAATAGGACTAACTTGTGCCCATATGAAAATCAAAATTTATTTTCTTGGTTGCTCATCACTATTAGCCCATTTAGGATCAAAGAAACGTAACTACAAAAACAGTGTTTTGAGATCATGTGATTTTAAGGTTTTGTCATAAAACTTAGTACTTTCTAATCGTTTTTCACAGACCTTTCTATGGGAAATAAAAACTATACTTCATTGACTGTTGTTTTCTACTACATGTTAAATATTCCAGTCACTCGGAGGACAGTAAGAAATATTTTATGAAATTATGCACATAGTTAAGTTTGTTTGATCCTTAACTAAATGGCAGCTGCTGTTGAACATATGAACACTAAACATATAATATGCAACTTTAAGAAATATTATCATATGAAAGATTACTGCAGTTGTATTAATGATGTCTTCATAAACACAGATTACACAGAATAAGCTTTGTGAATGTGCGTCAGTGCTATTTAATAAGTACTAATTGCAAGAGATCTGTTTCTCAGGAAGATTATTAGCAGTATATGATGGAGAATACATAAGTCACTATTATTTTTACTTTGCATAATCTGTCTGCAGTATCACTAAACATGCAATACATAAGTTACAGGTAACAAAATGTACACGTAACAAACATAGGACATATGATTTTAACGAAACACAGTGCTCCCCCACACCAATTTTTGTTTGTTTGTGGATCATAGTTTCAAAAGTAATACAACACATACATTTAAACAAGCCAAAATTTGTGGTTTACATGAAACAGCTAAGGTGATGAACTAGCAAAAATAATAAAGGAGACAGAAAACAGATGCTAAACATGAAGTCTATTCCTGTAATTCTTCGACATTTTCCTCAGGTTCTAAATTGTTAGCAGCATTGAGTTCTTGGTATAATGTGTAATACCTAAAAGGTGTAATGCTCTTGTTACAGAAGTCTAAAAGATCTTTTTTTCTTTTCCTTACTTGTCATATGCTGGGCACAAAGTACTGTCTTCAGGTCCCGAATTCGAAGAATTTCGTAGGCCAGCTCTTTTCTAAGTAACAGGCATTAATACTTACAAGATTCTGTTAAATTCTCCTGGCACATTTTCACCATCCTTCTTCCTCTGGACCCCAAGCACTCCTAGTAGCTTGTAAACTCATACACAACTGAAACAATATTTATTTTCCCTGTCAGAAAGTTGCATTTCATTGCTGTCACAGAGCAACAGTCACAATGCATTTAAAGAGAAGTAGACGGAGAAGCAAGTTGTAAAAGTTCTGTTAGGATCAGAGAAATGTAAGAGCTGTTCCGTCTCACAAATTATCTATAAGTCCTGTGGTCTAAAAACAGATCAGATCTTGCGTCTGTCTGAGCCTTACCATTTTTCGTAAAATATAGATACGTTGAAACTAAATTGAAAACTGCACAAGATATATTTAAGCTTGTTAGATCATAACGTAGGTCTTTATTCTGTGTGCTTTATGGTACTAACAACTCAAAAGTGACAAAAATGTAGTTACATCTGTCTGATCCAAATTGGACTCATTGTTCATCTCAGTCATGTTGAAAATCCATTGATGCCTATAGATTGCAATTGTTACACTTTAATTCTTTGTTCTGTGTGTCAGTTTGGGTGTCCACTAATTAACAAAGACAAGTTATTTAAAAAACTATAAATATTTCACAGAAGATCAGGCACTTGAAACAGCATAGCACAGTGCAAATACTGAGTACTCTGTCCAATATCATAAGGCTCAAGAATAACATGACATTAGTGCCTAAAAGAAGAAATACATAAAGATAGTAAAAAAACCAGATGAGGGCCAAGCAGCTCCTAAGATGCTAATCTAGTATCAGCTGTTTTGAACATTTCACTATCATTCAGGACAACAGTGGTTCAAATCGACCTTCGGTCTTCCAGATTTGGGTTTTCCATGATTTACCCAAATTGTTCCTGGTAAATGCTGGGATAGTTCATTTCAAAGTGCATGGCTGATTTCCTTCTTCTTTTTTAACCAAAACGCTCAAAGCTTGTGTTCCATCTCTAATGATCACTATGTTGATTGGACTTAAAACCCCTAATCGTACTTCCTTTTTATATTAGCAATAAATGGTCATGTACATTCAGGAATAAAAACAGTTGCTATTTAGAGAAAGAGTAGTGAGACTGGGGATAACATCTAACTTTCAGACAATAACTGTGTTAGGAAGTCTTGTCCATTGTGTGTGCTTCCACTTATAGGTTGTGACTTAGTGTCTCAGTTTATTGCAGCTATTATATTTATTTATTTATTTATTTAGTAATTATGTCTGTCTTCCATAAGTCTTTACAGAGATAATCTCAAAATTACTAAAAATTTCCAGGCTATTATGCCGTGGTCTAGTGGATTTATTGTGGAAACCCAATCTTTCGTTTCCGACTGCGGAGGACATTCTCAAGGGGGATCATAGCACTTTCAATGTCCTATACACATCCTGGCTCACTACTGACTGAAGCCAAACTCCGTTTGCGAGGGCTCGCACGCAGAGGTGTGACGTCAGATGTTTGACATGCGCGCCCAATTCGTCGATGCTGATTGCGTCGTCCGTTGGTATTGTCCCATGGTGGACTGTTACATTTCTTCTTCAAAACCGGAATCCAGATTTCATTTAATTTCACGCCCTCCTCCATCCTATTGAAATTATTGGGGTGTTTTACAGTTTCTATAGCCTCTCTGTTACAGTCTTTCGTGATATCCATTTGTGGCTGCTAAAACCTGAGTCTTATCAAATTGAATAAGGTGGTCCCGTGGTTGAAAAACATGATATATGCTGAAAAATGTGCTTGAGAGGACGTGCAGACTGTTTAAGTAGGAGTGGCTAATGGACAAATGCAAGTTGATAGGGGAATGATGATATTGCCTACAGGAAAATAAAACGGATGTTTGAAGACATGAATAGCATCTGTATGAATATCAAGAGCACAGATGGAACACCAGTACTAAGCAAAGAAGGTAAAGCTGAAAGATGGAAGGAATATACCGAGGGCCTATACAAGGGAAATGAACTTGAACGCAGTATTATAGAAAGGAAATATGAAATGTATGAAGATGAGATAGGGGATAAGATACTGTGAGAAGAATTTGTTAGAACACGAAAAGGTTTGAGTCGAAACAAGCCCTCTGGAATAGATGATATTCCCTCTGAACTGCTGACATCGTTGAGTGTTATGAAGAAACTCTTTCACCTTGTGTGCAAAAACTGAGATGGGGCTATACACCCAGACCTCATGAAGAATATATTGATTCCAATTCCAAAGAAAGCAGTCGCAGATAAGTGTGAAAATTAACAGAGCTATCAGTTTAATAAGTAATGATTGCAAAATGCTAACACAAATTATTTACAGACAAATGGAAAAAGTGGTGGAATCTGACCATGGGAAAGATTAATTTAGATTGAGGAGAAATTTGAGAATGCACAAGGCAGTACTCTCATTAAGACTTGTCTTAGAAGTTAGGTTAATGAGAGACAAACTTACATTTTTAGCTTTCATAGGTTTGGAGAAAGCTTGTGCCAATAATGACTGAAATACTCTTTCAAATTTTGAAGGTACTGGGGGGGGGGGTAAAATGTAGGGCATGGAAAAATTATGTACAAGTTGTACAAAAACCAGATAGCAGTTATAACAGTCAAAGATCATCAAAGGTACACAGTGATTGGGAAGGGTGAAAGGACTGTAGAACTTCCCCAATGTTACTTAATCTGTAGATTGAGCAAGCTGTCCCCCCAGGGGGCCCACAGCTCTTTTGTGGGTACGTGTGTGGCGCGCATGGGCCCTGAGCCGAAGCAGCCTTTCTTCGGCCCCAGGCTGCTTCACTTTCCCTCTCGGTTTATGCCTTCATCCGGAGATGGGCGTCCTTTGTGAATGAAGGTAGTTTCTTGTCCAAGTATCTCTTTTTCCTTGGTTTCTTTCTTTTCTAACCTTTGCTTCTGTCTTTCTCTCTTTGCTGTACTCTCCTAGCCTTCCTCTCCTCCTCATTAGTCTCTGCTTCGGCGTTTGAGACACTTATTTCTCTTCACTTCCTCTATTCTTCTTCTTTTCTGTCTGTGCGGGTCTGAAGGCCGACCCACGCATTATCATGCGTAGCATGCATAGCAGGTGACGGGGTAACGCATAATTCCCCGCCCCGGGTAGACAAGTAGGGCACGTACGTACCCCCTGGTAAAGGCCAGGCCCAGGGAGGGGTGATTACCCGAGCTGGTACCTTCCGAACATGCCGATTGGTCCCTCCGTCAGTTCTCGGGAGGTGTGAACAATCACCTAAGGCGGGTAAGCCCTCAGAGAGGGCCCCCACTAGGCAGGAGTGCGCCATCAGAGACGCCGGTAATCGTGGGGGACTCTTTCGCAATGACTTCCTTCTCTTCTTCTGTGACTTTGACCCAGAAACGTTTCCTGTCAAGGTAAAAGCGCATCTCACACTCAACTCGTCACGGGGGGTAGTCTTCACAAGATCCCTTGACGAGTCGTCTGACGAAGACATACAGACCTATATGTCCGATTAGGGTGTAACAGCCGTGCATAGGCTGTTGAAAAAGGGAGATAACCAGCTGACACCAACTTGTACTGTGTTTTTGACGTTCGACAGAGTTGAACTCCCGTCGAAGGTCAAAGCAGGGTACGAAGTTATCTCCGTCCGCCCTTATATACCGAACCCAATGCGCTGTTTCCAATGCCACAGATACAACCATACCCATCAGTCTTGCCCTAATGCAGCAAAATGTGTCACTTATGGTAAGGACGCCCATGAGGGGGATTGCCCGCCTCCGTACCCTCACTGCCTTAATTGCAATGGTGACCATGCGGCTTCCTCTCGGGACTGCTCTGTATATAAGGATGAAAAGGTCATTCAGCAAATTTGGGTTACGGAAAAGTTATCAACTTCTGCCGCTCGAAAGTTGTTGGCAAGTCGAAAGCCCACTGTCCTCCATGCGGGCACATACAGTAAGGTCCTCACCTCCACTCGACCTACGAAGGATTCAGGTACCCAGACCTGTGACTTCACTTTCGCTGACACAGTTGTGCGATCTGCCAGCCCGAAGATTGCCCGTTCCACATCCCTGCTTCCTCCTGCTGCTTCTGAAGTTCAGTCTTCGTCAACCTCTAATAAACTGCTGGCACCTAAACAATATGCCTGGACTTTGAAAAAGGAACCCGTCCGTGAAGATTTTCTGCGAACTCAGGCTTCCCAACCGTCAACTGCCTCTTCTCACCGTCACTCTTCCAGAAGAGCCAACAAGAAAAAGAGTTCCTCTCCTTCCCCGCCGATGCATGACCCATCCGTCACACCGCCCAACAGTAGTCGGCCCCGATCATCTTCTGTCTCGTCGGGACGCACTACTGTTAGCCGGGCAACTGGCATTTTACCGCCGTCGGAAGCTGCCCCTCCTGATAAACTCGGGAAGGTGGCAGATGCATCAATTGAACCTATGGAACATGACTCTCTGCCTCTAGATGGTGACAGTAGTGCTCCCTCGAAGTCCAGTCCTCAGCGGCCGTCGAGGTGACCCTGCTTGCTTTTTCCTTTTTATCTTTTCTTGTCTCATTTTTATCATGGCGCTCCTTCAATGGAATATTCACGGCTTTCGTTCCAGTCTGGAGGAATTAAAACACCTACTCAGATTGCACTGCCTGCTTCTAGTTTGTCTCCAAGAAACTATGTTACGTCTAAGTGATTGTGCAGACATCCCCCACTACACCTCTGTGCGTTTCGACCTGCCACCTGTGGAAGGTACCCCAGCCCATGGAGGGGTTCTGATGCTCATTCGGGACGACGTCTATCACCATCCCATTTCATTGCATACTCACCTACAGGCAGTTGCCGTCCGCATCACTCTCTCCACCTTTTCCTTTTCCCTCTGTAGTATCTATTCGCCATCGTCATCTGCCCTTACTAGGGCAGATGTGCTACACCTCGTTGACCAGCTCCCTTCACCTTTCGTGTTGGTAGGCGACTTCAATGCCCACCACCCCCTATGGGGCTCTCCGGCACCTTGTCCGAGAGGCTCCCTTTTGGTGGACCTTCTCCAACACCTTAATCTTGTCTGCCTCAACACTGGTGCACCGACCTTCCTTTCTGACACAACACACACTTATTCCCATATAGACCTCGCGATATGCACTCCTCAGCTTGCCGGTCGGTTTGGGTGGTATGCACTTTCTGACACGTACTCGAGTGACCATTTTCCTTGTGTCATGCACTTCCTGCATTGTTCCCCATCTCCTCCTCCCACCAGTTGGAACATTTCTAAAGCCGACTGGGGGCTTTATTCTTCCATGGCAGTTTTTCACAATCAGGACTTTTCCAGCTGTGACAGTCAGGTCGAATACCTCACAGAGGTTATTCTCACACCTGCCGAACATTCCATACCTCGTACATCCTCTTTTCCACGTCTCGTCCCGGTCCCCTGGTGGACTGCAGCCTGCCGTGATGCTCTTAGAGCCCAGCGCTGTGCTTTACGCACCTTTCGCCACCACCCAACGTTGGAGAATAGTATCAACTATAAACGACTGCGAGTGCAATGTCGTAGAGTTATAAACGACAGCAAAAAGCTTGCTTTTACCAGTTCTTTTAACTGTTTTACTCCCTCCTCGGCTGTCTGGGGTGGCCTACGCCATTTATCCGGCATCAAGGTCCACTTCCCAATTTCTGGCCTGACCGTTGAGATTGCAGTCCTTGTGGACCCTGCTAATGTTTCCAACACATTGGGCCGTTTCTTTGCGGAGGTTTAGAGCTCTGCCCATTACCACCCTGCCTTCCTCCCTCGCAAACAGGTAGAGGAGGGACGGCCGCCTTCTTTCCACTCTTTTAATCGTGAAAATTATAACGACGCCTTCACCATGCAGGAGCTAGACCGTGCTCTCGTCCTGTCCAGATCTTCTGCACCCGGGCCCGATTGAGATGCTGAAGAACCTTTCTCCTGTGGGCAAGTGTTTCCTACTTAGCACCTATAATCGCATATCGACTGAAGGTCAGGTTTCCACAAGTTGGCGTGAAGCCATTGTTGTCCCCATCCCCAAACCAGGGAAGGACAAACATCTTCCATCACGTTATCGCCCTATTTCTCTTACTAGCTGCGTCTGTAAGGTGATGGAACGTATGGTTAACGCTCGGTTGGTCTGGCTCCTCGAATGCCGACGCTTCCAGACTAATATCCAATGTGGTTTTCGAAGACACTGCTCAGCTGCTGATCACCTCGTCACCTTATCGACGTTTATTATGAATAACTTTTTAAGGAAGCGTCAAACGGTAGCAGTGTTCTTCGACTTGGAGAAGGCATACGATAGCTGTTGGAGAGCGGGCATTCTCCGCACATTGCACACATGGGGCCTTCGGGGCCGCCTCCCTCTTTTCATTCAAGCGTTTTTGGCGGATTGCAAGTTCCGGGTACGGGTGGGCTCTGCTGTGTCAGATACCTTTCGCCAGGAGAATAGGGTGCCACAGTGCTCCGTCTTGAGAGTGGCTCTTTTTGCCATTGCAATCAATCCGATCGTAGATTGCCTTTCACCCGACGTTTCCGTATCCCTTTTTGTAGATGATTTTGCAGTTTATTGCAGCGCCCAGCGGACGTGTCTCTTGGAGTGTTGTCTTCAACGTTGTCTTGACCGCCTATATTCCTGGATAATTGCGAACGGCTTCCACTTCTCCACTGAGAAAACGGTGTGTATAAACTTCTGGAGATACGACGACTTTCTTCCACCATCTCTATGTCTCGGCCCCGTAGCTCTCCCTTTCGTGGAGACAACGAAATTCGTGGGACTCGTGCTGGATCGTAAACTTTGCTGGTCCCCACACGTGTCTTACCTGGCTGCCCGTTGTGCCCAATCCCTTAATGTTCTCTGTGTCCTCAGTGGCACATCATGGGGAGCGGATCGTACCGTCCTGCTTCACCTTTACCAGGCCATTGTTCAGTCGTAGCTCAACTACGGAAGCCTTGTATACTCTTCTGCACGGCTGTCGATTCTCCGCTGTCTCAACTCTATTCACCATCGGCGATTGCACCTGGCGACTGGTGCATTTTATACCAGCCCTGTTGAAAGTCTGTATGCCGAAGCTGCTGTATTACCCTTGACCACTCAGTGTGACATACTCTTGTGTCGGTACGCATGCCTCTTGCGGTCGATGCCCAACCATTCATCTTACAGATTATTTTTAGATGACTTTCTCAATCGCCAATATCAGTTGTCTGCGATAGCCTTGCTTCCACCTGGAGTTCGGTTTCGCCGCTTGCTTCAGCGGCTCAATTTTACCCTTCCTTCAACCTTTAGGTTGAGCGAGAGCCCATTGCCACCGTGGCATCAGGCCCAGGTTCACACTCACCTTGAACTTAGTTCGCTGCCCAAGGAGAGCACCCCAGATTTGGTATACTGCTCGAGGCTTGTCGAACTCCGTTCACAGTTCGATAATGCCATATTTATCTACACTGATGGTTCCAAGAGCACTGACGGTATCGGATCTGCCTTCGTTGTCGGGGACAACCATTTCCATTACAAGCTCCCTGACTGGTGCTCGAGTTTCACGGCTGAGCTTTTTGCTCTCCACCAGGCTGTTTTATATACCTGCCGTCGCTGCCATCCTTTTTATGCCATCTGTTCGGACTCCCTTAGTGCCCTGCAGAGTCTTAAGGACCCTCTCACGACTCATCCTCTCGTGTATCGGCTCCAACGCTCCCTCCAGTTGGTAGCAGATGACAGCTGTAACATTTCTTTTCTGTGGGTCCCTGGCCACGTGGGTGTGTCCGGGAATGAGACCGCCGACATAGCAGCCAATGCAGCAGCTCTTTTGCCTCGCATAGCTACTTTTTGCGTCCCTTCGGACGATGTTCAACGGGCTCTTCGCCGTAGTATTGTGTCGTCCTGGCACAGTGCGTGGTTCTCACTCCACAACAATAAATTGAGAACTGTAAAACCGATCTCGACTGCTTGGAGGACCACCTCACGCCCCTCTCGGCGAGAGGTGGTCATCCTGGCCCTGTTGCGGATCGGTCACTGCCGTTTCAGCCACCGTCATTTGCTAACCGCCGACCCTGCACCGCTGTGCTCCTGTGGTGACTTGCTGACGGTGCGACACGTTTTACTGTCTTGTCCCAATTTTAATCATCTTCGTGTAGCCCTTCACTTTCCGTCTACTCTGGAGGAACTTTTAGCTGATGACACACGAGCAGCTGCTAGAGTTTTGTGTTTTATCAACATGGCCAATCTATCGAAAGATATTTAACCCTTTTAATTGTTTTTATCTCTCATTTTTAGCCTTCTTTTGATACTCTATCTGGTAGTTACCAATTTGTTTTAGATCTAGTGAATCTCCGTTCTTATCTGGGTGCTAATGATCTTAGCAGTTGTGCGCCGTTAAACCACAAAAAAAAGCAAGCTGTGAAGGTATGCAAGGAGAAATTTGGTGAAGTAATTAAATTCATGGAGAAGAAATAAAATCTTTATCATTTGTCAATGCCACAGTAATTCTGTGAAAGACAGCAGAGAATCTGGAAGGCCAATTGAACAGATGGACACTGTCTTGAAAGGAGGTTATAAGAGGAATATTAACAAGAACAAAACTAAAGTATTGAAATGTAGTGCAATAAAATGAGGCAATGCTGAAGAAATTAGAATAGGTAATAATACAGTAAATGTTGAAGATGACTTTTATTATTTGGGTAGCAAAATAACTTCCAATGGCTGAAGTAAAGAAGATATAAAATGTAGAACTGCTGTGGAAAGAAAATTGTTGAAATTTGTTGACATCAAAAATTAATTTAAATGTTAAGATATGTCTCTGAAAACATTTGTCTGGAGTGGAGCATTGTACGCGAGTGAAACATGGACGGTAAGGAGTTTGGACAGAAAGATGATAGAAGCATTTGAAATATGGTGCTATAGATGAATGGTGAAGATAAGGTGGGTAGGTCATGTAACTAATGAGGAGGTGCTGAAAAGAATTAAGAAGAAAAGGAGTTTCTGGCATATTTTGACAAGATAAGGGATCAATTGGCAGAATACTTTCTGAGACATCAAGGAATCGTCAATTTAGCATTGGAGGGAAGAATGTTGGGAGACTGAGAGATGAATATAAGCAGGTTCAAATGGATGTAGGTTGCCACTTTTATTCAGAGATAAAGGCTTTTGCAGGACAGGATAGTGTGGAGAGCTGCATCAAACCAGTCACAGGACTGAAGACCAGAACAATAACATGATCTACAAAATTGGTTTACTTTTAGTAACATTCTGTGATCATTAATGGTTGGTAGTTTAATAAAGGAATATGTGGTGGCTGCGCTGAATGTTTAAGACCAGTTTAGGTAAAACAGTTTTGTTTGCTCACATTATCAAACATGATAATCATCTGTCCAACATAGGTTACATCAGACAACAATCAGTGGCAGCGTACAAATGCTTTGTAAGAATTTTCAGGTGTATTGTTTAGTACTCTGTGAAATTGTAGAAATATGGTGTCTACAGGCAGACTGCAAATCATTTTGGGAAGTAAATAAGGATTATAGTGTGATTTTGTAAAAAGAAAAGAGCTTCCAGTATCTTATTCTCACTGATCAGCTGATTGAATAAGTCAATCTGCAGTGAAAGCAATACAATAATGACAGTTTACAACTCACCGCAAAGACTTGACAATGAGCTGCGACAGGCACATAAAAAAAGACTCATACATATAACACTTAAGCTAGCGGCTATGGCCTTCGTCAGAAAATAGAACATTCACGCTATGATACAGGCACAAAACAGTCACATAGCATCATCTCCCATTTGACAAATGTCTGTCTATGTGTGTTTGCGTTTGGATATGTGTGAGTGTGTGTGTATTTGTTTACCTTCCTTTTTTCCCCTAAGGTAAGTCCTTCCACTCCTGGGATTGGAATGACTCCTTTTCCCCTTCCTTAAAACCCATATCCTTCCCTTTCTCCTCCCCTTTTTTCCTCTTATCCTGAAGAAGTGTCTAACGGTTGTGAAAGCTAGTATGTGCGTTTGTGTGTGATTTTATGTGTCTATCGACGAGCCGGTCCTTTAGGTAAGTCATCCGTTTTCTATTTTTTATATTTGTTTATCCCAGTAGGAAAGTTTCCTTCTATAATTTTCGTTTTATTCAGATATTGGTTACAGTTGTAATTTGTGTGTGATACAATATGATATTTTGTTGTCTAATCTCTTTACTTGAGGTTTCCTTGGTGATTACTTAGAGTGAGGCACCAAGGGGCTGCTATAATAGTGAAAAAGTCATTCTCCTTGGCCCTTTAGTATGGTGTGTGATCACCTTGGATGGCCAGTACAGTTGCGCACCTGAGTGGCATGAACACTATGAGGTTATCGATCTGCTCTTGAGGGATATTTAACCATTATTTCATGTGTACAATATGCAGCACTGCAACTGGTGCTGGTCTGGCTACAGTGCACCTACTGAGTGCCTCCCAGACATGTGCAATCAGGTTTAAGTCCATTGAACAAGCTGGCTACTCCATTCATTCAATTCCCTTAGCTTCAAGCATGTTGTCATCCAGTGCACTCTCTGGGGAAGAGCATTATCCAACAGAAGAAAGCCATCTCCTGTGGCACCAAGTGTAAGACACACACACACACACACACACACACACACACACACACACACACACACACAAAAGGAGTCGAAGGATCTTGTTGCTATACCTCTGAGCAGTCTGTGTCATTCTGAATGACATAGAGGTCCATACTGACTCCTGCCCACATCACTCGTCCACACCATGATATGGTGATCTTTCCTGCATATAAGCAGGATTGTTTAGAGATTCACATACTCTCCAGATGGGGGAAACAATTGTCCGGCTGAACACAAAATCTTCTCATCTGTGATCAGAACCCAGCACCATTAATTATGACTCAAATCCTCATGTTCTTCTGTGCAGTTTCTGTGGGTTAAATGGTGTCATGGTTTTAATGGGACATATCATAGACCTCCATGTATAGAGACCACATTCCTGAAGGTGATTTCAGACTATTTGTGTTGATATTGGGTGTCCTGTTGCTGCCTGGAGGGTGCAGTGCAACTAAGTTGCATTCAGCCTCCTCTCTCGACGAGCTGTTAACCTAAGATAATGGTCATCTCTTGCTGATGTTACCAATGGACGACCTTGGCCTTGGCTTCTTTTAATGGTTCCTGTTGTCTGAAATTGCATCCAGGACCTGGAAATTACACTTTGCGTCACCCCAATAACTGCAGCCACCTCCCTCGTTGTCTGTCCCACTTCCAACCCTCCTATGGCTCTCCATGCCATAGCTTCGGGTAAGTCACGTTGTTGTTGCATTGCGTGGCTAGCTCAATATACTGTCTGAACCCAAATGCTTGTCTAATTCTTGTGGTAGAGAAAACACAAATTAACACCAACCCCCTTTGTAGCAACTTTCTGTTATTACCATTATCTCGGTTGCCGTAATGTTGTCACCACTCCGTAGAACTGACAGAAAGGTGTCAAACCATTTTAGTTCATTCTGATGATGACAATAGTTCAGTTCCTAGATATCTCAACTGGCCCCCTAATTGTTTTGACCAACATATTTTAATGTAAGAAAACAGTGAGAGGAACGTTCTCATGTGGTTGAACTTATTCTGCTGTGGCTCATCAGGCAATTTTCCCATGGGATCTTGGGTCTTGACATTGACATCATACCTGTAGAGCCGAGTTTTTTCACCTCTTATAACATTTGACTTCAGGGTCATTGTCGACTGCATTCAGCAATTCCGGAGTGATGTCTTCACAACAGCATTTTTGATCAAAATTAAAACATTTTAGCACAAACCTTCAGGGTACACATTTCATGCTCAAAACCTCTGATTTTTATTTTGACATGAGCCAATGAATACCATATGCCGACATCATAATCAACCTCTCTGATGATGATTCAGTGATTTTACACAACATTTTTTACCTCTCTTTTGCATCTTCTGTATCATACGTGGCAGCTTTCATCTTCACTTCTCTTGACCCCCTCTGAAATGCTTGTACAACTCCTAAACTCTAGTATTAGTAATAACAGATTCACCAAAAGGTACAATTAATATTTCAAATGTGTTGGTGCAAGTTATTCCATTTTGCAAGCAAACTTTAATGCAAATACAAATTTAAAAATTCACTGAGCAATCTGAAACAAATGTAAACAGATGAAATATTCAAAACAGCAGAGAATGCAAAGATACATTGGGAACATATGTCACAACAGGATTAAAAAGAAAGAAAAAAATTAAAAATTGCCTGCATGAAGCCTGTAAAATATAAAATAAAAATATATATCCTGCTCCTTTTCTATCACAGCTCAGGTTTATTTGGTGAAGTAGTTTCCCTTTAGTAGTGCAATGTAAAAGAAATTCTGCCAATTTTATTAACAATTTGCACACACATTCTGGTTTACTGTTTTCTTCTATGAAAAGAATACTTACTTGTATTTCATTTTAGGCAGTGGAACATCAAGTCAGTGAATGGTGTCGATGTGTACAGAGCTGTCTGAGTCTTCTCCAAGCAGCCCTAAATTTATTTTCTTCGGTTACATCTGAAGAAGTATTGGAAGAAGTATTACATATTGGTGAAGGGAAAGACTACCTAAACAGTGAGTTAAAATTATCATATTTTAATGTTAAGAAATATATACATTACGTTAAAATGGTTATTATAATACCAACAATATTATGAAAAGTATCAATTGCAGTACACAGAAGAAGAAAAAAAATACTGATCTGCAGACAGGCTCAATGATGTGACAGTCACCCTACAAAGCTTTTGGTTAAAGCCTTTATCAGATAAAAAAAAAAAAAAAAAAAAAAAAAAAAAAACCACACACACACACACACACACACACACACATTAATAACTCAACTTGTGACCACTGTTTTGGTCTGCTGCAGCACAAGTTTCATGTCAAACACTCAAACACAAGTGCAATCTGGAGTGCAGTGAGGTAGGGGGATGGAGATATCAGTGCTGCCTTGCAGACCAAGTAGTAACTATAGTCGCCGAAAGAACGACTCTGACAGCTAGTGGCTATGTTGCCAATGCTGCTACGCGGCTGTTCGTTGTTACTCCATGCCCGTAGACTTACTGCCATGCCAGTCGCTGGCATACGAATATCATGTCTGAATATTTTGGAAGCGTTGCTATGTACAACTAAAGTGTGAACGAACGATAACAACCACAAAGTGATGAAAAACATTTTTTTCTTTTTTGCACTTGAAACAAAAGGTTTAGAAATGTATGTTGAGTTAATGTAAAGCTTCGTATTTTCCAGTACTCAAAATTAAATATAATGTATAATTTAGTCTTCAGCCAAAGGTCGCTAGTTGAAGAATTTTGTTTATATATTTCATCTTCTACAACCATTTTCCACTAACTCGGTGTTATTACTCGGACACTGTATTGTAGCAGTCTGGTGAGAGGTAAACAAATAAGGACTACCACTTTACAAGTAGTAAAATCGCCTCTTCCGGTGAAATTATTTATCTTCTTACATAAAGAGTGTTTTTTTGCCTCATTCGTTTACGGTCGCTGTTGACTGACATAGTATAGTGTCGGAGTAATATCATCAGATCAGTTTCGACAGCCAGTCTATTGGTCACAGAAGTGAGTTTCTTATGGTTAGAGGAAGAAGCCATCTCACACTCGTCTGAAATTAAAGAAACAAAACCGGTAACGATGAACACAAGACAGATGCTTTGCAGCGACTGAAACATGCCACCCCGCGTGACCTTGAGTGGCTGGGTGGCAAAGTTTACGAATTCTAGAGCTCAGGTTGGTGGTTGAGTGTCTCTCCCCCCCCCCCCACCCTCTGCGGCCCATGTGCGAGAACTCAGGGTCGTTCTTTCGGCGGCCCGATTATAGGTGGTAGGACAAGGCTGGAGAAGCTACTGAAAAGTTTATATATATATATATATATATATATATATATATATGATACGAATATTATAGAGGAAAAATTCCTAACAGGAAAAAAATACGTAAAAAATAGATGAACACTTACCAGGCGAAGGGGCACAGGCAGTAATAGTAACAAGTAAACACACAGACACACACACACACTCAAAAATGCTAGCTTTCGCAGCCTAGCTGCTTCATCAGGCAGAAGGGAAGGAGAGGGAAAAGGAAATGATGAGGGATTTAAGGAAGGGGGTAAGGAGCCATTCCAATCCCGGGACAGGAAAGACTTACCTTGGGGGAAAAAATGGAAGGTAAATAAATGCACATACACTCACACATTTACACAGACACAAGTACACTTAGGCAGACATACTGTAGAACTGTAGAAAGCAAAGAAGTTAGAAGTTAGACAGAGATGCCACTTGAGGCAGAGGCTCTGTCCAGAGAACCAAGGCAAAGATGTTAAGATGGTGGGTGGGAATTCGAATTTAGCGGAGGTTGAGACCAGGTGGGCAACGGGAAGAGAGAATATGCTGAAGGGCTAGTTCCCATCTCCGGAGTTCTGAAGGATTGGTGTCAGTGGGAAGTATCCAGATAACCCGGACGGTGTAGCACTGTGCCAAGATGTGCTGGCCATGCACCAAGGCATGTTTAGCCACAGGGTGATCCTCGTTACCAACAAACACTGTCTGCCTGTGTCCATTCATGTGAATGGACAGTTTGTTGCTGGTCATTCCCACATAGAACGCTTCACAGTGCAGGCATGTCAGTTGGTAGATCACGTGGGTACTATCGCAAGTGGCTCTGCCTTTGATCGTGTACACCTTCCGGGTTACGGGACTGGAGTAAGTGGTGGTGGAAGGGTGCATAGGGCAGGTTTTACAACGGGGGCGGTTACAAGGGTAGGAGCCAGAAGGTAGGGAAGGTGGTTTGGGGATTTCATAGGGGTGGACTAGGAGGTTACGGAGGTTAGGTGGGCGGCGGAAAGACACTCTCGGTGGAGTAGGAAGGATGTCATGAAGGATGGATCTCATTTCGGGGCAGGATTTTAGGAAGTCGTATCCTTGCTGGAGAGCCACATTCAGAGTCCGCTCCAGTCCCGGAAAGTATCCGGTGACAAGAGGGGCACTTCTGGGGTTTTGTGGAAAATTCTTAAATTGGGGAGATGAGGAAGTGGCTCTGGCAATTTGCTTCTGTACCAGACCAGGAGGATAGCTGCGGGATGTGAAGGCTGTTATCAGGTTATTGGTGTATTGGTTCAGGGATTCAGGACTGGAGCAGACTCGTTTGCCACGAAGACCTAAGCTGTAGGGAAGGGAACGTTTGATGTGGAAAGGATGGCAGCTGTCATAATGCAGGTACTGTTGTTTATTGGTAGGTTTGATGTGGACGGATGTGTGTAGTTGGCCGTTGGATAGATGGAGGTCGACATCGAGGAAAGTGGCATGGGATTTGGAATAGGACCAGGTGAATTTGATGGGACCAAAGGAGTTGAGGTTGGAGAGGAAATTCTGGAGTTCTTCTTCACTGTGAGTCCAGATCATGAAGATGTCGTCAATGAATCTATACCAAACTTTGGGTTGACAGGCTTGGGTGTCCAGGAAGGCTTCCTCTAAGCGTCCCATAAATAAGTTCGCGTACGAGGGGGCCATTCTGGTCCCCATGGCTGTTCCCTTTAGTTGTTGGTATGTCCGGCCCTCAAAAGTGAAGAAGTTGTGGGTTAGGATGAAGCTGGCTAGGGTATTAAGGAAAGAGGTTTTAGGTAAGGAAGTGGGTGGTCGGCGTGAAAGGAAATATTCCATCGCAGCGAGGCCCTGAGCATGTGGGATATTAGTGTATAAGGAAGTGGCATCGATGGTTACAAGGAAGGTTTCAGGAGGTAACAGGCTGGGTAAGGATTTCAGGCGATCAAGGAAGTGGTTGGTGTCTTTGATGAAGGATGGGAGACTGCACATGATGGGTTGAAGGTGTTGGTCTATGTAGGCAGAGATTCGTTCTGTTGGGGCTTGGTAACCGGCCACAATGGGGCGGCCGGGATGATTGGGTTTGTGAATCTTGGGAAGTAGGTAGAAGGTGGGGGTGCGGGGTGTCGGTGGAGTCATGAGGTTAATGGAGTCAGGTGAAAGGTTTTGTAGGGGGCCTAAGGTTTTGAGGATTCCTTGAAGCTCTGCCTGGACATCAGGAATGGGATCGCCTTGAAAAACTTTATATGTGGTATTATCTGAAAGCTGACGCACTCCCTCTGCCACATACTCCCGCCGATCAAGTACCACTGTCGTGGAGCCCTTGTCGGCAGGGAGAATGACGATGGAATGGTCAGCCTTCAGATCACGGATAGCTCGGGATTCAGCTGCGGTAATGTTGGGAGTAGGATTAAGGTTTCTCAGGAAGGACTGGGAGGCAAGGTTGGAAGTAAGGAATTCCTGGAAGGTTTGAAGAGGGTGATTTTGAGGAAGAGCAGGTGGGTCTCGCTGTGACGGGGGACGGAACTGTTTTAGGCAGGGTTCGATTTGAATGATGTCTTGGGGAGCTGGATCATTAGGAAGAGGATTATTTTTCCTCGTGGCAAAGTGATATCTCCAGCAAAGACTGCGAGTATAGGATAGTAAATCTTTTACAAGGGCTGTTTGGTTGAATTTGGGAGTAGGGCTAAAGGTCAGCCCTTTGGATAGGACAGAGGTTTCAGATTGGGAGAGAGGTTTAGAGGAGAGGTTGACCACTGAATTGGGATGTTGTGGTTCCGGATTGTGTGGATTGGAATTTTGAGGTTTGGGAGGGAGAGGAGTTGGGAGTGGGAGATTGAGTAGATGGGAGAGACTGGGTTTGTGTGCAATTAGAGGAGGTTGAGGTTTACTGGAGAGGTTGTTGAGGGAGAGAGTATTGCCTTTCCGGAGGTGGGTGACCAGGAGATTGGATAGTTTTTTGAGGTGCTGGGTGGCATGCTGTTCTAATTTGTGGTTGGCCTGAAGGAGGATATTCTGAACTGCAGGTGTAGATGTAGGAGAGGAAAGGTTGAGGATTTTGATTAGGGATAGGAGTTGACAGGTGTGTTCATTGGCGGAGTTGATGTGTAGGTTAAGGATTAGGCGGGTGAGGGATATGGATTGTTCAGTTTGGAATTGGTATAGGGCGGGATGAAAGGATGGATTACAGCCAGAGATGGGAACTTTCAGTGTGAGGCCCTTGGGAGTGATTCCAAATGTCAGACAAGCCTGCATAAAAAGAATGTGGGAGCGTAATCTGGCTAGGGAAAAAGCATGTTTACGGAGGGAATGTAAATAAAACTGGATGGGGTTGTTGTAGGGGTGTTGTAAGGAAGGCATAATATATGGATGAAGGAAAAGTGAGAAATATGGGCTATGTAACAGGTTGCAATGAACGAATAAAATAATATAATAAAATAAATATATATATATATATATATATATATATATATATATATATATATATATATATATATATATATATATATATAAATTTAAAAAAATTTAAAAAAATTAATGTGAAAAGTAATTCAGATAAGCAAAAAGGAAGGAAATAGAAAAAAGAAGAAAAAGTCGTTAAAATTCGTTGTTGAAACTGTGGTCACCTTAAGTGGTCAACCACATAGCCCATCCAATCTCCTGGTCACCCACCTCCGGAAAGGCAATACTCTCTCCCTCAACAACCTCTCCAGTAAACCTCAACCTCCTCTAATTGCACACAAACCCAGTCTCTCCCATCTACTCAATCTCCCACTCCCAACTCCTCTCCCTCCCAAACCTCAAAATTCCAATCCACACAATCCGGAACCACAACATCCCAATTCAGTGGTCAACCTCTCCTCTAAACCTCTCTCCCAATCTGAAACCTCTGTCCTATCCAAAGGGCTGACCTTTAGCCCTACTCCCAAATTCAACCAAACAGCCCTTGTAAAAGATTTACTATCCTATACTCGCAGTCTTTGCTGGAGATATCACTTTGCCACGAGGAAAAATAATCCTCTTCCTAATGATCCAGCTCCCCAAGACATCATTCAAATCGAACCCTGCCTAAAACAGTTCCGTCCCCCGTCACAGCGAGACCCACCTGCTCTTCCTCAAAATCACCCTCTTCAAACCTTCCAGGAATTCCTTACTTCCAACCTTGCCTCCCAGTCCTTCCTGAGAAACCTTAATCCTACTCCCAACATTACCGCAGCTGAATCCCGAGCTATCCGTGATCTGAAGGCTGACCATTCCATCGTCATTCTCCCTGCCGACAAGGGCTCCACGACAGTGGTACTTGATCGGCGGGAGTATGTGGCAGAGGGAGTGCGTCAGCTTTCAGATAATACCACATATAAAGTTTTTCAAGGCGATCCCATTCCTGATGTCCAGGCAGAGCTTCAAGGAATCCTCAAAACCTTAGGCCCCCTACAAAACCTTTCACCTGACTCCATTAACCTCATGACTCCACCGACACCCCGCACCCCCACCTTCTACCTACTTCCCAAGATTCACAAACCCAATCATCCCGGCCGCCCCATTGTGGCCGGTTACCAAGCCCCAACAGAACGAATCTCTGCCTACATAGACCAACACCTTCAACCCATCATGTGCAGTCTCCCATCCTTCATCAAAGACACCAACCACTTCCTTGATCGCCTGAAATCCTTACCCAGCCTGTTACCTCCTGAAACCTTCCTTGTAACCATCGATGCCACTTCCTTATACACTAATATCCCACATGCTCAGGGCCTCGCTGCGATGGAATATTTCCTTTCACGCCGACCACCCACTTCCTTACCTAAAACCTCTTTCCTTAATACCCTAGCCAGCTTCATCCTAACCCACAACTTCTTCACTTTTGAGGGCCGGACATACCAACAACTAAAGGGAACAGCCATGGGGACCAGAATGGCCCCCTCGTACGCGAACTTATTTATGGGACGCTTAGAGGAAGCCTTCCTGGACACCCAAGCCTGTCAACCCAAAGTTTGGTATAGATTCATTGACGACATCTTCATGATCTGGACTCACAGTGAAGAAGAACTCCAGAATTTCCTCTCCAACCTCAACTCCTTTGGTCCCATCAAATTCACCTGGTCCTATTCCAAATCCCATGCCACTTTCCTCGATGTCGACCTCCATCTATCCAACGGCCAACTACACACATCCGTCCACATCAAACCTACCAATAAACAACAGTACCTGCATTATGACAGCTGCCATCCTTTCCACATCAAACGTTCCCTTCCCTACAGCTTAGGTCTTCGTGGCAAACGAGTCTGCTCCAGTCCTGAATCCCTGAACCAATACACCAATAACCTGATAACAGCCTTCACATCCCGCAGCTATCCTCCTGGTCTGGTACAGAAGCAAATTGCCAGAGCCACTTCCTCATCTCCCCAATTCAAGAATTTTCCACAAAACCCCAGAAGTGCCCCTCTTGTCACCGGATACTTTCCGGGACTGGAGCGGACTCTGAATGTGGCTCTCCAGCAAGGATACGACTTCCTAAAATCCTGCCCCGAAATGAGATCCATCCTTCATGACATCCTTCCTACTCCACCGAGAGTGTCTTTCCGCCGCCCACCTAACCTCCGTAACCTCCTAGTCCACCCCTATGAAATCCCCAAACCACCTTCCCTACCTTCTGGCTCCTACCCTTGTAACCGCCCCCGTTGTAAAACCTGCCCTATGCACCCTTCCACCACCACTTACTCCAGTCCCGTAACCCGGAAGGTGTACACGATCAAAGGCAGAGCCACTTGCGATAGTACCCACGTGATCTACCAACTGACATGCCTGCACTGTGAAGCGTTCTATGTGGGAATGACCAGCAACAAACTGTCCATTCGCATGAATGGACACAGGCAGACAGTGTTTGTTGGTAACGAGGATCACCCTGTGGCTAAACATGCCTTGGTGCATGGCCAGCACATCTTGGCACAGTGCTACACCGTCCGGGTTATCTGGATACTTCCCACTGACACCAATCCTTCAGAACTCCGGAGATGGGAACTAGCCCTTCAGCATATTCTCTCTTCCCGTTGCCCACCTGGTCTCAACCTCCGCTAAATTCGAATTCCCACCCACCATCTTAACATCTTTGCCTTGGTTCTCTGGACAGAGCCTCTGCCTCAAGTGGCATCTCTGTCTAACTTCTAACTTCTTTGCTTTCTACAGTTCTACAGTATGTCTGCCTAAGTGTACTTGTGTCTGTGTAAATGTGTGAGTGTATGTGCATTTATTTACCTTCCATTTTTTCCCCCAAGGTAAGTCTTTCCTGTCCCGGGATTGGAATGGCTCCTTACCCCCTTCCTTAAATCCCTCATCATTTCCTTTTCCCTCTCCTTCCCTTCTGCCTGATGAAGCAGCTAGGCTGCGAAAGCTAGCATTTTTGAGTGTGTGTGTGTGTGTGTCTGTGTGTTTACTTGTTACTATTACTGCCTGTGCCCCTTCGCCTGGTAAGTGTTCATCTATTTTTTACGTATTATATATATATATATATATATATATATATATATATATATATATATATACATATATACGTAAAAAATAGATTAAGTACACTTACCAGGCGAAGGGGCACAGGCAGTAATAGCAACAAATAAGCACACAGACACACACACACACACACACACACACACACACACACAAAAATGCTAGCTTTCGCAGCCTAGCTGCTTCATCAGGCAGAAGGGAGGAGAGGGAAAAGGAAATGATGAGGGTTTAAGGAAGGGGGTAAGGAGCCATTCCAATCCCGGGACAGGAAAGACTTACCTTGGGGGAAAAAATGGAGGGTAAATAAATGCACACACACCCACACATTTACACAGACACAAGTACACTTAGGCAGACATACTGTAGAATGTATGTCTGCCTAAGTGTACTTGTGTCTGTGTAAATGTGTGGGTGTGTGTGCATTTATTTACCCTCCATTTTTTCCCCCAAGGTAAGTCTTTCCTGTCCCGGGATTGGAATGGCTCCTTACCCCCTTCCTTAAACCCTCATCATTTCCTTTTCCCTCTCCTACCTTCTGCCTGATGAAGCAGCTAGGCTGCGAAAGCTAGCATTTTTGTGTGTGTGTGTGTGTGTCTGTGTGCTTATTTGTTGCTATTACTGCCTGTGCCCCTTCGCCTGGTAAGTGTACTTAATCTATTTTTTACGTATATTTTTCCTGTTAGGAATTTTTCCTCTATATATATATATTATATATATATATATATATATATATATATATACACTTGTGTCTGTGTAAATGTGTGGGTGTATGTGCATTTATTTACCTTCCATTTTTCCCCCCGAGGTAAGTCTTTCCTGTCCCGGGATTGGAATGGCTCCTTACCCCCTTCCTTAAATCCCTCATCATTTCCTTTTCCCTCTCCTTCCCTTCTGCCTGATGAAGCAGCTAGGCTGCGAAAGCTAGCATTTTTGAGTGTGTGTGTGTCTGTGTGTTTATTTGTTGCTATTACTGCCTGTGCCCCTTCGCCTGGTAAGTGTTCTTCATCTATTTTTTACGTATATATATATATATATATATATATATAATGTCTGTTTTCGTTTCGATATGTCTGAGTGTGTGTGTATTTGTTTACCTTCCTTTTTCCCCCCCCTAAGGTAAGTCCTTCCACTCCTGGGATTGGAATGACTCCTTTTCCACTTCCTTAAAACCCATATCCTTCCCTTTTTCCTCCCCTACTTTCCTCTTTTTCCTGAAGAAGCTGCCGGTGGTGGCGAAAGCTTGTATGTGTTTGTGTGTAATTTTATTTTATTTGTTTCTATCGACGAGCCAGTCCTTTTGGTAAGTCATCTCTTTTCTATTTTTTATTTTTGTTTATCCCACCGGGAAAGTTTCCCTCTATAATTTTCGTTTCATCAATTTCAATCTAACTATATATATAAAAATAAAAATAGAAAAGAGATGACTTACCAAAAGGACCGGCTCGTCGAGAGAAACAAATAAAATCACACACAAACACACATACAAGCTTTCGCCACCACTGGCAGCTTCTTCAGGAAAAAGAGGAAAAAAGGGGAGGAAAAGGGAAGGATATGGGTTTTAAGGAAGTGGAAAAGGAGTCATTCCAATCCCAGGAGTGGAAGGACTTACCTTAGGGGAAAAAAAGGAAGGTAAACAAATACACACACACTCAGACATATCGAAACGCAAACACACCTAGACAGACATTTGTGAAAAGCCACCGGGAAAGTTTCCCTCTATAATTAACTATATATATATACACACGGGGCAGCCAGTAATGTTCAAAGTTATTGTCTCGCATTGTTGTGAAATTTCATTGTGTGGGAGCCTGCAGTGCAATTTGAGTAATTATTGTGCAGGTAAAGATTGTCCACTCACTATTGACAGTGCAAGCTGATAATCACTTATAACAGTGCTTTATCAGTGAGTGGCTTGGTGTGGTTGAACAGTTTCCACCCAAAACCATGCAATTCAGTAGAATCATTGCACGCATGCTAGCTATTTTGCATTGGTGGAAAACACTTCAATTTGCCTGATGAAGCCAAACTGGACTGCTGCTAAATTTTGATAGGTAGGATTCTCTGATAAGTTATGTTCCTATATCATTAGTTGAATGACTATTGCTGCTTGAAATGTAAAAGTAAAGGTAGTCTGTCTCTGTTACTGGAAGAACAATGGTCAGAAAATGATTCATCACAGTAATGTACAGATTTTCTTTTAATGTATGTTGTAGAAGGATGTAATGTCTATAAAGAATGATTACAAAGGTGGTTGTCCAATATGCCTGATACTAAGAATGATAATGTGAGAAACAATTGTTTGGTGTATGATGAACTGGACAATGGTCTTTAACAAATAATTGATTGGATAATCAAACAATGGACATTCTTGAAAGGATTCAAGCCACCCACAAAACCTACATAATATCCTTGTTCATCCCTACTCTATCCCTGCTCCCAACTCCTGGCCCCATGGCTCAAATCCCTGCAACAGACCTAGATAAAAAACCTGTCCTATCCACCATCCAACAACCACTTACTCCAGTCATTTCATCTATATATATAAAAATAAATTGCTGTTTGTTAGTTTCGCTAAAACTCGAACGGCTGAACCGATTTGCCTAATTTTAGCCTTGATATATTCGTGTAAGTCCAGGGAAGGTTTAAACAGTGATAAAATAAAGGAAGGTTGTCTGGAAAAGAGGAAAATCAGGAAAAATCTGAAATAGCTATTTCCAGTGAGCTATCAATACCGTTCGTCCAACCGCGATAAAATTTTACACATTTCATGTTGAACGCAAGAGGAAGCTTCGCATCAAGTAAGTCACCCAGAAAGTAGGAAAATTTAGGAAAAACTGAAAGCAGTTTTTTCCCCCTATGAATAAAAATCAATTGCCACATGGTTTTAAGAACATCACTTGAGTACGGCTTGACGGGACAAGGTTTGTATGAAATAATTTTTTTTTAGAAAATCTACTGGAAAATTTGAGAAAAATTGAAAGTTTTTTTCCTCCAATGTGTTTTTTATAGAATTCAGCACTGTAACTGACTATTTGCATGACAGAGAGGGGTAATTCTTTTTTTGTTTTATTCATTATGGTTTGGAAAAATTTTCAGTTAAAAAGTAAAGTCGCAAAATTGGACCAAGTATCTTTTTCAATGTGTTCCTAAATGTACGCAACACTAAAAGTTGAGAACCGTTCATCCAATTGCGATAAAATTTTGCACATTTGACATTCAAAGTGAGAGGAAGGTTTGAGTGAAGTAAAAGTTTGGAATAGTTGGCCAGAAAATAGGAAAATTTGTGGAAAACTGAAAGAGGTTTTTTCTTTAAGATATTGATATCATTTGTATGACTGTGATAAAATTTTGCACAATTTGCGTTAAAAGCAAGAGTAATACATATTAGCAATTACAAAGCTAACTCCACACCAGATTCATCACAATAGATTCAGTGGTTTATGTAATGATATAAGCCAAATCGATTTAGCCGTTCTAGAGTTCTAGTGAGACTAATGAACAGCAATTCATTTTTCTTTGACAGTTCATATAGGCTACAGGTTCAGATGGTGTAAAGCGAACTTTATTCTTTCAAAGTATATTTCTGAATGCACCCAACGCAACACCCAAGTCATTATTTTACATGTTTTAAATCTAAATTTTCCTCACAATTTTTCCATATTTTATCACCGTTTAAACCTTCTCCGAACTTCCACGAATGTGACATGAACATTATCCTTGACAAGTGTGCATGATTTTCCCACTCTTTCCTTCCACTATTAAGGCGATACTTAGACTATCTATTAATGCCTTTATAAAGCTATTGGGTCTAAAACTCATATGGTTCAAATTTATATGGTTTTATTAAGATGTAAGTGATACGAAGTTCACCGGGTCATCTAGTATCCCATAAAATGCAGGGCAACATGTGAAAGCAGTCATGTGATCTACAAACTGAGCTGAAAACACTTCACATTCCTCTCCTCCCCTTTCCATGCTGCCTCTTCCCTCCCATCACTGGTGTATGCTCTCATATTGGATAGTCCTACAGTCTGGGCACAGCAGCTGTTTGTTCTGCCACAAGTAGTCCTCGTTTGACTTCAAAATTCCTTATCTACCTTTTCTTTCTTTGAATCCAGAATCGTTTTATTTTTCATTTCATCCTATGTGATAACCACAACAAAAATAACACACACAAAATGATCCTAATGAAATAGTAGTAGAAATGGTTGATACACAGCACTAACCTAACATGATAAAATTTGTTCACCCGGGACATAATGCAGTGTGACGTATACAATTACTAACTAGCAATGGAAAGTACAGGTTGGAATGTCAATAATGGAGGATTGTTAGCAACACATTAAAAAGATGATTACTGTGCCACAAACACACAAAAATACACAATCAAAATTGCATAACTTAAATTTTCAGCCACAATCTTATTCAGAAAAGATGCATGTACATTCACACAATCACTTGGATACAGCTAGTGTGGATGGGAGTCGAGGGAGAAGGATTCCTCCTAGTAAGAGCGGAGATGATATTATCACAGAATACATTAGGTAAGCTTTGTATTACATAGTTTGAAGGCAAAATTTTTGATCATAGAATGAAGGCTTTCACAGCAGGTGTTGTCATTACTTACATCTTCCGGGCTGAGATGCCGTGGTCCATACATAAAACTTTCCCCTGATGTTTCAACTTTGTCTGCAGAAGGCATCATCTGAGGTAGGTTGCAGTACGCCGCTTTACCTCGGAGGATGTCTTCTGCAGACAAAAGCGAAATGTCAGGAGAAAGTTTTACGTATGGACCATGGCATCTCAGCCTGGAAGTTTTAAGTAATGGCAAAAGTTTTGAATGCTATGATTCTACATTGCAGCTGGCGCAGGAGAGTTATAAATATAAGGCCTAAATGCTATGCAGTGTCATAGCACAGAGGATCAGATGCAAGCCTGATGTGTGACAGGTTGAGGGTTCAAATCTTGCCAAAAGTGTAGAATTTTTATCTTTAAATTTCTAAATATAATCGAATTGACTTGATTATTTTGTTAAGGTAATTGTTTTCAATGTATTTATTCCTTCTTTTTTCTATTGTACTGTATTTTAATATTTGAAAATGTAGTGTGAAAACATGAAATTCTTCAGGGGCCCATAGCTTGTTTTCTGTTGATCAGATATAAGGGATGAAGTGTTTTGTATAGCCCTTTGCATAGTGGTCATTTGTCTACCTATGCCGGCCACGGTGGCCGAGGGGGCTGAGGCGCTCCAGTCACGGTCTGCACGGCCACTACGGTCGGGGGTTCGAATCCCCCCTCGAGCATGGATATTTGTGCTGTCCTTAGTGTTAGCTATTTCATAAGTAGTTTGTAAGCTTAGGGACTGATGACCCCGTAGTTAAGTCCCATAAGTTCTACAAACATTTGAACATTTGTCTACCTATAAGAAGAATGGGTGTACTGTAGCCCTTTTATAGTACTGAGGCAAAATTTAAACATTACACACGTTCTGCAGCCCAGCAGAGTTGAGGAAGTCAGTTCATTTACAGCTTGTAAAATCATTTTGCTTATAGGTGGCTCCTGAGAAAACCATGATTTTTGTGAACCAAAAGCGACAATTGTGGCGAGACCCTTTAGCTACTAGGAAACTCACCACCTGGTTTCAGATAATCTACTTGGTGAAAAAAAATTGATTTTTGTATATCTTACAGAGTAATATCTTTGCTCGATGAATTATTTTAGAGTTTGCAGAGGTAAAAATACATTGTGTAGATTCTGTGTACATTTAACTTTACCTCTTATATAGCAGCATATCAAATGCGGGGGAGATACTGAAATTGTATTTAAAATTGAGAGCACAACAACATCTCATGGCACTATTGAGATATTGACTTTGTAGCCAATGGATGAACACACAAAGTGTGCTTGGATATGTCCAAGCAGACTTGGTAGCCATTGGGAAATACTTATCATTTGATTTTGTACATCTTCTCTCGATAAACAACTGAATTTCCAGGTTGGAATTCAACAATATAATGGTGATAGCTTACAACTCACTCAAAGATGTATGTCTAGCTCCAACAGCCACACAAAAAAGAGACATATACAGACAGAATTAAAGTTTGCGGCCATTAGCACATTAGCATTCATCAGAAAAAACATCACATACACAATCGCACAGACACAATTTACAGACAAACGGCCATCAACTCCGACTGCCACACACTGATTCACTCTCTATTGGACCATCAGAAAGGACAAGTCTACAGAAGAGACAGTGGTGACTGGGCAACAAACTGTGTCAGAGAGAGAGAGAGAGAGAGAGAGAGAGAGAGAGAGAGAGAGTGGCAGAGAAGAGTGATAAGGGCTATCAAGAGAAAGGAGACTGGGAGAGAGTCATATGGAGACATTGGCAGTGAAAGACATATGCTTTGTATGAAAACTCTGTGAAAGGATTTAGTATGTTGTGTTAAAACAAGTCTATATTTTTGCAGTTGTTATTTTCTTTTCCCATTCTAATCCAGTGCTGCTGACGGAACATTAAACGCCAAACTTCCTTCCTTCTTTTTTTCATTTGAAATCTGCCTATGTCGCCTGTAACCAGTCAGGACTGTTCATTGTATGGAAAGATGTGAAGTTTCGAAAGTACATACACATAAATACCAATAATTGAAACAGTTCTAGCATCTGTCTGTGTAGCGCAGGTGGCAGCATTCTCACCTCACAACCGTATAGTCGGTGGTTTTAATCTCGCTGTGACAGGATATTTTTTTACTTACCAAATTCAGTTATATAAAACACTTTGGGATCTCTAATTCCATGTGTTGTCTTTGTGTATGTAGATGAGCTGAATACCTTGTCGTCACCTAAAACAATGGTTGAATAGGTTAGCTGCTTGGAAAGTCATTAGTAGCTGTGGAGATGACTTTCCAGAAACAGCGTTGTAGCTCTTCACAAACTGAGCAATCGAAGACTACCATCATCAACTAATAGTGAAGCCAATAGTGTAAAAATATGTAGTTTATGGGTTTTTGATTGAAACTGTCATTATTAACGACTTTTTACAAAATATAGAAAATTATGAAAAAAAAAAGGTTAATTTTTCGTAAAAATTGCCATTAGATATTAAAATTGTGTTAGTATTCAAACACAACAAAAACATAAAAAAATCTGTCATGGCAGGATTCTAACTGTTGATCTTATGATTGAAATGCCAGAACGCTACCACCTGAACTACACTGACAGATGGTGCATTAGGGTTATTATTGTTAGTTGCAAAACTTAAAAGTGAATTTTCTCGAGAATTTTTGAGAGTTGCGGGATATGGCTGTGGGTGATTGTTGTTGAAGTTCTGAACATCACATACCATAAATATACAGAAATTCTAAAATCTGATAACCATGTGGTCTCCTTGTAAGGGTGTCTTCATTCGGAATAAAGCTAAAACTCACATGAGACATTTACACAAAGAGCAAAATGCACTCAAGTTTTATAAAGTTAGTAATGAAACATTTGCTAATAAATTTACTAGCTGTCTGAATAATAAAATTTTCATAGTGGCTGACCGCTATGGTCTACCGACGTATCTGCGGGTCAAAGCAGCATCAAACTGGGCCCATGTTCATTCCATTTGCATGACTGATATAACAATTATTTCTGCCTGCTCACAAAATTGATTAATTTAATATCCTACCATGTTAGAACAAATCACCTTCAGTTAAGGTATTACCTATGGTTAGAGGCACCTGTTTTTTTGCATATCTTGAAACTATAAAATTTTTCTGAAAACATGAAACTATTTATCTTTAGACAAAATAGCAAAATAACTGATGAAAATGTATCAAATTACATAATTTGAATTTAACAGTGGAAACTTGATCCAAGTTACACCAGTGAAACAGAAATAATGGTTACAAACCATTCTACACTATTTCCATATGTATCAGCATCTTACAGTGTATCAAGTATTGATAACTTCATTTTCTATGCAGACATTCATCAATGTCATACACATTCTTTGATTTGGCAGTGAGTTGCTTGTTGGAAATTGTTGATCACCTAATGCATTCAGTTCTATGTGTTTTGTTTTTGTGCTGCAGTTTATTAATATGGTACCGGTAGTGAGTTTTGGATTGAGACAAAGCATTTGTGTGTTTCAAAGAACTTGAAAGATACTTACATGCAAATATTGCCAAATGCTAATTGAATGACAGAGAAAGGACATGCAAGAAAAACAGAATAATAGTAATTATTATTTTATTATTATTTTAATAATATCTCCGAGGAAATGTTATAATGACATGTGTCAAGACAAGACAGACATGATTGCAATGACAAAACAAACAAAAAACCAGGAAGAGCAATTCATTTTATCAACATCTCGAGCTTTCATCTAGGTTTACATGCCACTAGAAAAAAGTGATCATCCATGTTTGTGTAATGGAAATTACTGCGGCAATTTTTCTAGTGTGATTAAAAATTGACAGGAGTGTTTTTATGTAAGTAAATGTTGCTAAGAGGGATGATATTGCCTGAATCCACCATCCAACCTAAAAATTATTCCCACTTTAATAGCAATTGAGACCTTGTGAATTAGGAAAATATGAACTTCCCTGAACTGCCAGTTGTGATGCATGTTTCAATAGAGTCGACTACCTAACAAAACTAACCTGTCACACGTGTTTCAATAGAGTGATCTACTTAACATAACCAACCTGTCGCACGTCAGCATTTTATAATGTTTAAGGCATGATGTTTTTGAATGATGTAATGAAGTTGGCAACTCTTATTTTAAGTGTGCGAGGCAGCCAAGACTAAGTACGATGGCTGTGTGGTCCCTTTGTTGCCAATGAGAAGCCACACATTACAATTTAGCACTATCAATGTATTTACATGAGAATTCAAATCAATTGAGTACACTTTTTGTACACAGTATGTTAATTATTATTCTGATATTATACATAGCAAAATATAAAGTGTTGTGAACTGAAACCAACAAACATTGCTAAAAAGTTAAAATAAAATGTAGTGAAATTATTAATGAAATGAAATAAAATCTGAAAAAAATATACCAAAATAGCTTTTAAAAAATTATGAAATAAGGCAAAAAAAATGTTGCCTCTAACAGGTGCTTCTACCTATGATAGAGTACACAAAGGAGAGGTTGAAGACTTACAAATGTAAACAAGGCTGCCTGGTAACACAGTGCCATCTAGAAATGGTGAAGTTGTGGGGTTGTACTTTTAAGAACATATTTTTATATGAATTCGTTCTTGTTTTCATGTTAAGAAACCTGTCCCCAGTGTTCATAAATGTCTTTTTGAAACTCCCTTACATAGTAATTAAATGATGTGCTAACTTTCAGCAAGGAAATTGCATTTCTTTCATGCTTCATGCAAATTTAGAGGAGTACTTAAAAGACAGCATCGGAAGAATGTAATAATTGGGTATGGATCCTTAATAAAGTAGGAGTTAGTTAACTCAAAATATAAGAGGGTAAACAGGGTGGTGCACCATAAGTATATTGTGGGGCAAATTAAAGTGCTCTGGATTACAGAGTTTGAGGTTGGAAAGAAACACAACAGAGGAAAGGAATCACAATTGCTGTGGTAGGACTCTGGAGCATTTTGTGCTGAACTACAGCCACATTGTCTTTAGTGTGAGCATGTCACTTTCAGACTGTGTTGCATGGCACACTTTGTTGGTACTTTGGCCATTAAACATCTCAGCAAACAACTGACCACATTGTTTCCATACTTTATCGCATAACTTTCCACAACAAACACCCACTGCGCCACTGTGAGTACCATCGTCTCCTTTGCATTGCTCTGCTCGCACTGACAGAGCATGCTTTGCACTCTGAACTGGTGGGGGCACACACACAGTGTGCATATCATGGGATGTGGTTATACATATAAATTCATGTCCGGGTGGGCAGGCAGTGGTTCCCAGTTCGCGGCTTGAACATGATTGTTGTGGCACCAAGGATTACATTCACTCATTTAGCTGCTACCATTTGATGGCGATGAGAACGTCACCTACTGCCTCATCCTGGATGGTACATCTAGCTGACCATAATGATGCCAATGTAATGATGTTGACAAGTGACACTGTATGGAAGGTATAAAACCACTTTTCTGAACTCTGCAGTTTTCCTCTGGGCAGTAGAACATTGTGTGATTTACGCACTGGGTTGATGATTCTGGTTGACATAACTGGGTTGGTTACCATGTGTTTGCCCATGGCTGTTGTGTGCATTGTTATTCATCACATTACTCGGTCAGGGATGCACCCCATTTCATCAGCTGTGTGACCCGGTTTCACTTGCCTCACTGTTCCCACTTTTTCCAATTTCTCTGAACAAGTCAAGGCATGACTTGACACATTTTACACTTTTTTATCACTTCCAGTTACTTAAAATCATTTCTATACAGTTTACATTTTTTACATTACAACCATTTCATTACTTTTAAACCACTTTTCACACTGCAATATAATGAAATATTAGCTGTCCTCATTTTTTTCTGTTTGTAAAATGTGTTTTTCTTTTATTTTCTGCTAAGTCTGAGATTTACTCTCCTTTTAGATCTGTTGGAGGTATATGGTGTCTGTCAGAGAGTGAAACAAGCTTTTAAACTTACATCTGCAGAATCAAAGAAGCTGGAATCTCTGTTGTATGAAGTTGACCAAGTATGGGATGGACTTCGTGTATATTATTACAAGGCTGATATTTCGGTAAGAAATTATTTCATTGGTAGCTATTCTACGCATTAATCTTTTCTGTGTGAATTACAGTATAGAATAAATGTA